>CM052884.1:63720223-63801628 GCA_028534135.1 Potos flavus | reverse complement strand
GCATTTTTCAAAGGGCTGGAACAAACAATCCTAAAATTTGTTTGGAACCAGAAAAGGCCCCGAATTGCTAAGGAAATGTTAAAAAAGAAAAACAAAGCTGGGGGCATCACATTGCCTGATTTCAAGCTCTACTAGAAAGCGGTGATCACCAAGACAGCATGGTATTGGCACAAAAACAGACACATGGACCAGTGGAACAGATTAGAGAGCCCAGATATGGACCCACAACTCTACGGTCAAATAATCTTTGACAAAGGAGGAAAAAATATCCAGTGGAAAAAAGACAGTCTCTTCAATAAGTGGTGCCGAGTTCTATCATCTTAAACTCTTAGAAAGACAGCCATGACCCAGAGTTTGGGAAAGGAGTCTCTGAAGCAAATAATGGCCGTGAAACCCATCTACTTTATTCTACTAGAGAACAGTAGAGATGCTTGTAGGCTAGAGAAAGGCAGGTTAGAGTTTACGGATTTAACAAGCCTTCTTATCTAATCCTGAGTCACTGAGCAGATGACTATTCTATCCCTTTGCTGTGCCCAGAGCCTGGAACTGCTATTTCACATACCAACATGGCTTACATGCTCACTTATCTCGTGTCCTTGCTTATATGTCGCCTTCTCAGTGAGACCTTTCCAGACCACCCCACACATGCAGCACGCCCCTCCCTCTCTCTTCCCTCGCTTCACTTCTCCCTATAGTTCTTATCACTGTGTGGCATATTCCACATTTACCCATTTATTGTTTGACCCCACCCAACTAGAACATATGCTCCACTGGTAACAAAGTTCTGTTTTATTCACTCATGTATGCCTGACATCTAGAACAATATCTAATGCTTAGATTTCTCGACTGGTATTTAATGAATGAATAAAGTAAGGAACGAACAAATCACTATATGACTCAAAAAGCTGATGTCTAATATGGACTAAGGAAAACAATGGTAAATGTTATTTCTAAAGATGATTTAGTAACAGGAAGAGATCTTTCCCCAATGGCATTTTTCCCAATTTTTAAAAATTCTGGTAAAATACATGTAACATAAAATGTACCATCTTAGCTAGTTTTGAGTGTACGGTTCAGTAGTATTAAAGACATATTGTTGCACAATCATCACCACTCTCCATCTCTAAACTCTTTTTATCTTGTAAAACTGAAGCGATATGCCCATTTAATAACTCCCCTCGCCCCCACGCATGGGCCACCACCATTCCACTTTGTCTCCGTGAACTTGACTACTTTAGATACCACATATAAATGAAATCACATAGTATTTGTCTTTTTGGGAGGGCCTCACATCACTTAGCACAATGTTCTTTATGGTTTATCCATACTGCAGCATGTATCAGAATTTCCTTTCTTTTTAAGGCTGAATAACATTCCATAATATGTGTATATCCCATTTCACCTACCCAATTATCTGTCCAGGGACACTTAGCTGCTTCTACATTTTTGCTATTGTGAACAAAAGCTGTTACAAACATGCATGTGCAAATATTTCTTTAAGACCCTGCTTTCAATTATTTGGGGTATATATCCAGAAGTGGAATTGTTGGATATCATTTTGTATCTATTTTTAACTGTTTGAGGAAAAGTCAGTGTTCCACAGTATCTGCACCATTCTACATTCACACCAACGGTGCGCAAGAATTCCATCCTCTCCACATCCTCACCAACACTTGGCTGTTCCTGTTTTACAGCATTTTTTGACCCCCAAGTCTTTCATTTAAACCACTATTTGTCAGGTTCAGCCATAAATAATCGCACACACACACATTAAAGAAGCAAATATAAAAGGCAACGAAAATAAGATTCAAGGATAAAAGCTATAATACACCTAAAAGTAGAGAGCCAAGAGGAATAAAGAAAGGTGAAATAGAATCAATCATGTCCAAATAATAAATTTAAAACTCCAGCAGCTGTGAAAGGCAAACATGATACCATGCTAGTGCTATTTTGTGACTTGCTGATTTTCTAAATCCTAAAAATAAATAGAGGGCCCAAGTCTCTAGTCTTCTTCACCTTCAAACTTGTGAGCTGCACCAACCTGTCCTAAAAAATAAATAAACAAAAGGTTTGCATAAGGCCAAGAAAATCATCACAGGGTCTACCTTCACTTAGTTCCTTCTTCTGCACAGTAAGCTGCTAGTCTGGGCTATTTTAACGTCAGTGTCATTTAGTGCCACACACTCTCTGGATGAGACAGGATTTGTCCCAGTACTCTCCCCCACCTCATTGATAGGCAGGGATCATCTCTGTCTCCTCCGATCAATGCCACATTTTTAATATAACCAAGTCAAATGGACCACCTGCTTTGGGGGAAGAAATAGTTTTCTTGATGAGAAAATTCCCTAAGGATTTTAGATAGTCCATAAGCAAGACCTCTCTGGGCACAAAATTCATCAAAATTCAAAATCAAATGACTATAATTTGAAAGTGTGTTTTGATGTCTTACAAGTCTCTAACATCCCAGTTATCTGAAACTCCAACTCCTGACTCCAACTCCAACTTTAAGGCTTTCCATATATTTAACTTATCAATCGGAATGGGAAAATTAACGCATAAGGCAAAAAAAATGGCTAGCTGACCTAGGAAATGCCTCTTCTTTGAACTTTAAAGGACAAAGAATTCAAATATAAATTTAGAAAACACACATCATGAACTCACTGGAGCACCTCTGTCTAGTTACAAAGTCTTCTTACGTAAGGTAATTAAACAAGGTCCTTACACCACCAAGGTATGTGTTAATATTACATGGCTCTTTAGGAACCTACTTCTCCCTGAAATGTCCCTTAATGAATAACACCCTAGATGCTGGCTCCTCCCTCTCTGTAACCCTAAGCATGCATCCCTCCTGCTTGGGGCTGCTCTGAGTGTTGTGCTATAAATCACTCATCAACCAACCTGAGCAAAACAATGACTACCATCAAAACAGGAAGCATCAACACATGCATACAAGGCCATATGAAGACACACAGGCAACTGATGTTAATACCTCTCCAAATGGTAAAAACAATAATAATGCATCCAGAGAAGAGTCTATTTTGCAGTCACCAACAGTTGCAACTTTACTAATTTAGGCAATGTTCATGAAATAAGTAGACAAAATATTACCTAGCAGACGCTGTGTGATTTTCACAACGCAGAATACAGACATAGGCATAGAAAACTGTAGGAGGAAATATTCCAGACAGAGCTAAATTACACATGCATTATTATTATTATTCTGAATTTCTTAATGTTACTATAATATGCATGTATTATTTTATCATTATAGTCACTTTTATATTTTTTTTAAACTTGCTGTTTTCTTTACACATCCCTTTGTGTAAATTCCCTCTAAGGACATTTCCCAACTGCCAAAGACCTCATCCTGGAATTTAACCTACACCGAGCTTCTGACCTTCCATCCTTCTCCTGAAAACAGCTTGTCCTGTGGCCACCCCGAAAGAACTAACTAGATGCCAGCCATCTGAGCTCATAAATGTCAGTGGTGTTCTCAGTTTAAAGGGCTTCCCTTCTCAGGAAACAAACTTAAATGCTTAAAAAGAATTTATGGAACTTGTTCCAAAACTCTGGTCTACAGCAACTTACAAACTAGTAATTTCAAAGGCAGTACTTCCCTTTAAATTTGCCACAAACCACTGTGAAATCCACTTCTCACTGGTCTCCTTAATCTGTCAGCATAAGCACCTGACTGCAAGCCTGTGTTTCCAGAGAATCTGGACACTGTCTACAGAAATTGAGTTTCTCAAGGCAAGCAGCCTTCCAAACGTATTCCAAGGTGCCATGCTGTCCTCTGAAGTGCTTCAAGAGTTTGAAGAGAAGAGGGGAGGGATAAGGAAATTCGGTAAAGAGGTTTTAGGCTTCAACACTAAGCACCAATATTGAAAAGTCAGTCAGTGGGTGAGGCTCCTCATGTGCTGAAACCTTAAAACACAACCCTCTCTCTTGGTGTTGTAAACTGAGACAAAGAACGCTGAAGGAGGCTCCCCAAGATCCCAAAGCTTCTAAATGGCAGAGTTGTGCATAAAACAGGCTTCTCTGGGCCCCAAGTCCCAGGCTCTTTCTTTCTTTCTAATAATGGCAGTTGCTTACTAAGCATCTGCAGACCACGATGCATCAGCATTTTAAGGGCATCTTCACAAGAGCTCTGATAGAGGTTGCAGCGGAGTCTCCGGAAGTCAGAAGCCCCGCATTCATCTCTCTGCTCCATCCCTTTCTAGCCTGTGGTTATGGACAATTCTTTAACCTCCTTACATTCTCAAGTCAGATTCCTCACATGTAAAACATGCATTGAGCATTTGTGCGGAGCCCTCTTCTAAGCACTTTATCAATACTACTGCATTTACTCCTTGCAATTCTGGGAGCAAGACGTGTCCGTTTATCAGAAGTTGATTCAAAACGATACAGGCAACAAATGCCTGGCGTTACAGTAGGAAATCAGGCCCATCTGACTCAGAGCCTTCTGTTCTTTCTCCTTCTGTACAGCTAAGCTCTAGGTCAAGTTGTAGATCAACAAACATGGAGATGGATCTATTTCTAAAGTATCAGACACCCTGTCAAATCTTCCTTCCCCATCTCCCATCCAACATCAGAACTCCTTCAGAAACCTTCCTGTGGAAAATACATCTGTCCACCATGTAGTAATAAATGCCTTTCTTCCAGTACCAAGGCTCTTTCCCACATTTATGATCCATAACTCACAATTTAACATTTAGTTATATGCCCTATAAAATTATTCTCCTTAAATGTAAATTTTATGTCCCCCAAAGAGACCATAACCTCCTAGAGGTCAGGAACCATAGCTTACAGAATCATGGAATTAGAAGTTTCGCAAAGTTATCATTAAAAAAAAGAAGCTGAGACCTTTTAAAAAGAAAACTTATTTGGCATCCCAGCTCCTCTGACTAGAAACTATTGAGCTAGTTAACCTTGATCTTTCAAGGTCCAAAGAAAACCAATGAGCTGGTGATATTCATACACTGAGCTAGCAAGGGCAGGACTAGAATCCAGCAACCTGGACTAGAATTCATGGACTAGATGGATTAGAATCCACGTTGCTGGTTTCTCACCCAGGGATTGCTTTGCCATGGAAATTCCAGGCCTGTTCAGTCTCTTCTCAGTATCTCTGTCTTTGTCACAGTCCAGGAAAAAACACTGGACCCCACCTTGAACCTGGAAGTCCTGCCAGAAGGGCTTACAAAGAAGAGGGCAGGTGGGACCTACCCATCAGGTCACCTTCCCGGATCCTCAAAGGAGGAAAAGAGCATCATAATTCCAAGAGTCCTTTAATTGCTGTGTTGGCCAATCAAGTTCTCCAGGAATATGATGAAGCAGAGCCACAGCTTAAAATCTTTTTCGTTCAGATTCATAATCTAAGTCACTAAGGATAAAAGGCACTAGCATTACCAAGTCATAAACATTTTTAAAAATTTAATTTAGTAGGATGAGAGGCGATTTCAACAAAATAAACTTAATGTCACCTTTGTCTAGCATTTTCTGTTCTTTTAATAACCTTTTTCCGACATGAAAACACCATGTAGATTCAGAACACTGTATTCCATTCCACAGAAAATTTGGGAAATACTAAGTATAAAGAAAAGATACCATATGTAACTGTCTACTCAGACACTTTGTTACTTATTTATTTGGAGGGCTATTCCTTGCCTTTGTTTCTCTCTGTCTGTATATGCCTGTGACTATGTGTGTGTTCATTCATAATTTGTATTTACTATTTTAATTGGAAAACAATATATATACCAATTTGAATCTCATCATACTATACAGTGACACAGAATATTCTTCTAAAAATTATTTTAAATTCATTGTAGTCCTGTATATGGGTTTTTTGTAATTCATTTAATCAAACTTCCATTAGTTCATATTTAGGCTGTTTTCGGTTTCTCTTCTTATAAATAATATATGGAATAAATGGCCATAATGAAAATCTTCTCACATATGTAACTATTTCCTTGGAATAAGTTGCTATAAATAAATGTTTCTAGTCCTATTGATAAATGGTCAAACTGCCTTCGAGAAAATTTCTAACAATTAACATTCTTATCAGCAATGTGTGAAGGTGCCTATTTCTTGGACCATCTCTAGAAATGGGTGATTAATGTGTAAGTAAGTATATAGTATCTATCTACATATGTATACACAGATAGTCATATACATACCTATTTGCATTTCTTGTAATCACTCCTTGGCTTGCAAATGTTTTCAAACCTTTGAATACTCTTAATAGATGCTGTCAGTTGCCTATATTAATTGTGGATCTATACACACACGGCCTTTTCCTTCATTGAGAATGGAACTCAAATTTTGTTTAGATAGAAGTTAGCCAAGTACTATAAAGAAAGCTGGGATCTACCCCAACCTTAGGGATAAATCTTGATTCAAGCTAATTCTTTTTGTCTAGAATATATTTTATTAATAGGTATATTAAACAGTTTTGGCCAAAGAGACATGAAAACAAATCTGCTGGGGGTAGCCTTTTGATTGATAAAGTTCTCTTTGATCTTAAAAAAAAGCACTACAGAAAGGGAATCCTCTTTCCCTTCTGACTTTACACAGTTAAGTCAAAATATGATGGTTGGAGTTACTACAGCCATTTTGAGACTTTGAAGGGAGCTACATCAAGTTTCAAACTATCATACTGAAAATAAAAAGTAAAAAAAAAAAATCTGTCACTGATGACATTATGGAGGAGTTGAATTAACTAATTCTGGAAACATTGTCCCTTTAGACTTTGTTAGGAGAGAATATATTTATCCTTTAAGCCAGTGGAGTCAGAGGGGTTTTTTTTATTATTATTTCCATTAAAATTATCTGAACTGATATGCCTACACTGTCCCACTTTATGCTTCATAATTCTTTGAGCCTGTATAGAAGATACTGATGAAGCAGCAGAGAACTCAAATGGTTTTCCAATTCATAAAGCAAGTAAGTGGTAAAGCCAAAGCTTTCAACCTGTAAAATTTATATACAAATATATGCACTAGATTTTTAACCACGAAAATTTAGACATTTCACTCTGGCCCAAGAATCAGTAACATATATTCTCAATTATCTTGAAGAAATCCCAAGATGGCTCACTACACATTAAAATAGTAGGAGAAGAGTTACACAGATGCATTGACCACATCTTGGAGATGGAAACAAAGAATATAAGATAGCTCATCAGGTTATTAAAGAGAAATGTCCATGCACGGTGTCCACCCAAATGTGGAACTAGCCAGGTAGCACGACTAGCCTCAATAATGGTGTAAGCGCTAAGGCATCCTTAAACTCCTTTATGTGAAAGCTTAATTATGATTCTGAAGGCACAATTACAACAATAGAGTATACAAAAATATTAACAAGCCTCTTTGATGAATTTGGGTCAAGGGCAACACAGTACTTAAGAGGTGTGTACACAAACACCCTGGGGGCAAGCTCCATCACTCATCCTAGTTATTCTGCAGCAGTCAATGGTCCTACATCCTTTACAACAGGGCTGTTATAAAAAGAACTCACTCCCACTTAAACCCAACAAAGAAGCCAAATGCTGCACAAATCCTTTGGACTTACTTTCATCCTGAAACCTCACGGGGAATGTCCTTTGGCATCCCAAGACATATTTACTGATTTTTAAAACCCTTAGCATTATTTTAACAATACTACTGCGAAATGCAGTAAGTATCTGACCATTGGCTTTTCCAGAATTACATATGGAAAACTGAAGTTACCCTGAAACACCAAATGTTCCATGAGTTTTTATCCTACATAATCCCTGTTTGGAAGGGCCTCTTAATTTCTTCCTTTTATTTCCTTTAGTTGACTTTGTTTCCTTCACTTGTCATGGTAGAGAAGCCCAGTCACAAGCATGTATGCACAAGTAATACAGATTTCTGTAATTCCTTCAATTTAACTTAATGAATGATTCTCCTATTCTTCTGGACAAGTGGGACAGTGGAAATGTTGTCTCGGTCATCTGAGAATTCCCTACTTCCATCAGGTTGTGTCACAGCTCTAGAGGACTCCAAATGAGCAAGACACTGGCAGAGAGGGAGCAGTCTCGTCCTTGTCCCAGAGAACACAGGTTGCTACAGAGAGGTCATGCATCTTTAGAGTTCTTTGATGCATCCCAACAATCATGTCACAGTTGAAGATTCAGAATCTCCCCATAAGGCCCCACCTGCAGAGGCATCCCATACCCTCACTCTCTACAGAGCCTTTTCCCCCCCAAATGGTAATTCCAGTATAGTTAACTGTTTTATTAGTTTCAGGTGTCAAATATAGTGATTAACAATTCCACACCTTAGCCAGGGCTCATCACAAGTGCTCTCCTTAATCTCCATCACTTATGTCACTCCTTCCCCTACCTACCTCCCCTCTGGTAACCATCTGTTGGTTCTCCATAGTTGAGTATGTTTCTTGGTTTGTCTCTCAGTTTTTCTTTGCTCATTTGTTTTCTTATATTCCACATGTGTGAAATCATACAGTATTTGTCTTTCTCTGAGTATCCTATTTCACTTAGCATCATACTCTCTAGTTCCATCCATGTTATTGCAAATGGCAAGATTTCATTCTTTTTATGGCTGAATAATATTCCATTGTATAAGTATACCACTTCTTCTTTATCCAGTCATCTGTCAATGGACACTTGAACTCTTTCCATAATTTAGCTCTTGTAAATAATGCTGCTATAAACATAGGGGTGCATGTATCCCTTCGAATTAGTGTTTTTGTATTTTTTTTTTTTTGGGTAAATATCCAGTAGTGCAATTGCAGGAACAGAGTAGTTGTGTTTTTTGACTGTATGAGGAAACTCCATAATATTTTCCACAGTGGCTGCACTGGTTTGCATTCCCAGCAACAGTGCAAGAGGGTTCCTTTTTCCCCACATCCTCATCAACACTCATTTCTTATGTTTTTGACTTTAGCTTTTCTGACAGGTGTGAGGTGAGATCTCATTGTGGTTTTAATTTGCATTTCCCTGATGAGTGATGTTGAGCATCTCTTCATGTATCTGTTAGCCATTGGGATGCCTTCTTTGTAGAAATGTCTGTTCATGTCTTCTGCCCATTTTCTAATTGGATTATTTGCTTTTTAGGTGTTAAGTTGTATCAGTTCTTTATGTGTTTTGGATACTAACCCTTTATCAAATAAATCATTTGCAAATATCTTCTCTCAGTCAGTAGGTTGCCTTTTAGTTTGGTTGATCGTTGTGCAGAAGCTTTTAATTCTGATGTAGTCCCAATAGTCTATTTTTGCTTTTGTTTCCCTTGCCTCAGGAAACATATCTAGAAAAATGTTGATGTGTCTAATGTCAGAGAGATTACCACCTGAGCTCTCCAAGGATGTTTATGGGTTGAGGTCTCACATTTAGATCATTAATCCAATTTAAGTTTATGGTTGTGTATGGTGTAAGAAAATGGCCCAGTTTCATTCCTTTGCATGTTGCTGTCCTGTTTTCCCAACACCATTTGTTTAAGAGACTGTTTTTCCCCTGGGTATATTCTCTCTTACTTTGTTAAAGATTAATAGTTGTGGGTTTATTTCTGGGTTTTCTATTCTGTTCCATTGATCTATGTGTATATTTTTGTGTCACTACCATCTGTTTTGATTACTAGAGCTTGGTAATATAACTTGAAGTCTGCAATTCTGATACCTTCAGCTTTGCTTTTCTTTTTCAAAATAACTTTGGTAATTCAAGGTCTTTTGTGGTTCCACATAAATTTCAGGATTATATGTGGTTCCACATAAAGAGGATTTTTTTTCTAATTTTGTGAAAAATGCTATTGGTATTTTGACATGGATTGCATTAAATGCGTAGATTGCTTTGGGTAGTACATACATTTAAACAATACTTGTTCTAATCCATGAGCGTGGAATGTCTTTCCATTTACTTGTGTCATCTTCAATTTCGTTCATCAGTATTTTATACTTTTCACAGTACGGATGTTTCACCTCTTTGGTTAGGTTTATTCCTGGGTATTTTACTACTTTTCATGCAGTTTTAAGTGGGACTGTTTTCTTAATTTCTCCTTCTGCTTCATTATTATTGTATATAAATGCAACGGATTTCTGCATCTTGATTTTTATCCTGAGACTTTACTGAATGCTTTCATCAGTTGTAGTGGTTTTTTCAGTGGACTCTTTTGGGTTTTTCTACATAATATATCATCTGCAAATAGTAAACATTTTACTTCTTTATTACTGTTTTGGATGACTTTTATTTTTTTGTCGTCTGACTGCTGTGGCTCATACTTCCAGTACTCTGTTGAATAAAGTGGTGAGAGTGGACACCCTTGTTTTAAGGGGAAAGCTCTCAGTTTTTCCCCATTGAGTATGATGTTAGCTGTGGGTTTTTCACGTATGGCCTTTATTATGTTGAGGTATGTTCCCTCTCAACTTACTTTGTTGAGGGTTTTTATCATGAATGGATGTTGTACTTTGTCAAATGCTTTTCTCTGTCTACTGAAATAATCATATGGTTTTTAGCCTTTCTCTTATTGATGTGATGTATCACACTGATTGATTTGTGAATGCTGAACTACCCTTACATCCCAGGAATAAATCCCACTTGATCATGGTGAATGATTTTTTTAATGTATTGTGTACTCAGTTCGCTAGTATTTTGTTGAGGATTTTCTCTCTCCAGAGCGTTACATATCTCAGAGTGCAGCCTTGGAGGCAAGGACCCTTTCTCCAAAAACTTTTTGAGTCTCTACCTTTGTCACTTCCGGACCCTATGTTATCCACTTTGGTTTTTCTACTCTATAATATGGAGGACAATTCTCCCTTCAGAGTCTTTTCTACCGGGGCACCTGGGTGGCTCAGTCCTTAAGTGTCCACCTTCGGCTCAGGTCATGATCCCAGGGTCCTGGGACCGAGCCCCACATCAGGCTCCTTGCTTGGCAGGAAGCCTGCTTTCCCTCTCCCACTCCCCCTGCTTGTGTTCCTGCTCTCGCTCTCTTTCTCTCTGTCAAATAAATAAATAAAATCTTTCAAAAAAAACTTTTATACCATTGTTTAACAAAAGCAGACTGCATATTAGAATCACCTGGACCTTTAAACAAACTGAAGCCAGGTCTCAGTCCTAGACCAAATGCAAATCAAAATCTCTAAGAGTATATCCCAACATTAACTTTCTCCCCTCATGTCCTGAGTGATTCTAACCTGAGCTGACAGTTGAGAACTTCTGTGCAAAAACAAATCGGGATCTTGGAGTCCTGCTTTCAGCACTGTCATATCCCTCCTCTGGATGGGGAGGTGGGTAATAGAACCAACCACCTATTTAAAGGAGGGGGAAAAAAAAAAGGGTGGGGACATACCAGCCAACCAAATCAAAGCAAAGGGTAAATGTTCCCTAATAATCATCACAACTTTTAGTTGGGTTTCGGAATACCTAAAACTGTAAGTCTTGTTTCGACTTTCCTTATTCAATGTATCAGTATGTGTTTTCTGCCATCTTTAACAAAAGTAGTTTTGCATGGTAAAGCATTTGATACAGCATTTTTCACTCAAGTAGTAGTAGTCTACAGGCCCCTGACTAGAATTTCTTTCTTAAAGCTATCTCACCTTTTCTGAGCCTGAGAGCCAAGTAATTAGTAATTTAACCCTTTAATGCTGCCAGAGACTGAAAAGTAAGTAAGAACAAGCATGTCCAAAACAAGCACATCCTATGTGCTTTAAACATAAGGATAATCAATAGACATTTTACTACCATGCTCTACCAAGTTGCAGAATGTTCTATTTTGGCTCTACTTCATATGGTTGTGCTCAATAAAACAACACCAGGTACCTCATATTTCAAAGTGTTCTTTCTATCATCTACCTTGGGAGAAGAACTTTTTTTCAGAAAACTGGTCTAAAATTTCTAACAGTGGCGTTTTACTCCTAAGTCTTTTAAACTGTTGCCTCACCTCTTTTCATTGTAAGGTACTTAATTTAAACCACTAAAATTAATGGACTATTATATCTAACTTTAACCAAGCTTACTTTAAGTATTTCAAACATATACTTCCTTCAAGCTTTCTTCCATGCCAATATCAAGAAAATACAATTGCTCTGAGCAAGGTAATAGAAATCACATGGGATATAGGTTATCTTACTTGTTTCCTTTATTTCTTACCTTCATGGGAAGTTTCTGGCATAAAAATGAACGCTTACCCATTACTGTCAAGTACCTGTCTTATTGCTGCATGCTTTTGTCATAAATCACAGGTATCCTGCTTTTGAGCAGCCTGAGAATCTAATGATAACATCTTATCAAACAACCTAAACACAGCCTTAGTTTAACTGGGGATAAATGAAAGTCAGGGACCAGTAAATCAAGGAGTCTGACCATTGCAAAAATCAAAACGTACAGAAAAGAGGAAAGCACCCCACCAGCCCAATTTCAGGGAATCCTCCAGTTTCGAAATTCATAAAAGAGCAAGGACAACCCAGCGTTCTCTTACAGGCGAGAAAGTGAAGTAGACGCACACAAATCCTAAGGCCAAAAACTGGCCTAAGCGTCAAATGCTTTCTTATTTCACCCTTTCAAAGGGCAAGGAAAACTTTCCTAGAAAAAAAGTACAGAGCCTCATATATAATACATGATCATGTCAGGGAATACCCAGCCTCTAGGGGTAAAAATTAAGGCATAGCACACTTTAAGTTGTGGGTAAGTATTCTCAATGTAAAACCCTCCTTATTTTATTTTCCCATGAGAAAATGACTTTCTTTTTTCCAATTTTTAACAAGATGAAATGGGGGAAAGAGTTAAAGTTTTTTTTCTATCTGACACACCGCCTTTCCCCTCCAGCATCTATTCGTCTCAGGTGCAATCTTTCTAAAAGGACTGTAGTTACCAGCATAAACTTTGGAAAGGCTATCTTAGGGTTTCTTCTTTGGAACTTATAAAGGACTAACAACTAACATGAGATTAAACGCCTAATACTCATCTAAATTCTACTAAGACTTTCAAGGGGGATTGATTTGGCAAACATTGGAATATTTTTTATAGTGAATATACATTTGAGTTTTTTCATGTGAAGATGTTGTCTCAGGGGAGCCTGAGTGGCTCAGTCAGTTAAGCATCTGCTTTCGGCTCAGGTCATGATCCCAGGGCCCTGGGATGGAGCCCCGCATTGGGCTCCTTGCTCAGCGGGGAGCCTGCTTCTCCCTCTCCCTCTACCTGCTATTCCACCTGCTCGTGTTCTCTCTCTGTGTCAACTAAATAAATAAAAATTCTTAAAAAAAAAAAAAAAAAGATGTTGCCTCAATCATGAAATCTCGGGGCACAGAGGTCATTTCTCACTATTCTCAGTGACCATATTTCCTAATACTCATGACTGATACTAATTATGTATTAGATATATGAATAAATGAATGACATGGGTGAATCAATCAATCATTCAATAATCTATTACCAAAGTTGATAGATCTTCTTTACTTCTAGGCTCACTAATTTTTAATTGAATATAATTTTTCAGTATTACTACTGACTTCTAGGGCAGTTAGGCACATTAAAAGAAAGAAAAGTGACCTTGACATACTTAGAAAACTAACTTAACAGTAGCAGCAGATACTAATTGATTTGGGACAGAGTCTAGAATGAACTTTGGAAATCAGGAATGCCAATAACGAGAAATGCTGTATCAGGAGCTTGGGACAAAGGAAGCCTTTAGGTCTGTCAATTTCTCCCAGAAATTGGTCTTTGGAAAATGAAATATCTGAAAAGATGCCTTACAGTGGCCAACATCTATTATACACCTTACTTATTACCATAGACAAATAGCCTCTTAGAAGAAGAAGTCTTTGCCAATAAAGAAATGACAAAGATTGGAGGTGGGGACCTGATCTGTCTTGGAGAGCGAAGAGCACCTTTGGCCTAAGAGGCTTTCTTTCAGGACACCGAGGTAAATATCAGAGTTTCAGCTTACTATGCAAACATCTAATGGAGGCCCTGGAATCTGGTCCAGAGGAGAAATGGCAGGGAGAATGCTTGTCTCTTAGGTCTCTTCACTCCCATCCATATTCCACACTGTGAAATCCTGCCCTAGTCCACTCACTGCATGCTAACATGCCTCAGTATACTCCAGCAGCTTCTCTTGCCTTGCAAAAACACTCCACATACTCCATTCTCGAAATCAAGCAACTTTTTCTTATTGTATTTTGCTTGTCCTTCCATCATAGTACTTAGTACAGATGTGCTTAATATCATCATCATTTTTATGAGACTACTTTCCCCAACACACCGTATACTGTTGAAAAGAAAAGGGGTTATTTTAATGAACAGCTCCTGTCAAAGGAAACAAAATCTGTTGAGAATCTATTACATGTCAATCACTATGGTATTCATTAGCACCATTTACCAAGTATTTCTAGTTTTCTCACCCTTCTAGGCACAAAGCAGAATTCCATTTCCTCATCCCCCTATAGTTGGTTGGGTACTGGTGACTCGATCTAGTCAACGAGCAGAGTGTGGAAAGGGTATGTGTCCCTCCCTGACAACAACATGGAATGACTGTTGCAAGACCCTCCAGGCTCTCTCTCTCTCACATCTTGGTGACTGGAAATGTTCACAATAGTGACTATTCCATCTGTCGGTACTCCCACAGTAATTATGATGAGCAGAGCACCCTTCCTGCTGACTAGTGAAAGACAAACAAAACCTTGTTATCTTAAGTCAGTCCTATCTGGTGTTGTTTCTGCAGAACATCCTGACCGATGCAAGTGGCATGATAAATGTTTTCACGTCTATGATCTGATGTTCACAATAATCTAAGAGCTACATATCACAGGTATAGCAGACACAGCAGACATGAGCTGTATTTTATAAATGAAATTTAGAAAAACAGCCCAAGGTTAAATAGTTTTGTTCATTCCTTCATTCAATAAAATTTGTTGAGCACCGCACTCTGCCAGGTTTTCTACACCCCCAACTCCTCCTCCAGCGAGGTTATGTTTTCAAGTAGCCACAATAGGTACCGGACAAAAGAGAAAAGGTCCTGGCTCTCAGATCTCACATTCTAATAGAGACAAATTTTTGAAAATCACATATAAAAAATAAACACTCTACATGGTGATAAGTGATATTCAGAAAATTAAAATCAGGTGATAAGATCATGGGTGACTACGTAAATCAGAGAAAGTCTCTCTGAGTCTACCTCTTTTTTGGGGGGGAGAGGCTTGGGTCCCCACTGATACAATCTTGTCTTTTATTCCAAATAACACAGTTTGCTTTCTCAAAGTAATTCGATAAGTAACACATTTTCTATCTCTTTCCATATACAAACCACCAGGCAGGGCACCTGTCCTTAAGAGGCTTTCAACAAGCACCTGGCTCCGGTCTTTCACCCTTTGTGAAAAAGTAAAGCAGAGGCGGTATTCTGCTGTGATTTCGACAAGGCCTTTCTAGACAACAGGGCCATAATCAAGGTTTATTGAGTTCCATGATATGTGCTATTGTTGTTAGGAGGATATTCACTGGTTCCTTCTGATCACAGAGTTAAGGTAAATCGTAAGAACAAAGAAACAATCATGCAGAACATCAGATTTTTAGATTGTTTGCTTACAGGTCCAAAAGGGTTTTGTGTCCCCCTTAAACTATTTAGCTCTCAGCATGCTGTGTTTACGCAATCTCTTTTCTCTCTAGGAATTTTAGTTATACCACATAAAAGATAAATGAGATTGGCCATCTGTGGCCATCAGAAACCTGTATTAATCTCACATCACCAGCTACTCAGCCGAAAAATAGTAACTTAATGAATATACAACAATCAATGGAAAAGGCTATTTGGACGTACAAACGTACTTCCCTAACTTTTGCCACTTTTTGTGCTTCTGAAAAGGTCTTGGGAATAAAATACACGAAGAGTGGCAGTCCATTCTGAGTGAAAAAGTCAGTTTATAGGCCACTGTTAATAGGACAAAACAGCTGCAGGAGTCAGGGAAAGGTACAAAAATGACTGAAATTTTGTGTTCGAGGGGCACTTTTCTTATAGATTACAGATTGGTCACTTAAAGACATTTGACCAAAAACAAAAAGACAGAATTCTCTACCATTCATAGCCAATTTACTATTCATATCTCCATATACGTAATTGGAAGCATATTGGAACCCCCACACCAAATGCCCCACAAAGCCAGCATTGCTCACCTGAAGGCACCGCCCGAATCCCTAGAGTTCCTTCCAGTTGAGCACCGCGAGCCCTGCCGTATCTGGGAAACTGACCGTCAGCATATATCAATCCAAATTCTTGACTGGCTCCCATATATTCTCAATCCCTGGCCACCAGGTACTCCGCTCCCCCTCTAAACTTAATCCTTGTCTTTCCCAATGGGAACAAAGTACATTTTCTTATATACAAAAACATTCCAGCATGACAGAAGGAAAATGGTTTGATACTTTTCTATTCTTTAAACTGATGTCTTTAAGTCCTCTGGGAGTGGAAATAAATTACGCAGGTAAAATTTCTTTTATCACTTTTTTCGCCAAAGGGAAGCATAAAATAATGCAAGAGAAAAATTAGCTGGCTGGGTTACAGTAGTACCGAGTACCCTCGGAGCTAAATTTAACAACACACATAGGGTGCAGAGAAAGGGTGAATCAGAAAAACGAAGTTGCTTCTTCACGCTCACCTGTGCAAGAGAAGTCATCCACTCGGATATAGCCTGGGACACAGTCACAGCGATATAACCCAGCCAAGTTGACACACACAGTATTGGCATGACAGTAATGCATCTTAGCTGCACACTCATCGATATCTGAAGGAGAACAAAAGAAGCCACATCACAGTTAGGTGAATGACTGAACTTTATTTAGTGTAATCATCTTATAAGGAAATTGAAAAAGGCAGATGTCCATCAAAGCTAAGAGAAAAAGCAAGATGCAGTAAACACAAAAACTCAAATGCAAATTCAGCTGCATTCAGGTGCTTTAGATCCCATCTTGAGCTGAAAGTATTTCAAGAAAGAGGCAAGGTAAGATGTAACAGTTAAGAAACCAAGAAGTATGAAGACGGAATCTGTTCTTATTAGTCTCTCACCAAGGAGAATGCTGGAGTTAAACATCCAAAATCATGGAGTTCTGTGTCCAGTGAGTTGATGCCAATTAATATTTATTAGGTGTCCACTGTACATGGTGTAGCTTTTATCAGAGAGATCAAGGGGATCCAGCCCTCTCCGCTCGTGTCTTACTAAGACACGCTTTAATCCATCTGTTAAAAAATGATGGCACAGCCAGTTTCTCCCACGTTGTACTGTGAATACAGACAACAGCTGTTGTCTAATGCAAACTGATGTCTTTCGTCCCTCGACCTGGAGATCCTTCCCACATGACAGAATAATGGGCTGATTCAACAAAAAGATCGTTTTCTCTCTGAAATGGTGGTCAGAGCATCACCTGCTTGCTCATAAGCATTCATGGTAAGAACTGAAATAACCTACAACCTCAAGTAGAGACTTGAGTCTTTTCTGGAAGTTGTTTTCAAAAATGCCTTATATGTTCGTTTTACTCAGAGTGCTTATGGAGATGGAGAGGAAGGGATTGCGGGGCACAGCAGGAGGACCTAACACAGTGAGAGTTCTAGTTCTGGCTCTTCCAGGTCCTCGCCTGTGACTTGCATTTAACCATGCTGAGTCTCAAGCGTCTCGTCAGTTTGTCATACAGGCCAGTACTGAACCTACTGCTTCACATCTTTCAATTCATTATCTAATGTAAGCCACATAAAATTCCATGATCTGAGTACAGCACTACCGACATTTTGAAGTCTAGAAAACCGAGGCTTAGAGAAGTTAAATATCAGGCACAAAGTCACCCTGTTAGGAAATGCTATACCCAGGATTTGAACTCAGAAATCAATTTCTTATTTACTATGATTTACTTCATGAAAGCACCTTGAAAAAGATAGTCAAGCATAGTGTTACTGTGAAGGTAACCACCCAACTCCTAATGCACTTGATGTGTAGAAACAAGGATAAAAACAGCTATGTTGGGGTGCTAGAAATCTCACTTATCTATTTTAAAAGTAAAAGTAGATTGACTTATTTCCTAATAAAACACACTAACGTAGTATCAGATTCTTTTCAGCACTAACAATCTGTCAGCCCATAAATAAAAGTTAATGTGGAATAACTGAGGTCCTAGGACACTCGCAGTTAGCAAGACTTCCTTAAATGTAAGAACAAAACACCAGAAATTTCTGAAATGCTTCAGGCAATAAACAAAGTGTTCTACTTACACAAGATCATGTGCTTCCAAAAATGATCTAAGACAATGCACAATTAAAATAAATGGACAACGGGACTATAAAAACTATATAACGAGATTCTATCAAGGTGGGGTATGAAGGGAACTCGCCAACACGTTTAAGACAGAACAGTAACTGCACAGAAGCATGAGATGTAGTTCAGATCTTTCTGGCACCCAGGGCATTAGAATTTTTTAACAAGTCGATTCCTGGCATCATTGAAGCATTCTGCTTCACAGAACAGTGGATATCACAAAAGTCAAGGGGAAAAGGATTTCAAGAAAGGAGGAATGATCACTTTTGCCACCTGCTAAGACGTTAAATAAGATCAAGACGTGACTAACCACTGGATTTGGCATGAAGTAGTTCACTGCTGACCTTGACCTAAGAAGAGTAGATTTGGGAAGGTGGTGGAGAAAAGCCTGACTCGAGTCAATTAAAGACGGGAAGGAAGAGGAGGGAACAGAGAGAGAAAAACAAGGCAAACCTTTTGAGATTCTTTTTCCCATAAAGAAAAATGGGGTAGTAGTTCTGGGGAGACTCGGCGTCAAGAGAGTCTTATATAAAGACGAGAGAGATCATAGCACATTTGTATGCTCTTGGGAAGGATTCGATACAAGTGAAGCACACTGATGATGTAGAAGACATAGATCACTACAGAAGCAAGGTCCTGGGAGAAGCAGTACACAGATGGGACAGTCATCTGGACAACAAGAACAAAGCCGAGATAAGGAAACACGTGCAGCTGGTTGGCATATTTGGTGGTGGGAAGATGAAGTAGCTCTCCTTTGCTAATTTTTATTTTCTCGGTGAAAATGAAAAGAGAGGGTAACACCTGAGAATTAAGAAAGGGAGGAGGTATCAGATATTTAAGGAGAGGGGAGAAGGTATTAAATAGTCATTCTGATAAAAGGGAACAAACATTTCATCGAGCATACAGTTCAGTGGCCAAGGAGCTGCTGTGATTTGTGATCATGAGTGAGTTAAGTGAGAGCAGTCGACATGGCTGTGTGTTTTTCTCCAATTTCATTCAGGTATTTGGGGGCAGTAGAAGGGTAACTGGAAAGTTTGGTGTAACCAGAGATGAGTTTTTATGCAGATAGAATAAGTCAACAGAGATACAGGGAAAATGAGTGTATAAAGAAAGGGGCGGTGATAATGAGGTGCCAGGGAATCTCTGCTATTGAGGACAGATGTGAGGACATGAAGAGGGAGGCAGACGCTTGAAATGGATGGGGTATGGGGTGGGCACTGTGCTGCACTTCTCAGATCTCACTTCAGACCTAGAGAATGCAATCCCCCAGCTGATGGGAGTACTGCCTGCTAATGCCATCAGCTGTTATCCTTTTAGGGAAACTGTCCTTGGCTAATGAGAGATTATATAGTCACAGTCACACTTTCATCCTGGGAGTGACCTACAACAAAGACTGCTTCTCATTTACCCCAGCTCAAGATAATTGTAAAGGACCATCCAGATTTGAGAGCGCTCAGTGAGATTGAGCTAACTTCTCCCTCTGTCTGATCCTGCATTCTTCCCTTTCCCAGAGGCCTTCATCCCAAGAGCACTCCCTAATAATCTTCCTGCATGCCAGCCTCCAGGTCAGTGTTTGCTTCTTAGGGAACCCAAACTGCAGCAGGAATCCTAAAGGAGGCAAGGTGTGGTTACCGTGAGGGTACTAGAATGCACGAGCTAGAAAGCTAGGAGACAGGGTTATAAAGTGGTGTGTTTGACATTAATATTTTGGAGCTGATTCAGTTCTTGTTGATTCCAAAGTCTTTCATGCGACAACGGGGGAGTGAAAGAATAGATCACTATAAGTGAGAGGCTGGGAATACCAAAAGAAGCCAGGCATTGGAGGGAGTTGGCTGGCATTATCGTTGTTCCTCAAACATTACCAGTTTTCCTCCTCCTGGGCATATCATACAGATGTACTTCCCCATCCTCTTTGAAGTTAAACACAGCTATATGACTGGACAGGATGTCTGAGCAAAGCATACCACCTCTAGGTGGAAAGATATTGGCTTACCACATTTTCTTGTTCCTGCTTTGGAGATCATGGAAGCACAGAGATGGGGACATTCTCAACCTGGGTCCCTGAGTACAGAGTAGGCAAACAGACAAGCCCGATGAACATGTTGCATGAGCTTGAAAGATGCTTTTGTTCATTTAAGCCATCGAGCCCACCCTGACTGGTAGAGACATGACTAGGAAAAGCATCTCAAAGAGATCATTAAGCTTGATCTTAAAAGATGCACAGAAATTCACCAAGTAGAGACCGGAGGTGGGGAAAAGTAAGAGAAACTACAGAGGCTAAACTCGTTGTCTCTGCCGAGTTAGGAAGGGAGAGAATCACTGAGTCGTGAACATTAATTAGCCTTTTACTAGGTCCTGAAGCGGAGGATGACCGAAATGCCACCACAAACTTCACAGCCTGGCAAGACATTGAGAGAAACTTTTAAGTTCTACCAAGAATGGGAGACCTTTTAACAGGGGGATTGGACGTGGTCCGAGAGGGCCAGAGAAGCAGACTCTGTGGACATGATGTTTCATCGAAGACCGAAAACAGAAGTGAAACAGGTGAAGGTGAGAGGAATAACATACCGGGCAGAGAAGAATGTTGGAGAAGAATTAGGGGGAGGACCTTTGTCTATTTAAAGTGAAACTGGCAAGATAAGCTCAGGCCAGATCCTTGTGGGCCATGGGAAGGAGTCTAGACTTTAATCAAGGTAGGGGCGCAAACCAATTTCTGTTTTTAAAATTAATCACTCAGCTGCAGTGAAGAGAATGGACTGGCGCTGGCCAGGCTGAAGGCGAAATCACCTTGGTATTTTACTCGCCGAGATACAGCCACACTGAGCTCCATCTCATTCTGCAGGGATGTCCAGACATTCTTTAAGATGAGAAACTAATCAGGACTTGCCTTAGAGGCAATTCAATCTTCTGCCCATGGGCCACAGTTGCCAACCAGGCTGCTGACTACAATGAACATTTCCCTGTCATGGACCCTTGTCAGCTCCTCTCAGAGAGAAACTCCTGGCTCATTTCCCTTAAGCCGATGGCTAAGCAATGAGAGGCATCCGCCTCATCTAGATTTGAAGGAGTTAGTTGGCTGTAACAAGCTTGTTTGGACTCAAACAGCCAAACCATCCCTTTGTTTCAGAGGATTCTAAGACCCTGAATAAAAATATTTTCAAAAACAGGACGAGGGGATGGTTAGAAGATTCCAGGGAGAATTTGTCACATAGATTTCTCCAACCTTTACTCTCCACGAGGCACACCGGACCCCATGCCATACATCCCCATTGCTCCAGTGAGGTGCCTTTAAGCTGGCTTCATTTTCACTTCATACCATTGGTAATTTCAGCTCTCGCAGATCTCATAATTTCCTGGTACCAGTCCAGAAAAATCACCAAAATAAAGCAGAAAAGTTGACAAATGTACCAGAAAATTAAACTGTTACAACCTTATCTTTGTTGCTTATTCCCCATCATGCAAACACCAGATATAGAAACTACCTGGTGACATAACTAATGCAGAGGGGAGGGAAAAAATTGGCAAGTGCTTAGAGTCCTCTAGCTGGGTCCCTTGAGGCAAGAATACAGAAGGAAGGAAGGAATTGAGAGTTTCCCTGTTTTTTGGATGGGACTAGGGATGAACTAGCAATACATTTGCCGAAATAAAGATTGCCTCTTCATCCTCAGGGAAAGGCACAATCCTGCAGACAGTTTTGATAGGACTCAAGAGTGCTTCAAAAGGAAATCTGATTATAGAATGAATCAAAACAGAATTAACGAACATCTTCAGAGTTGAGATATCCTGAGAAAACAATCTTGAGAACTAGTGAGCTGAGATTTTTAAAATGAGCCTAAGACAAATGCTCCTTATTGTTCACAGAGATTCTGAAAGGTAATGAATAATTACAACAACAAGCAAACAAACCCCAGACAGAACTCCCTAATTAAAGAATGCACTGAGGCTCATAGAGAGAAATGCATGTGCCCAAAGCACCAAAGATTTCAGCCTGAAAGCCATCCGAACTTTGCCCAGATGGTGTGGGTGTTCTGCCTGAAGCTGATTTCCTTCTCAAGCAATGGTCTCTCCAGGTGTGACATTCAGTCCAAATCCAGGAGACAAGAGGCTCAGCCTAACGCTGAACCTCAAGGTGGGGGCTGGATACACTCTAGTCCAGGTTCGAGTTAAAGGTCTCAATTAGTCTAAGAAGCTTTTATAAGAACAACAGTTAGCCTAATTACTGGGAGGATGGATGGATTTTTTTTTTAAAAACTGCACCATTTTAGCCCTCAAAAATGATTCAATCCCGTAACTCTGTTACATACGTCTGGTGCTGCCAGGAAGCATATGGAAACAAGCAGATCTCCGAATTCTATGTCTGTGTGCAACACTGTTCCTAACATTTGTTCTGGTATTAAATTCTGTTGGAAGAGCGATGCTACACCATGCATCACTGGTTCTTTGGCTTTTTTTTTTCCCCCTTTGGCTCTTTTAAATCAATCTTAACACTTTCACACTTTAGGCTCCAGTGACCCAGAGACCCAAAACGGGTAGCGGGATTCTGTTCCTACCTTGAACCCACAGCTTGATATAGTCTCTATGCTGGTTGCATCAGACTGACTGCCTCCTCTAGGATTAGACAGTAGAGACAAAAGGCCTGGTTGTTTTTTTTCTTTTCAATATTTTTCGAGAAACATCTATAAACCCCACTGCAGTATACATCAGCTCGAGTATAATGGGACTCGAATTACGATTCATTCGTATAGATTGCTTGTCACCTTTGAAATATTGGAGCTCATCTTCTGGTGGTCTTTTGAGGTAATAAAAATACATGATTTATGTCCCTCCCCAGGATGGTGAAGTAGTTTGTTTTCATTTTAAAAAGGTATACTTATGGACCTTAAAATGAAACTTGGTGTGGCATAATGATTCTTCATATATCACCAGCTTCCATCTGCATTAGAGTTCAGAGAAAACACAGACTCGAATTTGGCATTATCATCATTAAATTAGAGTGCAGGGTCTGGGTAGCAAAGATAGAAGCGAATGCAAAGAATTCTCTTGATAAAATGGTGTGATCTAGTCAGACTTGTTCTTAAGAATTTCCTAGAAAAAGGCAACACAGAGAAGGTTGGAGCTGGGGCATTGGTAGGAGGAGTTCTCTACTTCTCTTGCACATTTAAAAAGGAAACAGAATGGGGAAAGGAAACCAAGATTTACTGAGACTGTGCTCTGTTGCAAGCACTGTGGATATCCCATCTATTTTTTTTTTTTAAGATTTTATCCATTTATTTATTTGACAGAGAGAGAGAGATCACAAGTAGGCAGAGAGGCAGGCAGAGAGAGAGCGGGAAGCAGGCTCCCTGGTGGACAGAGAGCCCGATGCGGGGCTCGATCCCAGGACCCTGAGATCATGACCCGAGCCGAAGGCAGAGGATTTAACCCACTGAGCCACCCAGGCGCCCCGGATATCCCATCTATTATTTCCATCCCGTGGACTAGCATCAGAAACTACATATAGAGTACCTAGAATTTCAACCCAGGTCCCTGTCACTCCAAGAAGCATATTTGTTCTACTCTGACTGCTGGACTGAGAGCACTAGATCAACAGTCAAGAGTCAAGTTATATTCCTGTTCTGTTTTTTTTTTAAAGATTTTATTTATTTATTTGACAGAGAGAAAGAGAGATCACAAGTAGGCAGAGAGGCAGGCAGAGGGGGGGGGAGGAGGCTCCCTGCTGAGCAGAGAGCCCGGTGCGGGGCTCGATCCCAGGACCCTGAGACCATGACCTGAGCTGAAGGCAGAGGCTTTAACCCACTAAGCCACCCAGGCAACCTCCTTTTTTTTTTAAAGATTTTTTCAAATGTATTATTTATTTGACAGAGAGAGACATAGTGAGAGAGGAAACACAAGCAGAGGGAGTGGGAGAGGGAGAAGCAGGCTTCCAGCCGAGCAGGGAGCCAAATGCGAGGCTTGATCCCAGGCCCTGGGATCATGACCTGAGCCAAAGGCAGCAGCTTAAAGACTGAGCCACCCAGATGCCCCTATTCCTGCTTTTTATATTAGCTAACTATAGCACTGGCAGGTCACTTTGTCTTCTCTAGACCTTGGTTTTCCCATCTATACAATCAGGGAGTTGGACCAGAGAGAATCTAAAGACCACTCACCCACCCCCCCATTCTAAAGTTCTTGACATATTCAAGTTTCTCTGTGCACAGATCATAAAAGCCTACTGAAGCACTCTCTCTTGAGCCTCCTCCTCTCTTCTCCCATTTTGATGAGCTTGCAGATGTTCCAGAAACTTTCTCAAGGCACAAGCCCTAGAAAATACTATTCAGATGACCCCACGGTGTTCTCACTGTTCCTTGATACCTATTGTCAACTGAGTTGCATCTCTCATGAAAACCAAGAACAGCTGGAACTAGCAAACATATATTCATACAAAAGCATGGATTTGGGCAAGTTCTCCAAAGACTACTAATTTAACTTTCAGGGCAATTCTACCAGACTTTAATCTCCTACCTTTGCAGAAATCATGAGTTATAAAAACATGGTTGCCCTGGCAAGTCAGTTGTTATATTAGAATTATCAATGCTCTCCCTCTGTGTCAGACTGGATATTTTTTAAAGTCTATGTGATCTCTGACTTGAACTTATAAAAATCCAGTCTGGTAGACAAGACATGGATTATTATGCCCTATTTCGGATGAGAGAACAGAAGCCCAGAGAAGATAGAAACAGATCCCCAAAGGTAGACAGATAATTATTGAGCTGATAACAAAATCAAGGTCTTCTAGCTCTGAACTAGTGCTTTATCCAATGTTCCGTGCTTCTCTATAATTATGGTTTTCTTTCTGAAGCAAGGGGGAAAAAAACAAATGCCTCTAGAATCTAGGAATATAAATCAAATGCTTAACAGAATGTAGAAGATCTATACACAAAATATGTCCCTTCCACAAAGAAAGCCATTGTCTCTTATTTTTCTTAAAACGTACATCAATCTTTCATTTTCCTACTTCCAAGAACAAACAAACAAAAAGGTTCTCTCTTTTAGGGAGAAAGCATAGTACAAGGCCAATGACTCATGGAAAGTGACACTGAATCTCAGTGGTGGAAAGACAACAGCAAGAGTTTGGACTGTGAATAACCAGAGCTCCAGTCAGATACTGCCATGAAGGAATAAGACATCACTGCATGGCACTTACTATGTGCTAAGCACAGTTCAGAAACATTTAGTAAATTGTCTAAGGTCACGTACCTAGGAGATACACCTGGACTGCCAAGATATAAATTCTGGTAGAATGGCTACAGAGTTTAAACTCTTAACCCTCTAGTACTACCGCTCAGAGATTGGGCTAGATCTCTGATCTTTTTAGAGAAGTTGCATATCAGAGCATTAATTTTTTAGAATGTGTGTTCCTTCTTTTCCCAAACATTTCAAACCAAGCAAAATATATCTATTGGATTCAAGCCATGAATGTCTGTGCCTTAAACCATGTTATCACAAGGAGCTTTAGTGGGGCAAGGAAGAAAGAAGGAAGGGAGGTAGGAAGACAAGAAGAGGGGAGGAGGACAAGGAGGCATGAAGGAAGGGAAGGAGAAAGAGAAGGGGAAAAAATGGTAAGACAACCTAGGGCAGTGCCTAGATAACTTCTATGGACTAAATTGTGCACCCTATCCAAATTTATGTGTTGATACCCTAACCTCCAATGTGACAGTATTTGGAAATGGGGCTTCTGGGGAGTAATTACGTTTAGATGACACGATGAGAGTGGTGCTTCAAGATGACATTTATACTCTCATATCAAGAGGCTCTAGATAGTTTTCGCTTGCTCTACCATGTGAGGACACAAGGAGAACACAATAATCTGTAGGCCAGAAGAGTCTTCACAAAAACCCAATCACTGTGACATCTCAGACTTCTGGCCTCCAGTATGGTGAGTCAATTCATTTCTGTTGTTGAAGCCATCCAGGCTATACTGTTTCCTTAGGCAGCTCCAAAGCTAATAAAATGACTCTTTAAATCTCTCTCTTGACTGGTGAAATGGATTTTTACATCATCATCTAAGATCAGTGTCAAACAAATATGTCATTTGCCAAATCTAATATTTGCAGATTAAAACTCCAAGTAACCTTCTGGTCATCCCATGCACAGTAAAAAAAAAAAAAAAAAAAAAAAAGTCTTCCTAGAGTTACATACACCATAATGTAGAAATTAGGTTGTTGGTTTTCTGATATTTAAATGTATTTTCCAAATATAGCTATGTCAGATATTTGAAAAAACCATGCTAGGATGTTTATTTTCCCTGCTGGGTTCAATTTCAGAATCAAATACTGTCATAAAGTAGCATATCTCTGTGCCATTGGAAATCAAAGCATACCAATTCCTAGCTGACATTGGAAAAGCATTGTAAGACACCACCTTAAGATTTTTTTCCCAGCCTGGCATTCTGACTTTTGGGAGTGTCCATAACCTGATGTGGAGTGTCTGCAAGGAAAGCAGCACAATGAGTGAAAGCTAATTCAGTTTTGGCCACAAGCTGTGCCGCAGCCTTCCTAAGTCCATCTGTATCTGAATTCTACTTCAGCCAATGGTACCAGCAAAACCAGTGAGTTCTTCCAAAGAGGCCTAAGGTTTTCTCATGAGTTGTGAGTCAGTTGGACTAAGAAAGAACACACTGGAAATGTAGAAGCTACCATGGTCTCTGGTCTTCCCTACAGTTGGGAAAGGAAATTCAAGAGGTATTAAGAGATTGCTGGATTCTACTGGCAGTAAAGATCCAAAAGTCAGTGGAATGTGGTCCCTGTCTTCAGGGTTTTATGTGAAGTGGGGAAAAAAAAAAAAAACTAACCAATAAAGAATCTAATCTAGAAGAGAGACGGTCACATGAACACAAACCTTATTAGGGCAATTTAAGTCCTACTAGAGAAGGAAATGTCTAATTCCAACAAAGGGAACGGGGGAAAAATTCACCCACAATGTCTTGGGTCTTGGGAAGATAAGATGTCTTCCTAAAATGTTGATGACCTTATCACTGCTTGAAATGGGCAACAATTCTTTATTTCCCCCATCTTATCAAGATATAATTGGCACATAACACTGTGTAACTTTAAGGTTATCACATATTGATATGACACACTAAAATACCGTAGAATGATTACCACCATAGCCTTAGCTTATATTTCCATCACATAACCACACATTTTTTGTGGTGTTAAGATTTAAGATCTATTCTCTTAGCAACTTTCACATATATAATACAACATCATTAACTAGAATCACCATGCTCTACATTAATACCAGGAACTTACTCATCTTATAACTGGAAGTTTGTATTCTTTGAACATCAAAAGATGAATGGATAAAGAATATGTTGTATGTACATATATGTATAAAAGAATATAATTTAGCCATGAAATAAAGGAAATCCCACCATTTGAGACAACATGGATGGACCTTGAGTGTACCATGCTAAGTGAAATAAATCAGATAGAGAAAGACAAATAATGTACGATACAACTTGTATGTGGAATCTTAAAAAAAAAAAAAAAAAAAAGCCACGTTGACAGAAAGAGAGACTGGAACGGTGATCACCAGGGGCCGGGGTGTGGGAGAAATGGGGATATGTTGGTCATCTATTCTTCTGCTTTACAAAGATAAAGGAAAGTCAGCTGAGAGTGAACGAGATGAGAGAGAGCAATACCACCGGCAAAGCCATCTATATCCTCTTCATCTCTGGTCTCAACTACTCTTTGTAGTAAGTAGAACTTATTGATCACTACTTTGTGCCAAGCATAGTTTTAAGCACTTTGCATGTATTCATTCCATCTTCACAACTACCATATAGATAGGCACATATTAATATCATTGTTTTATGGACGCACAAGAGGCTAACCAGCTGGAAGATGACCTTGGTATCTACTCTATTCTTCCTTTCTATAGGTCGCCTGAGCTTCCCCCTTCTCAATAAGAGTATCTACCTTCCTTGGTTAATTAAACAGCAATTTGCTATAGTCATAACTGGGCACATTATTTGTTCACCCCTCTTACCATGCAGTCAACATAAAGTGCACAGACTTTAGTCTTTTAAAAATAAATGATTTGGTGCCAGAAGTTTACATCTGATTCACTACAGCACCAAATTAACCAATGATTAAATATCAGACTGTGAATTGCACAAATAAACAGGGTCCTGTAGAGCAATGAGCAGACAGTTAATGAATACAACCTAGATTCAATAAAATCAGTACCTATGTTCCAGCATCTGTCTGTATGATGAATGACTATCAGCTGAACATACTCAGGAAGGCAAGCTACTTCTTGTGTGTTTCCTCATGTGGAGAGATTCCTTAGATGAAATAATCTTCTTGAACAGAAATCAACATTATTCCCAATTCCAAATTCTTACATGTTTGACTGAATCTATTTACTCCAATATGAAAATCAAAATCATAAAGTATTTAAGCTGGTTCTTAAAAATGACCAAGTCCAAACTCCTATACAATGTGACTGTTGAGAAAATACAAAAATGAATGGATGGGAAGAGGGGAAAAAGAAATAAACACAGAATAATGACTCATAACCCATTTTCCTCTGAAAATAGAATCCAAAAACAGAATGAAAAACAGCATTCAAAAGGCAGGAAATGGAAGACAAGCTGGTTTCCATGTAGTTCACTGGTCTTCAACTATTTTTAAATGGAAGAACCCTTTAAAGAAAAATGATAGCTAACATTGTATAGCTCTTATGAAGCACCAGCCACCACCCTAACACATACTAATTAATTTAATGTTCATAATAACCCTTTGATATATATATACATATACATATATATATATATATACATATACATATATATATATATATATATATATATATATATATTTTTTTTTTAGCATCCCAAGATTAAGAAATTAAGGCATGGAGAGACTAAACAACTTGCCCATGGTAACATAACAAGTAAGGGACAGAACTAAAACTCAAGTCTGGGTAGACCTGGCTCCCAAGGGGGTGCTTTAATCTCCATGTCACCGTTCTCAAATAGAGTGAAATCACCTGTAAGGGACCAAAAAAAAACAAAAAACAAAAAAAGGCAGCTCTTGGGGGAGCAAAAAAAATCTAAGATATAAAAGTTGTGATTCTCCGAAGGATATATAAATACATAAACAGATATATGGACTATCTGTGGTATTAAAATTTCATGGGAGAGTGATAAGGAAAAAAATGTCTCAAAAACACCTTGGGAGCAAATAACGAAAAAACATTTAAGAAACACTGCTCTATACTGACCTGCCTCTATCTGAAATATTATTTAACTTGGAAGCCCGATATACAAAATAGAATTAAACACTACATCAAACTAAAAAGCTTCTGCACAGCAAAGAAAACTATCAACAAAATGAGAAGGCAATCAATGGAACGGGAGAAAATATTTGTAAATCATTTATCTGAGAAGCGGTTAATATTTAAAATTTATAAAACTCATCAAAAATGTATTAAAAATTAGCCAGAGGATCTGAATATTTTCCCAAAGACATACGAATGGTCAACAGGTAAATGAAAGGTGCTCAATATCATTAACCATAGAAGAAATGCAAATCAAAACCACAAAGAGGTACCACTGCACACTTGTGAATGGCTATTATTCAAGGGATGCCCGCACCCCAAGGTTCATAGCAACATTATTTATAATACCCAAATAATGGAAACAGCCCAAGTGTCCATCAGCTGATGAATGGATAAAGAAGATGTGATATATATGTTCGGAATGTTACTCAGCCATTAAAAAGAATGAAATCTTACCATTTTCAACAACATGGATGGAGCTACAGAGTATTATGCTAAGTGAAGTAACTCACTCAGAAAAAGACAAAGACTATATGAACTCACTCAAATGTAGAATTTAAGAAACAAATGAACACAGGAGAGGACAAAAAGGGAGAGGAAAACCAAGAAACAGACTCTTAACTATAGAAAACAAACTGAGGGTCACCAGAGGAGAAGGGGGGGGATGAGTGAAACAGATGATGAGTGATGCACTTGTGACGATGAGCACTGGGTGTTGTATGAAGTGTTAAATCACTAAATTGCACACCTGAAACTAATAGTACACTGTATGTTAACTGGAATTTAAATACAAACTAAGAAAAAAAAGTGTTGGAAAGGGTGTGGAAAATAGGAAACCCTTGTGCACTGTGGGCTGGAATGTAAATGGATAGAACCGCTATGGGAAATAGTATGGAGGTTCCTCAAAAAACTGGAACTAGAGCTACTGTATGATCTAGCAATTCCACTCCTGGGTATCTACCTGAGGAAAGCAGAAACACCAATTCAAGAAGATACATGTACCCTCAGGTTCATTGCATGATTTTTACAATAGCCAAGATATGGAAACAACCTAAGCATCCATCAATGGACAAATGGATAAAGAAACTATGGTGTATATGATCACTGAAATGTTATTCACTCATAGAAAACTCTTCCCATTTGTGACAACATGGATGGACGTAGAGGGTATTATACTAAGTGAAATAAATTAGCCCAGAAAAGACAAATACATGATCTCACTGATACGTGGAATCTAGAAAAACAAAACAACAAAAAAACCCACACCAAACTCACATAGAAAACAGACTGGCAGTTGCCAGAGTGGGGAGGGAGGTGGGTGAAGGGGTGGGGGGGTGGTAGTCAAAAACTACAAATGTCCTGTTATTGGAAAAATCAGTTCTGAAGATGTAATGCACAGCATGGCTAGTGTATTTTACAATACTGTTTTGTGTTTAAAAAAATTAAGCAGGGCAGCTATGGTAAAGAAGAGGCATGTAGTTGGGATGAAGTAGAAAAAGCAAACAATCCACCTGTTACCTTATGTGAATAATACTGCAATGACGAGTACATACAAGTTTCCGGTCAAGCCTCTGTTTTCTATTCCTCTGGGTGTATATCCAGGAATAAAAGTATTGAGCCAGCTGGTAATTCTATGCTTAGGTTTTTGAGGAACCACCATTGCCATTGTGGCTGGACCTTAGATGGGAGGTTTCCAGGCGCTGAGAGGGGCCCTATTGCTAGGCAGTTACAGGGATGCTGTAGGGTGATGAAATGTTTCCGAAATAGACAGTAGTGATGGAGGCACAACACTGTGAATGTAATTAACGCCACTGAACTGCAGGCTTAAGAATGGCTAAAATGGTGAATTTTAGGTTATACATATTCTACCACAATTTGTCAAATAACGCAGTATATCAAAAATCTATGATTTGTACACTTTAAACCAGTGAACTTTATGGTATGCAGATTATCTCCTGAAGTTGTTCTTAAAAAAATGGGGAAGGACAATGCCAAGCCCACAATTCTCCTTTCTCAGGAAAGAGGAAACATGTATGTCCCTGGGCAGCTGAAAGTCAAGAAACCAGAAAGCAAAAGAAAAAAAAAAGTGTGAGATCTTAGTTCGATCCCAGCTTTGCTACCAATTAGTTACTCTGGGCAAGTCCCCTAATGTTTCTGACCTTGGGTTTCCACATCTGAGAAATACAGTGTTTTAGTGAAGATTCAGTGAGATAGTCTTGTTACACACATATGTACCTTGCACAGAATCTCAGACCTCAAGAAATGTCTTTAGCTGCTGCTTCTCACTCTTTTGGTTAAAAGGTAGGCTTTGTCGACAGGCTACCCTGCCTGGCTCTCCTCTGCAGCCAGCCCTGGGGATCGTGGCAATAATGAGTCACCTCCTCAAGTTACTCTTCTCTACACATCAGTGACTCATCCACTGAGGCGGCCGAGGCTCCTAGACTAGGTCCTTCTCAAGACAAACAGAGCGAGTCATTTTCCTCTGAGCCCTGCAGCTCCCCACTGGCCACAGTAAGACCGCCACCTCCTGCCCAAACTTTTCCCTTCCCCTGCCTGAGAGCACCTACAAGTCCCCGGACCAATGATGGTGCAATGGTGCGGAAGGTCTTTGGGGGGGAGGGGCGGCTCTGCAAGGTCTTAGTCCATTAAGTTGTGAAAAATGAAAATGCCTATACATAAACACTCAAAATGTACGTTTTCTAAGTGGAGAGCTCTTTCAGAAGTGGCAAAAGAAGATTCTTGACTACATTAAAGGCTGATAAAGATGCGTTGGTCTTCCTAACTTAGATAAACAAACAATCCTAGAGAAGTAAATTGAAATACCCATGATATAATAATTACAATAATGATAATAATAATACTAATTTCCTAGATTTAAAAAAGTGCTGAGATCCATCCTTTTATTTTTTTTAAAGATTGTATTTATTTATTTCACAGAGAAAGAGAGATCACAGGTAGGCAGAGAAGCAGGCAGAGAGAGAGGGGGAAGCAGGCTCCCTGCTGAGCACAGAGCCCAATGTGGGGCTCGATCCCAGGACCCTGAGATCATGACCTGAGCGGAAGGCAGAGGCTTTAACCCACTGAGCCACCCAGGCGCCCCTGAGATCCATCCTTTTAGATAGATATTGAGGTCTAATTTAGATGCATGCCTGAGAGCTGCAAACACATCTTAGAATTTTAAAATACACCTCCCTCCATAGAACAGAGAGAGAGAGAAGGGAGGTGGAAATGGAATTGGAGGATAGAGAATATTGAATGCTTACCTAAAAAAATGTACTAAGAAAGCTGGAGAAAGAAAACAGGACCAGAGCTCCATCAATGACGGCCTCCTCCCTCAGGGTCTTACACACTTAGGTCCCTGGACCACCTGATGCAAGGTGAAGATTCTTTTACCAGATGGTACCATCGGGTCTCTCTAAAAAGCTCCGTTAGGAAGTGCTGTGCCACAGGTCTTCCCAAGGACTGTGTGTTGCCCTACCTCGGGTGGAGCAGGCCAGGGCAGGCGGACTTGTCATGGTGAGTTCCTGAGGGACAGAGTGCTTGCCTGGGCCCAACTACATTTGGGGGGGTGGTGACAGAGATGAAGACAGCTTGGTCGGGGCTTCCACAGTTTGTAAATGGAGACAGAACTCTGCAAGCACTTTAGAGGAAACACATATGGAATGGTCACATGAAAGTAATGAGCCAATCTATGTAGCAAAGGGCATGACACAAGCAGCCATAATAAAGAAAATGTTCACAAGTTCGATAAGGGAAAAGGTAAGATCTGGAAAGGATTACCAAAGGGAAGATTGAAGGGCATGAAGACGACACATCCAGGCATGTGACTTCACAGCATGGAAAGGTAGTGGGGGAACCACAGAGAACTCTGGTAAGCGTGAGGACGGTGAACACAAGACAGAGCAAGGCAGGTCTTGAATGCCATGCTAAGGAGTGTGCACTTCGTTCTGAGGTCAAGGGGGCTAGAAGTGCTACACGAAAATACAAGCTACATGAAAATATAAGGGTAGCAATTTGGGGGAAGGAGAAATTTAAAAATATTTTTATTTCATTCTTAAATAAAACAGTAATGAGGTGCGTGAAGTGTGGAGAGCAGTGATTTCGGACTGCTTAGCTCATTGCTTAGATCTGTAAATGAATGAATAAATTAACAGAATTATGAAAGAGTTTTACACTAGAGAATGATAGGATCACTAATGCGTTTTTACAAGATCCTTCTGGCAATGTGTAGAGTATGGATCTGACAGGGGAGTATCGGGGATCACACTAAGAGTAGCGCCGGCAGAATGGGGGTAGACGTAGGATTGTAGTGGGTCGATAAGTGGAGAGAGTGCGTGCACAAGCTTGAGGCTGAAAGATTCTACCTAGGGATGGGAGTTTATGATTTTAGAGATAGAGCAGTTAAGGGAAAGCAAGACCAGGAGCATAATGAAGAAGTATGAGAATGAAGGCGATTACAGTCCCAAAGACAAAAATCTCCAAGGTTGGACTTTTGCCCAGAACGATGGCATAGCTCCGCCTGGAGGTGAAACCCAAGAAGCTAGATTCCAAAGACCTTAGTGAGTGAGGAGGAGTGGCCAGGATATCTGTCACTGGAAGCAACTAGAAGGGAGAACAGGTGTTATGAGCAGATGGCCGGGACTTCAAAAGAAGAGTGTGTATGAGGCCGGACGATAGTACTCTCGATGCAACAAAGCTGTCTTTGGAAAAGCCGATGCTGTATTTGGCTCCAAGGTACACTGAGTGTGGAAGAAAATGCAACCTCCACTCAGAGACCTACAGCAGACCTGTATCCCCAGAGGAAAGCGAGGAGGCTAAGAGATGGAGGGACATTCTGCAAAGAATTCAAGGGTGTTTATTTACAAGGCAACCGAGTTTCCAGGGAATACAGTGCAATGGGAGAAAAAACAAGCAGAAAGAAAGATCAGGTCAAAGGACACCCAACACAGGACTAGAAGTAGACACTTAAAAAAGCCCATTGATAAGAAGGCCTGGCAGTTTGTGCAGTGGGTCAAGGTGACAGAAACTGAAGGGAGTATGGCTCGCGCAGGCGCAGATCAGAGGCAATGTCAAAGGCCTGATGAAGCCGTTCAGTCAATAAGTACGGCCTTTGCCGAGGGACCAAACTGAATGCTAGGGAAATTTCTGGCCAAGGAAGAGGCAGAACTAGTGGCAAATTCACCATGATAACTAAATAGCCCCCACCCCCAGCCCCAGCCCCAGCAAGAGGACTCTGCTTGGGTGGCAAAAGATGGAATCTGTGGGTGGCAAGGATAACCACTCTCGTTTGTCATCTGGAGTTTTGAGCTGGGGTCCTGCTTTCAGTGGGGTGTTGCTTGCAGCTGGCTGAGTGAGCTCGTGAGATCTGACTGTAAGTTTACAAATCCAGTCGATGACTTCACATTGGCAGCAGTGTCCCAGCCATGGAAATCAACAAACTCTACAAGCAAGGCCCTCTGCTCCCCAATCTCTGAACCGTCAATGCTAAACACTTACTTGCACACCACTGCTTGCCTTGTCTTTGTTCCCGCAGCTCATGGGAAGCTAGACTTAGGTCTCATATTCCAAGCTGCTGCTTCTCCACACTGATCCTACCAGAGCACCCTGAGGAGAACGGCCTCCCTGCCTACACTTCTGCAATGAGCCTGTTCCCAGCTCCCTAACCTTTAGGTGTGCTCACCCTAGACCTCTCCCTGGGCATCCCGGAGCCTCCCACTGCCTGGCCACCCCTATGTTCTCTGGCTATGAGGTCTCTGCATGACAAGTATTAAGAGCAGATGAAAAGATTTGGATGTATTATGTATATGTTACATATACATATGTATATGTATATTATGTATATGACCTTGGACATATTCATTGCTTATTTCCTTTTCTACAAAATGGCTATTTTGTCGAAATACTCCCACTGGATGGTTTTTGAGAACTGATCAAATATATGAAATGTTTAGGGAGGTGTGCCTGGAATGCAGAAGGGCCTCAGTTTTCCTCATTCAGTCCGGGAGGCAGATGGGCTGTTGCTGCTCCTGGAGCACACAGTACGTCTGTGTGCCAGACACTATTCTAAGCTCTTTCTACGTATTAACTCATTTAATTCTCACTAGAACATTAGGCAGTAAGCACACTCATCCCATTTCATAGATGGGAAAACTAAGGCATAGAAGAGTTCAGTAACTTGCTAATGATTATACAGCTCACACCTACCAGAGCCAGGATCCAAAGCCAGGAGGTGAGCATCAGAGTGCTCCCACCTCACTACTGAGCTCTCTGCCCAGTAGCCCCCAATCCCTACTCTCTTCCCTACTCTACCCTTCTCTACCCAATCCCTACTCTACCTCCTACTTCACCTTGGATATTCCATCTGTCTAACTTGTAATCAAACCCAAGTCCTGAAGTACTGAGACCTAGTAACAGACTTCGACCAAGAGAATGATAAAGCTATTCAGAAAATCTTATGCTTAGGAGCACCTGGATGGCTCAGATCGGTTAAGCGTCTGCCTTTGGCTCAGGTCATGATCCAGGGGCCTGGGACTGAGCTGAGCAGGAAGCCTGCTTCTCCCTCTCCTCCTGCCCTTCTCCCTGCTCATGCTCGCTCTTGCACATGCACTCTCTCTCTCTCTCAAATAAATAAAATATTAAGAAAAAAAAAAGAAAAAGAAAATCATATGCTTAAAAACAAATTCAAATCTTATCACCTTGGATTACTGGATGCCACTTGTCATGTGGTTCCTTAGGCACAGGTGTTCTACTCACCTGTCCTTTTAGCAAACATAGGCTTACCATCCAGAGCCCATCCAGAAACCCTCCACAAAAAAGAGGTTCTTGGTTATTGTTTTTTTTTTCATCCTCTATTTTTCTACTGGGTCCTCTGTTTCACCCTGTACATATTACTCCTGATTCAGGACCTACTTTGATAGAATTAAGATAATGCCTCAACTTCCATACAGTTAACTATTATAAAGTTAAATTATATCATCAATGTTTATCCATTTGTCTACTCTTCTGCTGGCCTGACTTTTCCAAAAGCAAAGGCTATCTTGTATTTCTTTGTCTTTAACACCCATGACAAACAGTATCTACTATCAACCATGGGCTAAATAAAATCTGAAAACATGTGATTGAGGATGAGTAACTGGATGTCAACCTGGAAGGATGACAGCAGTAGAGAAAACCTAAGATGAGTATCTTAGATATCAACATAAAGGTCAGAATTAGAAACATGGTCAGATAAGAAATGGTCCCATAATGAACACTTTCTCCACCTGCCTAGTTCCTACATTGGAGGTTCAAATATTTTTTTAAATATTTGCCTCTAAAATTGAAAATGAACCTCCACGGATTATCACCTACTCCTATCTATGCTCCTGTGCATTTGCTATCGGCTTTAGAAATAGCCTCATTTATTCACTAAGTCCCCTTTCTCACATAACTGGGTTATTTAAACCAAAGTTATATGAAGGTCAGTTTTCAGCTTAGCTGGAAATTCCGTAGGTATATTTTATAATGCTCAGAAAATGTTCTGCAGTCTTTATCTAAGCTTTTTAAACAATGGGGTAAAAGCTACTGAGTAATGTGATCTATTTCCCACGTCCAAAAGAGGTCTTCCTTCAGAGAAGGGAGTAGTTATTAGTAAGAAGATATTTGGTCACAAACGAACTGCCTGATGTTGGCTAAGACACATCGTATGTCATATAAAAACAGTTATGATTTACTGAACACCTATTATGTGCCAAGAAATGCACCCTCACTAGCTTTAATCTACATGATTCCCCTTTATAGAAAAGGAAAGTTGGGTTTGGAAAAGTTAATTAAATATCCTAAGACCATATGAATAGCAAGTGGCTGAGCCAAAGTTGCAAACTGTGTTTAAGTTCCAGTTCTTTTGAGACATGATTCTCATAAAAAGATTATACTTAATAACAGAACTGGTTGGGAGAGAACATATTATAACAGCATTCTTCTCACCAGAACCAATATATCCCATATCTGAGTGAAACTGTGATCTGTCTCCCCACGAGCTAGAGATTTTCCTCACATCCAAATTCCATCCAGAAAATATCCTCCATCAGACACACTCGAAGACGTTGAGTTGTCAAAGCACTACATTGTATACCTAAAACTAATGTCATGTTGTGTGTCAACTACATTAAAAAAAAAAAAAAAGAAGACATTAGACATTTGTTAAAGTCCATACGAAAATGAATTTCTTTCTTTTCCTAATGAGCAGGCCAAGAAAGCCCAAGTTTAAGAAGACGTTCTCTACACTAAATGGCACCGATCTCATCCCTAATTTGCCCTTCTCAAAATATCAGGCCCTTCCATGAGCTCAAGGCCACACAGCTGAAAAGTGACAGAGCCAATCCTCAAGCTCACACACGATGACCTCAAGGTTCACAGCTGTTTGTCAGAAATACGCCACCACGCCATCAACCAAAATATCTGTTAGACCTGAGGAGAGAAAGCAAATAGAGAGAACCCCAGTGCCTTTACCCATTATTTATGAGTCACATCATGGCTGTCTTCTGTTCTCCCTCCTAGAAAGCGGTGTTAACCATAATTTGATGGCTTACCCCCACACCATCACCCACAACAAACAACGCTATTCAATACTGTGAAGATGAACTAGCCTTTATAAACCCAGCTGAGATCAAATGTTTCTGGGCCATTTAACACCCATTCTTAGGCCGTTTCTCTTCTTTGTGGACTCTCTTTATTTCTTCTATCACCGTACATCTCAAACTCCAGGAAGTGGCAGAACAGAAGTTGAACTCCCATAGGAGATGAAGAGAGTTAACTCACAAATACACCACGTGCCATGAGAAGTCCTGCTTCCTCCATCCTCCACCACAGCTGGAGAGAAATGAGCCTTGAGAAACTTCTTGCCACAGCAGCCCCCTCCCCCAAATAAGAGCCATCATGACCATCTGTCTGTAAAAAACACTTCTTTGGCCCGTATTTTTTCCAACAAAGAACAAGCACAGAAAGCCTTCCATCCCTAACATTGGATACTCCTTCCTCATTGGAAATACTCCTAAACCATTCTCTTGCTGTCCACCAAGGACGGTCAATGCTCCTGAACAATTACAAAGTCTCCCCCACTCCCAAAATCCCTGCCTTAATAGTATGCTTGCCAATCAGAGACTGTCTCAACCTTTCCTCTTCTTACTCTGTAAAACTGACTACCCTTTGTCAAACTTTTGAATCCTATGCGCAAAACTGAAAGTAACCGCAGATGGCATCCCTTGCCGCAAGTTTATGAATCAACAGCTTTGTTTGTTTTGTCTTGGCCTTAGTTTTGTTTCCTACAGAATTTATACAGTTGGCAATACTAATATGCATCATAAACGAGGGGTCTGATGCATGCTTTATAACCCACTCCTTCTGTTCACGAGAAGAAGCTACTAAAAGAGGGATGGCATGGTCCAAAGGTGGGAAGAGATTTATCTATGATTATTTTTTATCCTTAAGTGATCATTTAATTAATGCTGTTGTAATTTTTAGATGTACTTCAAGGGATTACCACTTTAATTTTTTTATACATGCTCTTTTACCCACTCGGAAGATGGGAATAAAAAGTGAGACCTGTTAATCTAAGTAAACCAATTTCCATATGCTCGATACACATATTTACTTTTGCAGTCTATTAGATTTTGCTATTGGTCCAGAATGAACACGAGGTTGTGATATGTGAAAATGAGTAATCCCGGCCTTAGCACTGCTTTGCTCTGAACAATCATGTTAAAGTAGCTGTCACTCAGCATTTTGATCTATTTCGCATCCCCCATCCATTTAGGGGCTTCACTTCTCTTTTTATCTCAAACTCTTAGACCAGCTGTGTCCTATCTCTGTGCTGTGATATTGACTAGCCTCTCTTTAAATTCACATAGATGCGATCTTCAAATGATAAATCAGAGCAGGCTACCCATATAATTGATCTCAAATTCCCCATGCCCCCAACAACCTTTAGCTGTGGCATTTTGAAGGACTTTGCACCTCTTTGAAAAATTAAATGCTGATGAGAATTCTGATGCGAAGATGTCTCTACCTAAAAAATGCTGCAAATCTCCCAAGAAGTGTGAACGCTGACCTCTATAACCATTTCGAAGATATACTTTTAAAAAATTAGATGTGAGCTATGAATAGCAGTCTGTGGTAAGAAACTAATACTCTCTCACTTTGCAGCTGGAAAAAAAAATGTATTTACTTGACCTGTACATGCAGCATTAGACAGTGTGAAGGAAAAATGACTTGTTGTTATCAGTACAAATCTGTTGAATTTGTCTAGCTTATGGATACAGCTGACCCAAGAAGAGGCAATGAGTTGGGAGAGAGAACATATATAGGCTCTGGGCTCAAATGCAGCTTTTGGTCTGGGCTTACTCACTGAATGTACTGCTTTAAGAAAATAAATTTATCTGAGCTTCAGTTTCCTTACGTGAAAACCTAACTCTGCCTTGCAGAGTAATTGTGATCATTAAAGAGAAAACAATGTACAACATGGATGCAGAGGTACAGAAGTACCCTATTAGCTTACTTCCATCAAGATTATTATTTTGCCCAGACTGCTGTGTATTTTTGAAGCTCAAATTCCATGTTAGCTGCATGAAGAATGCCTTGAAAACTCTCTCAAATTCACCTCCTCCAAACATAAAGATAACATTTAGCAAAATGAAAACACTAGTACTCTTAGTGGGCTGCAAAATCAAAATCATCTTATTCTAAAATTTGTCATATGCCCAAAAAGTTCATTGCTTAAAAATCTAGAGGATGAAAAAAGGATTCAGAGCACTCTTTTCCTTCTTTCTTAATCTTTGGCTTTTTTTTTTTTTTTCACCTTGGGAATAGTCACTCAACTTGCGTTCCTGAAAGCAAAACAAGTGGGTGTGGGCAGGTGCTAGGGTGTGACACAGTCTTTGTCACAAGCCCATGGGGGAGACTGTGCCTCCCCCACACACAACTTACAAAGGTTCCTGATTTGTTACTCCTTCCAACAAGCATTTCCTAAGCAAATATTGCATTTCAAGCATGGAGGATAGAAGGATAATGCAGCTGCCCCTCACAGATAAAAAACAAAACAAAACCAAAAAAACCCCTACATCAGCTTCATGGTGTTCCCACTTCAACTATGGCCTTCAAAGTCCACTCTTCCCCAAGCAGCCTGAGTTATTTATTTATTTATTTATTTTGAAAACCATGAATCAGATCATATCTGTGTCTCGCTTACAACTCTCCTTTGCTTTCCTTTTATATTTAGAATAAAACCCAACAACTGGCTTCCTGTGGTCCTTACATGACCTGACTTGCCCCTGTCTTTCCTACAATTCTGCCCCAAATTCGACTCCACACCAAATTTCTATCTGTTCTTCGAACATATACAGCTCATTCCTGCACTGGGGCATTTCTGGTTCTCTCCAAATAATTTATCTAGAATAATCTTTGCCCAAAGCTGGTCCCTTCTCATTCTTCAGGTCTTGACTCAAAGGTCACCTCCTCGGATGGCCTCCCTGAAGATCGGGATAAAGGAGCACCTCCCCCAGTCACTTGCCATCCTCTACCACCCTCAAATACAGGGCTCCTTGACTTGTTATCTGTCTCTTCCAACAGCAGGTAGGTCCCATGACAGTAGGAATCTTGTCTTTCTTGTTCACCACTGAATTCTCTTCTTAGACTATCTAACACATGCTAGGAACTCAGTAAATATTTTTAATGAATAAAGGAATGTACATACACGTGTTTAAGAATGATACCTGGGGCACCTGGGTGGCTCAGTGGGTTAAAGCCTCTGCCTTCGGCTCAGGTCATGATCTCAGGGTCCCGGGATCGAGCCTTGCATTGGGCTCTCTGCCCAGCAGGGAGCCTGCTTCCCCCTCTCTCTCTGCCTGCCTCTGTCTACTTGTGATCTCTCTCTCTCTGTCAAATAAATAAAATCTTTAAAAAAAAAAAAAAAGAATGATACCTAACAGGTTTTTAATTTTATGTCCTAGTTGTGGTTATAAACATATTAAATGAATGTCCTCCTTTAATCTTCACACTGGAAAAGTTAAGTACTTCTTATACTCATTGTATAGATGAGGAAACTGAAGTACAGCACTTCTAAGTTCTAGTCCAAGGTCACACAGCTAATAAAGGGCAAATCTAGGATTCAATACCAGACAGCCTAACTCTGGAGCATATGCCCTTAACTGTCACTGGAATAAGGAGAAAGTCCACAATGGTGTGTTGTTAACCAATCTGAACATATGCATGTGTTGCCATCAAGCCCTCGAACAACAGTACTACAAAAAAGATTAGTTTCAACATCAAAGTGTACTGCCCTTGGGCCATAAGGAGAAAGGGGATCATGTACTGTGAGATGATAAGCAGTCTCTTGGTACTTATACACCACTTGCTAACAAGTTATTTCCCACCTGGAAATAACCATGATGCCTGTACCCACCTGATATCCCGGCACAACTGGCCCAGCAAACTACCATCCCACCTTGGGCGAGAAAAGTCCTTGATCCTAATATGGAAAGCCAAACTCTCATCCTTGAACTATGCAACTTAGAGTCAATCTCAGTCAATAAATCAAACTATCAATACAACTAACATCTTTTGAGCCAAATGCCACATTTAGAATGTATTCATTATCTTGTTTTAACTTCCCAACAATCATATGCTACAGGTGTTATTCTGATCACTCTATCATTAGGTGAAAAACTTGATTGAATGGCATATTGGTTTATTTTACATCAATGAAATAGCCAGAAGGACTAGGAAACTGAGGTGATGGGTAAGTAATTAACCTTGACATTCATATACCCAGGACCTCAGAGCTCAAGAGCAGCTCAGAAAACAAATCTCATTGCTAGATGCAACCTCAACCTTGTACAAAAAAGGGAGACAGGCATCCCTTCCTCAAGACATTTCAATGCCATCTACCTGGAAATCAGTATAACAATACAAATCTACAGTAACTACAGTGAGAATAGAAAACTCCCTGGAGTTTTGCAAAGTACATCCTGCAACATCATGAGTAATGCTCCTGCCATATATCTTTTTTAAGGCTTTTAGTATTTTTTCAAAACTGAAATTCCAAAATAGGATTATAAAACCTAATAATGCTTACCTTATACAAAATGACTTTTAATGTTAAGACTGCACTTTTATTGTGTCATTGGCAAGATAATTATTTTTAAAAATCTGAAGTATGTTAATTTATAGTACACTAGATAGCAGTGAGTCCGGTAATAAGTCCCAAGTTTAAAGTGGTATGAGAGAAGCTTCCTTCCAACGCCGTCAGGATATGTTACTGTAGGCATGATTTTATAGGGCAATGTCTACAAAGTAAGAGGTCATGTATGAATAGGCCTCCCACTCTGTCCGTGATAGGCCCAGAACCCTAGCACAATTCTTAATTTAAGTGCAAATAAGAGGTGTTCCAAGGAGTGGTGTAGAGTGTAGTGACAGTGGCACCACAATCGATACAACCAGCAGTGGGACTCACAGCAAGTTATTATTGTCTCCAAGCAACTTTTTCTTCCAAAGGTGTCTTACAGAAGGAAATTCAGCAGCAAAGTTTGGGAAGAATGATCCTGGCCTGGGCAAAACCCTTGCTATAGCTTCTAACCTCAAGTCATCTACTGCCTCAAACAGTAACATTCTAAGCAACCTGCTGGCCATGACCAGTGGTCCACCACACACCTAACCATTTTCTTTTGAGATACCATAGTCCTCACCCCTGATATTTTTGACCTTCCCAATGGCCCCATAAAAAAATATACTGACTTTATTATCATCTAGAAACTTGTTCCCTTCTTTCTACTTCACCTGGGAGCTGGCCAGATGTCCACTCTTATTGGCCAATCTGCTGATTCACTGACCTTCATCTGAATGTCCGTTCTCCAAGCCTGAGGCTCTCGCTGCCCACTACAGCCCAGCGCAGTCTCCGCTCTCTGCATTCCCACCGATCCAACCTGTACCAGGACTCTGAAGCTCTCCACTTTTCTGAGCCCCTCTTCTACTAAGTTATGCTAGAAGAAAAACAGGGTGGCTAATAACAACAATAATATCTACCTAACCCCACTCCATATGCTTTTGTACCTTGAACAGGGACTTTTGAGTGCAGACATCAGGAAGTACAAAGCATTTTAGTCTAAAGCAGCTAAGAAAATAGGAGTTTGTGTAGGGAAAAGGAAGTAGTGTCATTGTTGAGAGCATAATATATATTAAGGGAATAGGCAGAGGCAAGTCTGGGAAAAAACAGCGCTGGAACCAGATCCTAGAGGGACTTATGCTAAAATAAGAGAGCCCAACTTTTATTGTTCAGGTCGTAGAGGGAAGCCACCTAGGTCCCCGCTTGCTGAAATTGTTGCATCTGGGCTGTACTTTAGAAAGATGAATTTGGCAGCATAGGGAGGAGGGACTGGAGGAAAAAAATTAAAAGTGCTTGTTTTTATGCAGACCTTCATGAGAAAATTGTCATACACTGACAGCAGTCTGCATTTGCATCTTTGATGACTATAATTAAATGATAAGAGAACAGTGGATACTCTGCAGTTGCAGAGAAAGAGTATATAAATATGTTATTTCTACAGAAACACCTTGGTTCTTTTTTAAATTAATCTGTATTTCAGAGAAGAGTTTTTTTTTCAATTTTTGTTTTTGTTTTTTGTCATACTGTTTTTGTTTTTTGTCACATCAACAGCCTCATAGTCTATATAAAGCTCCATTCACCTGAATGGAGCCCTCTAGTGTTTGATGAAGCCCTAATAAGCTTGTCCTAAATTCAGTTGCCTAAAACAAAACTCCCTTTGATGTTGAGTGCCAGAAAAACCACCAGCATTGGAAAGAATTTGGCTGTAATTTTCAAGGTCCCCAGAGGAAATGTAGATGAGATATTAAACTGTAAGAGATCAAGATGCTATTTGGAGGAAAATGATGTATTTCTGTGAAAAAGCATTAGCTCATGGTTCAGACTGCGGGTTCTGGAATCAAGAAGCCTGGGTTTAAATCTCAGTTTCCTCACCTGATCTCCACTGACCTGAAGTAAGTTACTTAACCTCTTAACTTCCATAAGGGCAATAGTAGATCTCATAAGATCATTTTACAAATAAATGAGATAATGCATGTAAACCACTTAACACATCGTTGTAACTCATATGACTTCATTTCTATTTTGTACAGCGATCACTGAGTGCTGGGTGCAGACTAGATGGGATAAGGACAAAGGAGAAACGCAGAGAGCAAAAAGGAAGCTACTTCACTAGGACACAAAACAAATCATGGCACTTTGAACATGGGGGAGAAGCAGATGGGTATGAGAAATTTTTTGCATAAACTGGATAGAACTGGTTGGTGAGACTTGCTTGATGAAGTCAAGAATGACTCTCAGGCTTCTAGCATTATAACTAAACAGGTAATTGTATAATAACATAGTATGAAGACTGCCAGGGACATCTTTACAGTAGAAAGTCAGGAGTTTAGTTCAGGACACATTATGAATTAAAAAAAGTAACTGAGCAATTGGATACAAACCCACAGCTCAAAAAAGATTTGGGCTGAAGATACTAATATGACCACATCAAATATGAACTTCTAGGGGGAAAAAGAAGAGATAGGTCTCTTAGAAAACACTAAATTTTGAGTTTGGTAAGAAAAAGAGTGACCAGAGAGATGGGGAAAGAATTAGGAGATAAAGTTGTCAAGAACAGAGAAGCAAATGTCCCAAGAAGAGGAGTAGTAGTTAACATCAAATGCCACTGAGAGATCCAAAAGATGATGACAGGGAGCTGTCCCTTGCATCTGGCAACATGTAAGTCAAAGCAGAATGGTAGGACTGGAAATGGGATTGAAACAGATAAAAGTCAAGACCTAGAAACAGCCTAGAGAGACAATTCTGAGAAATGGCCTTGAAAGTACAGAGATAGGGGCAGGAGCTCTTAGACGACATGGACAAAGAAAACATTTTTTATAGGATGAAAAATAATGATGGTGTACTGATGGAACTAATACAGAAAAGAGGATGAAATTGATGACACAAAAGGAAGAGGTGACAAGCACAGAAGCAAGGTCCCTGGAAAGCTGAGAGGGCATGGGATGCAGAGCACAGGCAAGGATTGGCCTTTGAACTTGAGAGGCACTTAATGCAGCCAGAAAGAAGACTATTTGGGTGCCGATACAGGTGGAACTGGAGATTGGACAATATAGTTCTCTTCTAGAGACTTCTCTTTTTCTCAGTGAAAACTAAGGTCACAAACCAAGAGTGGGACTGACAGCATATGAAGGGCAGGTTGAGAGTTTGAGGAGTAAGAGAAACTATTGAACTTACTAGCAGGTTAGTTGATTATGGAGTAATATTGAATTACTAATTCAATGCTGTGATCCGAAGTGTAAAATGCAATCCGTTCACTTGGTCGCATTTTTTTTTCTTGGTAATGTTCAACTACTTGTGAACAAATGTGGAGAAGTTGGATAATTGAGTTCATCCAAGGTGAAGGTAAGTACAACATGGAAGAAAAGAACAAGGAGATTGGGAACTATTATTCCAGAAAGTGATTATAATGATGAGCCAGATGGAATTTAATCTGCACTAAGATGGTACAGATGGAAGTTAGTCTGTACGAAGAAGCAAAGAAAAAACAGGAGGAGACCTAAGAATCAGGGGAAAGAGGTGAAAGCAATAGAGTAAACCTTTCAATGAGGTGAAATAACTTTGCCAAAGTAGTTCAGCAAGGAAGGTAGAGGTATAGAATTTTCTGCCTGAAGAATGACAAAATTTAAAATTTCACAACTGTTTCCATTTCCGATGACAAATCCTTGAGCATGACTAGGAAATCATCAATATACGAATATTGCTTAAACTATGAAAAGGAGTAGATGGATAGCTATGATTGAGTGGAAAAAAAGTAGTTCAGGAAACATATCAACATGGATAGGGTCACCATACAGATGCTGAAATTATCCAGAATCATGACAAGAATTGGCGTAAAGAGAAAGACTGAACTAGAAGACACATGGATAAGGAAAATAATAGCAGATGATAACAAGAGCAGGGGAAGATTAGTAAAGTCAAACGGTAAGGATCCCAAAGATGAGAGACATTTTTGTTACCAATTCTTGGAAGGCAAGGTGACAAGATCTACTAAAATTTGAAATGCACATACTTTTGACATAATCCATTTGTAGGATATTTTTCTATAGATGAACATAATCACCCTGCACACAAGAGATAAGTTCAAGGATTTTCAATGAAACGCTTTTTGTCGAAGCAAGGCTGGCAACAACTGAAATATATTCACCAGTAGTGGTCTAATTAAATAAATTATGCCAGAGCTACACAAAGGAAACAAAAAAGCACCGTCTTTCAATTATAAAAATATGATGAGGGTTAATTCAGGTAATATATGTAAATCATTTGCAATGATTTACACATTGCACAGTGGAATGTGCACAGTGCCTAGCCACATTCCCAGTTTGTAAGAAAAAATATTAACCGCTATTATTAATACCTTGTTACATTATAGTAATGAATCACGAGCCAACATGTTCAAACCGAGGCCGTCACTCTATCATCTTTTCCCCTCCTCATACAGAAACTGCTTTCAAAAGGCGCCACCCTCCCCGCGAAGAGGTTTATAAGAATCTAATGTCTTCCCTTCTCTAACTCAAATTTGTAGCTCTTTAGCAACTAACAACTGCCCCCTTCAGTTTTTGTCATCTTTATTTTTCACGGCTACTTTCTGCTCTAATCAGTCCTATAAGGTTCCTTACCTAATAGAACAAGAGCATGTAAAAAGTATTACTTTACATCAAAATGCAGGTGTGGCTGATGTAGGACGTTAGGGGTACTCCTTGAAGAGCTCCTGGAATGAGAGTAAAAGAAGAGAAGATAAAGTACTCACCAAGTTTGCACCACAGCTCAGAGTCCAAATGAGATTCCGGACTCAAGGCCCCATGTTGGGCACCATATGATGTAGGAAAAACGTTAGGGTTCGAAGCCGACAACCAAGAAAGAATTCTTGAGGCATCGTTGGTGCAAAAAGGTGACTTTATTTAAGCATGGGGACAGGACCTGTAGGCAAAAAAAGCTGCCCTGGGGTCATGAGGAGTGGTCCATTACATACTTTCAAGTTGGGAGGGGGTTAGGGATAGGTAAGTCTTTAAGGAATTTTGGAGCAAGGTTTCCAGGACCTTGAGGGGGCTAGCTATTGTTAGAAAAAGGTCATTTATTACCGTCTAATAAAACATCAGTCATGAGACCCTTCCGATGTCTATGGGTCGGCCATATGCTTGGGGGATGATTGCCAACATGTATCTTCGGGGGGTTAGAGATAAAAGAAGTTTCCAAAGGAATTTTTATATGTTAAAGTATACTGACAGGATCCTGGGTGCGGGTTCAGGCTAGGATTGCCTTTGGCCCTTAGCAAAGTATTAACACTGAAGCAGTTGAGTCCCTAGAGGAATGTCACTGTTTCAAGGACTTGTCAGTGGCCTCTAGGTAGTAAGTAAATTTAATAATTTTTATTCTGCCTTTGTTTCCCACATCATGGCCACAAAGCATAAATTTGACATGCAGTGCTGTGTTTAAATACTCCAGCAATTCTAAAAAAATTCTAAATAATGTGTTACTTATGTTTTAATTCTTCTTTGAACAATAATTATTTAGAAGGTTGTTTTAATGTACATTCCTGAGTTGCTGAGGTTTTTAGGTTTTTGAAAAGACTGCCATTCTTTCAGAGTTTTCCTGTGCCAAATAGCAAAAGTATCCCTGCCTAATTTCTGGTTCAGGGACTTTACTGGTGGATTTCTAGTACAATCATTGGTAATGTTCTAGGAACAACTGAATAATAGGTATACTTTTATAGGGTACAACAGTTGATAGATATCTATTCATTTTTATTAATTGTTTAATCCTTCTGCTCCTTTTTGATTTGTCACAGAAGGCAGTACATTAAAATCTGCCACTATGTTTCTGTCAATTTCTCCTTGTTTGTCTAACAGATTTTGCTTTACGTGTTTTGATGTTTTATTAGTAAACAGATTCCTATCTGTGATGTTTTTCTCATAGGTTTTACCTTTCATCAATATTAAGTGACTTTTCCCATTTCATGTCTTTTGCATTGAATTTTTTTACTTTGACAGATATTAATACTGCCTCCTCTACATTCTTTCTGTTCTGATTTGTTTGCTACATCCTGCCCTCATTCTGTAATTTTATTTTTTACTTATAGCTTTTAAAATCTGAATATAGTTGATTTTTTAAATATGAAGAAGGTTTTTACCTTAAGCATTTATGTTTAATGTATATCTATTATCTTGGGTTTGACTTTTTGTTTCAGGCTCCATCACATTTGTCTATATGTCTATTTTATTAAGAGAACTATGACTAGTTTGCCTACACTTTCTATAGGGATTCAAGAAGATGGACCTTCAAACTTTAACTCTACCAGTATTTTCAGATTTTCACAACCAGAATCATATTCCTCTCTCCATTTCTCTCATGTTATTATATTGTAGATAAATACAGCAATCTGACTCTTCAGAGTCATATGTGAAATATAAAATTTATCATGCTTTCACTTCTATTTTTTTTTTTTCACTTCTATTTTCTACGGAACATTTTTCCCTTTAGGTTTCCTTTTTTTTATATATGCTTTTCCTCGGAAATTAATTTACATTAAAATGATTTAAGTTTCATTCTAAGAGCAATTAGCTTTGGGATGCCTGGGTGGCTCAGTCGGTTGGGCGCCTGCCTTTAGCTCAGGTCATGATCCCAGGGTCCTGGGATTGAGTCCTGCATCAGGCTCCCAAGAACCCTGCTTCTCCCTCTCCCTACCTCTGTGTCTCTCTCTCTGACAAATAAATAAATAAAATCTTTAAAAAAAAAGCAATTAGCTTTGATATTCATGTGTGTTCTTTCATAATATGATTACTCCATTCTTGAGCTCTTTATTTTAAATTACTTCTGGTTATGTGGAATGCTCCTTTCAATGGGTGAATTTTGAGCCCTTAGACTTTCCATTGTCATCATACATGATGAGCAATTTGGCTGAAGAGGTATTTCTTGGATCACACAATTTTTTCCATCAAAACATAATTTTCCTTTTAAGTTTTGATACCTTCTTTTGCACAGGAGAAGGCTGGGACCCACCTGATTTTGTTTCTCTGAGGGTATCCTCTTATTTTCATTTTTATTTCTTCCTCTACAGGAGTTTGCCCAATTTTTAAATTCTATATCTTTGAAAGAAGCCATCAGAATATATTTAAGCATAGGACTCTTTCTGTTATTGTTACCCAGAGTCTTTTGTTCTATAGAGGAAATATATGTTTTGGTTTTTTTAAACCTTTATTATGTAATTAACCTAATGCTATTTGGAGTTTTCCACTTGAGAAGACATTGAGAAGACAGCTGCATTCTATTCACAACTTTCTCACCCATCTTAATTTTTTGTTCTTTCCCTCTGCTAAGATTATTTCAAAGTTTGAAATATCTACTGCCGATTCTACTTTCTGCCATGTTATTTATGTTACGGTGCAAGAATTTTAATTCTGCTCTTTAATTGTCGTCATTCTTGCCGTGGTTTCCTCGCTCAGCAGGTCTATCATCTCAGATTGCTCTTCAGCTTATTGGCTTTTTATAGCATTTTGATATCTCCTTGTGATCATTTTTTTTCCATATCTTAATGAGATACCACGTAAAATTGCCTTTCGTTTCCCATGGAGCATCATCTACGCGAGTATGCATTTCCTCTAGTCCTTAGAATAATATGGTCTAATGTTATTCTGATGAATTTTTAAATAAGCTCATTTCCTTTCCTTTTCATACATCTTGAAATGAACAGAGAGCAAGTCAGAACTAGTGATTACTGGGTGCCAGTGACCCTTTCCATCCCTACTTTTATTCCCTTGGGTACTTGTTGTTTGTCCTCGCACATCTAAAATTAGAAGCTGGGATGACAGGGACAAAACCGAGCCTGGTTTCTGTCAACACTCACTAATAAAACTCTACTGGCCCGAGACAGTGTCTTCTCTTACCCTTCCCTGCCCAGCTCTGTGATTCTGAAAAAGATTTTTGTCCTAGGAAATGGAGATGGTTTGTGGTTTTTAATGCTAATTTACCCTATGAAAAACAGTAATTCCTAGTATATATATTACTCCAGGTCATTTTCTGCCAACAGCATTGTATGTCAAACAGCCAAAGAAGCGAGCAAGGTCTCATGCTTTCCCTACAGCTATAGTTACAGCCTCTAATGGAGCAAAGAGAGGAGCTGATGGGGAGCAGCTGAGGAAAAAACTCAACTCTGTCTACCTCAGAACACGCACCCCATGTCATACAGGGCCAGCCCCATTTCTGGTTAATGTAGATTCTACCTCCATGCTAGACACTGATGGTAGGCATGGGTTGAGACTGCTTCCAACCTTTTTCCTATTAGCTGTGCTGATCACAACACACACAGAGTAAAAGAGTGTCTTCACAACTGTGTTTCTCAAGGCAACCCACAAAGCATGAGAGTCTGTAGAATTTCCTCCAGATGCTGGAAAACTGTTTAGTCATCTTTAGTTAACAGTTTAAGAGTGCAGTTGTTTATGTGTTCATAAAAATTGTCCAGAATCGGTAAGAACCCAAGAGAGACAGAATCAGAGAAACTAACAGATTCTAAGGACCAGGATTCTCTCCTTACCATTCTCAATAACCATGTTTCTTCTGACCGCTGTGCCACATGACCCATTATAGAAAAATGGAAAGGTAAGAAGAACACTGCAGGAAATTTATTCTTATGAGTTTCAAAGTGAAATGAGCCAAAAACACTATAGAGGTGAAGTCTTGGCTAAGATTGATCTGATCCTATAGCACTCATGGTTATTTCAAGCATAAAGCTCCCTCCTCTTGCTTGACATTATAATGAAAACAGGCATGTATAAATGAAGGGTATTCCAGAATGGAACAGTAGCTTACTAGTTACCTTAATTCACGTTTAGGGAAGGGATACGGGAAGGTACTTAGAAGGGTTTGTGCAATAGATGATAAAGAGATCAAGATGAAGATTAGTACCTTTTAAATCTGCAATCAAAGATAATGTGTTCAGGAATTAGTAATGATAAAACTTGTTTCTTCTGAATTTGGTTGTACTGTAGATAATAACCCCATGTAGGAAAGGCGGAAGTCCATCAAATAAAACTGACATGTTAGATTCCTGAAATACTTCTTTACCCTGTGTAAAATCAATCATCAAATCCTGCTAAAATGCCAGAAAATTTTCTTAATTTCTCCCTGCATTTCTGCCTACACACCTTGTTGACATAGTCCAAATTCAAATCTGTGTCTTCCATCTGGAAAGTATGATAGCCTCCTACTGGTATTCTTTCAGAGGCTTCCAAGTTTGGCTGCACATTAGAATCATCTAGAAAGCTTTAAAAAAGAAAGTAATCATGTATAAACTTTGTGGTATATAAATTTTATCTCAGTAAGGCGGTTAGAAACAATCTCTACACAATCTGCTCCCAAATTCATTAGATCTGAGTTACTGCTAAAAAAAACAAAAACAAACAAACAAAAAACAGCTATCCAGGCGATTCTGATGACCGTCAGCCGCGTGCAGGGTACCTCTGTGTTACAACAGACTGCCCAGCTAAGAATGCAGCTGCTTTCTCCAGCAGTGATTCTCAAATGTTAAAGTGCCTACCATGACCTGGAAATCATGTTAATATTCAGAATCTGATTCAGTAGGTCTGGGAGGGTCTTAAGAGGCTGCATTTCTAATAAACTCCCTGATGATGCTGACACCACTAGTCCAAGACCACACTTGGAGTAGCAAGGTCCTTGACCTCCCAGAAGCACCATTTACCACTGAAACTCATCCTCCACTATTAAGGCTTAAAAGACTGGCCTTCCCAGCCTTGCTCTAGTTCTCTGACCTGTGATTCCAAAGGTCTGTTTTCTCTAACCTCTGACTACTCTGTATGCAACAGCTACTGGAAGAAGGTAGCTTCCCATTTCTCTCCAGCTAAACTGTACTGTGTTTTGCGTAGATGAAGCCTCTTTAAAATTACTTCCACTCTCTTCACATTTCTCAATCGATAACAGGAAAGATTTACTTATTATTTATAGCACTTAACTGGCTGAATCTAGCTACAGGAACAATTTTTAGAAATAATTACTAAAATATGCAGTCATAAAACTGATGTATTTTTTTTTACTATTTTCACCCTCTTCCTTTAATCCAGAAAGCCCTCTCTGATTGCTCCTAACCACCTTTCCTTCTGTTAGTTGGTATATTATCTTCAGACCCACCAAATAGCCCTTGATAGCCTCGAGCCATGATGCCCTGCATTGGCTTTAAGCATCAAAGTCATCCTCTATCCACTAAGACTTGCAGATCTGAGCAGCTGAATTCTCCTTTAGCTCAACACTGAACAGTTACACTAGGACTTAACTTGAAAATCAACAACTCATTCATTAGATAATTTGTACTTACTGACATCTATGTATATCCAACTACAGATTCCCAAAATAGTCAGACAGCAGTAGACCAAAACTTGGTTTGTATCTGGACTTTTCTTTCTTCTATTCAGGAAACAGACTCAAGCCATCCTGGAAAGTGCACGCTCTGATTCTTTCTTTAAAATCTCCAGGCATTGAGAGTCCAGATCAATCCTAAGTCAATTATTCAAAGATGGCCCCTGATGATTACCAGCGATTATTTGCAAAATGCTAGAGCTAATTCAGATTTGCTATCTGCCTCAAAGGTGACAAGACAAGACAGACATTCAACATAACTTCCAGGTGTTGAGAGGCTCTGCTCCAACACATCTTTGACCACACTGGCAATGAGCAGCCTACAATGCCAACAGCAGAGAGGAAAAGGGAGGGATGTCACCTAGGAAGAAAGGGCTCGGGAATCTTCGGTGTTATAAATGATGAGGAAGTGAAGGAAGAAAGAGCAAGCTAGATTAAAAGGTCAGGGACATATTCCTGCATCTTGTGTATTTGAGCAGGAAGTAAAACACATGTTAATGAAATGTGGGCCACGGTCGTACTGCTAACTAAAGATGTACACATACGGCTAATGGCACATATTCTGAATAATCAACAGAAAAAGAAATGTTTTGCTTCTCAGACAACAAAATTAGGGCATGTTATTCCTCACTGACGTTGCCTAAGGCAGCCATGTCTCATTACAGCTTTGAAGCATACGTTCTTCATTCCTTTCTCAGTTCCTCTTTACGAATCTCTCTGGCATGAACAGTAGCTCTGTTTCTCTGTATAAATCTCTGCCAAGCAATCTTTATGTGCTGGGTTTTGTTACAATTTAACCACCTATCTTTAGTCTGTCATTTTTTATATCTCCCGTCTATATAAAGAATTGTTACTGTGTTATATTCCTCACAGAAAGCACCAAGAACTTTCGGGCCAAAGAATGTTTTAACAGGATGAACTATTGATGTTCAAAATGAAAACAGAATTCGAGTCCGAGTTCTGCAGGTGGGTGGGGGTGGGGGGCACAACTTAACTGAGAATTCTAAATAAAATCCAGAGATCACCCTGTACAAGAGGACAGTGAGAGAACTGTGAGGCATGGAGTTTCAATATCTCAACTTGTATTGTTCCTTCCTTCAGGTAACAATGGAGTAATTTACAAACACGCAGTTTCTATTCCAGGCCATTGCACTTGCGTTCGATAATTCCCATATTTATTGACTTGATTACTGTATGCCGTTTGGCTATTAGCCGCTTCAGCTACCTAGGAGTTCACCTGCCACGCTAGAGATTCTAATGGCTTCCAATAAAAAACTAAGCAAGTTAATAGACCAAACCTTGATAAAGATACCTTAGTTGCCAGTTTAAATTCATTCTCCTCCACATGTATTGGTGATAAGGCATTCCTAGTCCCCCGATAAGGAGAAGACTGTGGCTTCCAGTTTCCTTTGTTCTTGCAGGCTTCTGCCACCAGCTGGGGAGCAGGAGGAAGATCTGAATCATAATGGTGAAACACACTGAACCCTCAGAGATAAAAGAAGCCCTATGCAGATATCAAAGACATTGGTCTGAAAGAGGGCTAGATAACTTCCATTCAAAGACACTCCTATTTTAAGGAAGGAAATGGAAGTGCCTTGCCAAGTGGTACCTCATTAGTTACCTATTCAGCTGAAGGACTCTGAGAGCTTTCCATCTTCTCCCGTCTTGGAGTCAAGCTTTGAGAGTCCAAGTATCTGAGTCTTTGGGCCACCTGCCACTTCCAAAAGCCACCCTCAACAGCCTAGAAACACAATGCTAAAATGAGAGATTAGAAGTCTAGTCATCCTCAAGGTTTGTCCTGATGAAATAACAGTGATCCAGAGACCTGTCCAAAGCCACACTGATGATACGAAAAGGCTCTGTTTTGAGAGTTGCCATTTTAAAGATACCCAGTCCTCCTTTCATTTATAAAATGATCTTTGGAGTTTTATTTCAACAGATCCAATAATTTAATGCTAATAATACAACACACACCAATATTACACTACCATCTTTAACATTTATTAAGAGACCAATATATGCCAGATATATTGCTAAATGCTTAACATACATTACCCATTAATTCCCTTAAGAAATACTTCCTAAGTATCTACTATGGACACTGGGGTTATAGTGATACTCGAACCAGACTTGATCCATTCCCCAAAGAGCATACATTCTACTTTACTAATAAATTTAATCTTCACAACAAACTTACTAGATAGGTACTACTATATTTTGCAAATGATGAAACTGACACTCCAAGTTTAGCCAGAATTACACACTAAGTGTAAAGCCAAGTGATCCTGATTCCAAAGCCATGTCCATGACCTCTTAGCTAGGCTGATATCCTCAGATTCTGAGGCACAGCTAGACTATATAATACAGGAGGCAAAAAAACCAGGTTAGCTCTTAGAGTATGTGGTGTCTTCAAAATGCAAGACACATTTGTCAACTTTTAAGCAAGCAGGATAAGGAGAGCTTCCAGTTGTCAGAATGAGGGAAAGAAAAAACACCACTTAATATTTTCCATCTGGCAAGTAGAATAATTGACTTGGCTAACAATTTCTCCTGCTTGGTGATGCTTTTTAAGGCATTTTCAGGCTCAGATTTGGACAATGAATTTCAACATCTTTTACTTGCAAATCTTAATGTCATGGGATTTTTGCTCTCCTGCACTACTGAAATACTATCCTCAAATAATACTGTGCTGAGTTGTGTAGGTTTAGTGTATACCAAGCTCAATATGAGATAAAAATAGCAGCTGCCCAGGTTAAGAAAAAGCATGGAAACAAATCTTTCAAATAAACACATTCTGTATATTAATGTACCTTTATGCAAATTAGAAAAAGATCAATATTGTTCAATTTCAGCAGAAACCGCATGAAGCTCCTAGAACAGCAATAGACTCTCCATACTCCTGGATCAGCCCTACGATCTGTTTTTCTAATTATTTGCCCTTCACTGCAACCACTGAGAACCCACTCTCACAACACCATTTGGAGGGAACAAAGAACTGTAGTTAAAAGTTCATCCAGAATCCTCAAATACCAAGTTTACCAATATCAAAACTTTCCTTTGTTTAGAAGGGCTTCTTAATTTCTAGAATTTCCTATCCCTATTTAATGAGAAAGCCCCAGAGGAGAAAGGATATGTATAGGTATGTGTAGGTATTGTATAGGTATTAATTCTTCTCATTTCATCTAGCGCAATGCTGCACGTTGGAATCACTCTCAGTATACTTTGGCCACAGTCTGGGAGTGAGGAGGTGAGTAAGCTACTTGGGGTGGGAGATGAACAACCGTGTCATTTCATCCAGCAGGAAAACTAATTTGTTCCTTCAATTTAACCAACCATGTAGCTGCTGACAGCACCTCAACCATCTATGAGAACCAAGAAGTCCAAGAGAAGAAATGAAGAAAATGAACATTTATAGAGCACCTGTGTGTTCAGCATTGTGTCCATACTTCATATGGGGTCACGCAGACACAGTAAGTAGTCAAGTTGAGATGACTACTTTCTGCCTCCAAAATACCTATCTTCTCAACATATTCCACTGGCCCTCAATTGGTGATTCCCAGCCTACTGCATCACAGTCATCTCAGGAAAGGTTCTAAAATGCTCCAAATAATACTGCAGACCAAACATCAATCTAATTTTAAAATAATAAATAATAAACGTATGCCACCACAACCCATTGTGTGGACGAACATCCCTACCTGAAAAATAGCAGAGTACAACTTGACAAAAGATTGGGACTTACTGAGTTAAATATACAGATTTTACTGTTCACGTCGATTCTCCTCATCCCCCCATCCTCCCAGAGTAATATCATTAAGATACATGCCAGGAATATTACTCTGAAGGCTGCGCTTCTTGAAATTGTTTAGCGTTGACAACTTCTAGAAGCTATCACCACAAATGGGAAGTGTGGTGTGTAATAATTTTCCATGCAACAAACCATTCAAAGAGCTTAAAAAACAAATCCATCTGTTTCCGCAACTAAGGCCTTCTGTTCTTGCCAAGTGGACATAGATATTCACTGTTTTCAACTCCAGGCCATAAACGCCAAATGAGTGTTACCAGAAGAAAATTCTAAATGAAAGGCAGAGTCTGGCTCTGTTCTGTAGAATTCAAGTCCCTTAGGATTCCAAAGGAATGCATGCATATCTGTATATATGTGGATTTAGAGCTAATCCATTCCCTCTGCCACTGCCTGGATTCGGGGGCTCACAGGGCCCCAAAAGTCTTATTTAATAAACATTAAGCACCTTATGAGACGCTGGGGATTTTCCTTCCGGCAAACTTAAGGTATTCAGAAGGCAGTCCTACACAATCAATAGAGGCCCAAGACTGATTTATTCAATTCACCTCCAGCCAAACTGCACCACAATCATGGGCACTTGGCCTCCTGAACCTGTTGGTCAGACAGACTGTACTACGAGCATACTGGCCTGGTGTCTTCCCCTTCTTTCAACTCTTCGAAGTCAAGATAATGATTGCCCTCCTCTCCACAGCCCCCTCTGCTGGCTGCACCCATTTATCTTCAGCTGATGAATAATCAAAGCTCTTGAAAAAACAAATGTGTTTGAATATATGTGTCTTTCTGCATGTATGTGTGTGTTGCAAGGCAAAGAGAAGTGAGGAGAGAATGAGTCAGCCCTATACAGCAAGCTACCATTCAATTTCTGTATGCATCCTAGGCCGGCCAGTGGATTCTAATCCTTATAGAACTGTCCACTGCTTATCTAGCTAAGTAGTTAAGAGTATAGCCTAGACTCAGATGGTCCCTATTCAAATTCTTACTTTATTTAATAACTCAATGGCCTTGGGCCAATTCAATTCTCTATTTCTAAAATAGAACATTTTTTGAGGATTGAACACAGTAACACATATAAAACTCGACGACAGAACACATCACACGGTAGGCACTCCAGAAATGTCAGCCACTGTCCACACCATTACTCTTTCTATCAGCAAAGCTCCTTCTACACAAGGACTTGCTTTTGCCCTGGTGAAGTATCTAGGAAACACCCAAAGTCCACCAGACTCCAGAATGAATATATCACCCTCTGTGGTGAGGACTTAACACAAGGAAAGGGACAAATTTGGGAGGGAAAGGATATAGACTATATTAGAAATACATCATATCTGCGGCATATACCAAGCCAATGCTTCCCCCCAACATTTTGCATTTCCCTCCAGTTCATTTCCAGATTCCTTTGTTAATGTGTCTGTCCTCAAAGGACAGAAAACTTCCTCTCTGTACAACTTGTTGCTTTTTCCCTGGTCAAAGACATTCCTGACAATGTTCCTCTGAGCATTGTGAACTATCTTCCTCCCAGTATATGGAATGTCTCAGAGCAAACCTTACTCCAATTACAGACACAGTGTTTTATGTTTTGTTTTTGTTTTTTAAGATTTTATTTATTTGCCAGAGAGAGTGAGTGAGAGCACAAGCAGGGGGAGCACCAGACAGAGGGAGAGGGAGAAACCGGCTCCTTGCACGCGGGGCTGAAGCCCAGGACCTTGGGATCATGACCTGAGCCGAAGGCAGACGATTAACCAACTGAGCCACCCAGGTGCCCGAGACACAGTTTCATGCCAGGCTGGACCAGGGAGATGGAACACTACTTTAAAATGCAAGACTTTCAGAAAATATTATGTCTGCAAATGTGGAAGGTTTCCACTCTCACAAGCAGTCAGAATCTAGGACAGCTGACTTAATGTGCTGTCCGCAAACCTCCCTTGATCATTTGCTTTTCATTTGTACTTGTTAGCGACTCTCACGTTTAAAAACTATGACTTCACCACAAATTCCCCTTTCAGGTTTGAAAGTAAACCAACGGAAATGAAACAATAAATAAATCCTTCCCTGTAAGTTAATCCCTTCCTATGGAGAGAGGGAGGTCAAGAAAGTGGCATCGTATTTAGGAACTCTTATGTGTCAGACAGCCTCGTGTCCTACCTCACTCAAGCCTTGATAAAAGGTAAACTCCAAGAGGGCCAGAACTTTCTCACCCAGGATTATATACCCGGTGCCTAGTACGCTGCCTGGCACATAGGAATTCTCAATAAATGCACACTGAACAACTGAATAGCAACTGTCATTTTCTAGATCAGTAAGGTGATATACATGAAGAGAAGTAAATTGACTGGCCTAAAGTACTCAGAGGAGGGAAAAGCTGCTAATAGAAAATTCTAAATCCACAACCTGTATTTCTTCTATTTCATGTTGTACCATTTCATGACATATTAAAAATAAAAGCAAAAAAAAAAAAAAATCACATTAGTGGCTCCGCTAATATAGAAGAAAGTAAAACACTTATTATGGAGGACTGTCAACGCAAAATGTGAGGCAATCCCATGGTGCCCAGGAATGCGATCCCAGTGCTGCCCATCAAGAGTTTCTATCAGAGTGATGAAAACGGTGTACGGAGACCTGGGAGAAATAACGTCTTTATGAAAAAACCGGAAGCTCCAAGTGAAGAAAAGGGGGGAATGGTGTCATCATTTGTCACCGTGGTATCCAGCCAGAAAAGCCTTTTGTTTCAGTACTAGCCAGGGCTCCAGAGCAAATGAGCACAAGAAAACAATCAAATTTGATGAACAATATTCATTTAAAAGTAGAACTAGGAATCCCACTCAGGAAAAAGGCTACAAATCAGATAAATTGTAATATTCAAAGTTATAAATGAATTAAGGACACCTAGGGCAGCCATGAATGAGTTCCCCTAGAAAGGGATAAAGCGTTTATACATGGTCCTAGCCAGAGCATTCTGGCAATAAGGGAAAGATACTTGATCTTTAAAGACTGCTGGTTTGGTATTTTTTTAACTGATAGTTTTTCTTCGGTAGCACACAGAATATCACAACATTTAATCACACAACCACTTACTCAGTTCAATGGGGAGAAAACACTTCTTCCAAGATTCACTGCAAAACCTTTGCCCTGTTTCATAATAACTTCAAGTGAATTCAGAGTTAAAACAAGCAGAGTCCCCCTAGAATTATTTACTCCACAGTTAACATCTAGCCCTATATATTATAGCTAAGACTAGATCTCTCTTTGAATTCAATACAGGCAATCCAATGCCAGCTTACCAGGAAAATGAAAAGGCAATCCATTATCAAGGATGGTAAAAACAAAATCAATGTTCTGTGTTTTTTTAAGCCCCTTAATAATTCTCTAGACGTCCTCATGGAATCAGGGTAGAAAATACCTCCACAGTGAAATGAACAGATCATATTATAGCAAATTGACTCAAGAAGCAAAATCACCTACTCATTCTAGCAAATCCAAGATCAGTGTGTCCAAGGAACACAAGGTGACTTCTGAAAAAGAAATTACAAAACAAAGGCTAGGACACTGTATACACTTGGACTTCCCTAAAATCCTGCCTTCATCAAGCCAGAGGGAATTAGATCCTTTTAAAAGGTTCCTCTCTAATGAAACAGCTTCCTAAACTAATTCTCCTGGCATCCAGGGTCATTTAATCCATTAGGCTTATTAAGCTATAAGCTTTTTAGGAGTCTATAAAAAAAATCTCTCAGTCCTGTTTAAAAAAAAATAAGTGTATGTAGCTTTTTTGTTCTTTAGGCACAATCATTAATGAGTTAATCTGTCTGCAAAATGTCCTATTACATCAACTTCACAAATTGTTGATTTCTGCATTTGCAAAATATCTTTATACCTAAAAACAGTTTGTAGGTTACATTATCTTACTTATCATGAGTATGCATAAAGACCACTGAGAAATCAGTCACTCAGGAATCAATGTGTAACTCAGGCCAAACGATTTCAAAAGCAAATTTAGTAAACTCCTTTAAATTTTTTTATAGCAAAAATTGGCATTTAGTAGAAGATGTGGGTGTGTTTTAGTATGTTTAATATGAATGGGTTGGGTCCTCTAAGATAGGAATGCTTAATGCCCACAAGGAGTTTAAATGCCACCCTCTGACCCCAGCATCCTCCCCTCCCTTCCCTTTTCCCCCCTCTTCCACAAACTCTTGAGAGCAATGTTCATAAAATTATTCACATACTTCAGGAACTCCTTTGCTTACAATCTTGACTGGCTTCCCAGTGCACTTAGGATAAAACTTAAACTCCCTACCATGGGACACAAGACATCCAATACCCTATCTGTCTCATCTTGGACCACACTCATTCCCTCACCCCCCAATGTTTGAGGAAATTCAATTAACCCTACCAGAATCCTACTACTCTCACCACTTCCTCTGCTATCGCCTTATGCTGACCTGCTATTATCTCCTGCCTGGATAACGACGATTGCCTCAAAGTAGGTCTCCCTTCTATCCTTGCTCACTATATTTCATTTTTAGCACAAAGCCAGAGTGACTCCATTTAAAAATCAGTTTATGTTGTTCCTCTGCTCAAAATTCTCCAATGAGAGAGTTCATTCAAATAAAATCAAGAGTCTGCATAACAATGTATGAGGCCCTATGGGATCTGGCCCCCTTGCTTCCTCTACTTCTCTCCTGTCCTATCTTCATTTGCTCTTGTTGCTCTGTTCACACTGTTCCTCTGGCTGTTTCCCAAACATACCAGAACACTTCTGCACTCAGGCCTTTGCACGGGCTATTACCTTGGTCTGGAACATTCTTCCTCAGGATTTGTACAGAGCTAACACCCACCCCTGACCTCCTCCAAGTCTTGGCTTCAATTTCACTCTCTTACAAGACCTAATTTGACCACATACTACAAATGAGAGCCCATTACTGACACTCTCACCACGTCAGCACTGATGATCCCTGTTGTACTTTGGCTTTCTCCCATGGCCCCACTTGATAATATCCTCCATAAATGATTTATTTATTAGGGTTTTAATGTAGTGTCTGTATCCCCCTGCTAGAAGGTAAGTTCCAAGAAGTCAGGGATGTTCGACGTTCATGCTATATTTTAAGTTTCTAGAACAATGCCTGGCAACTCAATATACATTAGTTGACTGATGAATCTGTCTCTTTGCTCTTCCGCACTGGACTTTTCAGTCTGTTATATTGTAAAGAGTCTGTCTGGTCCTTGTCCTAGTTCCTGGCACACAGCTTCTAAGACTCTTAGAGTTTCCTAAGGAGAAGTGTCTTTGTTATTCATAAGCCTGTATCACGCCTGAGTTTATGCTGATGAAGTGACTCTCAGTGGGCCCTAGGTAACTTCAGGATGCCGGCTGGTCACCCAACAGACCAACCATGTGATTAGAGAGTTGGAACTTTGAGCGGGCCTGACCTCCAGGGACAGAAGGTGTGGCTGAAGATCAATTCAATCACATGGCCAATAATGAAATCATAAAATCCCATTACAAATTCTAGACACCCAAGTTCAATGGACCTTCCTGGTTGGTGAACATATTGATGTGCTAGAAGGGTGACATACTCTGACTCCACTGGAAGGTGGCAAGGAAGTATTTGGGACCCTCCCAGACCTCGCCCTCTCCACGTCCCTTCATTTGGCTGCTCCCGATTTGCATCCTTTATAATAAAACTGTAGCACAATTACAGAACTTTCCTGAGCACTGTGACTTTGTTTAGTGAATTATAGAGCCTGAGGAAGACCAGAAGAACCCCCCAGATCTGTAGCGAGTTAGTCTGAAGTGAGGGTATTCTATTGTGCATTCACCCATTTAACTTGTCAGGTCTGCTAACTCCTAATGGTCAGTGCTAGAAGTGAGCTGCAGTACACTTGTTGATAGAGGAATATAGCCTTTCAAACAAAGAGCCTAAAGTTCACTCTTCCTACTCTTTGGTTTTTAACTAGCTTAATAAAACAGAAGGAGCATTGGCCCAAAGTGATCAAATGTATGGATTAGAAACTGGATTGAAGTTTAAGATCTAATGGTGAAAGGACGCTCCTAGTCTTCTCCCAATCCTAGACCAGCACTATCCAATGGAAATATATGTGATCCTCAAATCTGAGACACCTACATAATTTTAATTTTTTAGTAACCACTTTTTAAAAAAGTGAGAAGCGAAAATTAATTTTAATTATATATTTAACTCATTTTGTCCAAAATGCCATCCCAAAATGTAATCAACATAAAAAATTACTGAGGTGTTCTACTTTTCCACACTAATTCAAAATGTGCTGTGTATTTTACACGTTAACAATCCCAAATATCAGAGATCCACAAACTGAACCGAACCACTTTCAGTAAAGACAACAGAAGTGGTCCTAGACAATTAGAGAATTTTCTTCTTTTGTATTTTATGCTTCCCTACATCTGGTCCATTATTTGGTACATAACAGGATTCTGCAATCAGTAATATAACATTTTCCAAGATGTGAGCAAGTATGGCAAGAACTAGGTTGAAACGTTATATAAAAAAATATGCATGTAAAGACCACCCCGCATAATGATGGTATAACTAAACCACAGATTCATAAAAAGCTAAATCTAAGTTATTAGTTAAGAAAGCAGCTAATAGGACGCCTGAGTGGCTCAGTCAGTTAAGCATCTGCCTTCGGCTCAGGTCATGATCCCAGGGTCCTGGGACTGAGTCCAGCATCGGGCTCCCTGCTCAGCAGGAAGCCTGCTTCTCCCTCTGCCTGCTGCTCCCACTACTTCTCTCTCTCTCTGACAAATAAATGAGTAAAATCTTAAAAAAAAAAAAAAAAGAGTAACAGCTAATAGTTTTCAGTACTTATAATTCTCAAGGTTTTAACACTATATAATTTAATCCTCATAAATTTCTATGAGATAAATATTACCACTTCCATTGTACAAACGGTATATTAGTCAGGTTTCTCCAGAGAAAGAGAACCAGTAAGACTGACAGATATAAGAAGAGATTATTTATTTTTAAAGATTTTATTTATTTGACAGAGAGGAGAGAGATCACAAGTAGGCAGAGAGGCAGGCAAAGGGACAGGGGGAAGCAGGCTCCCTGCTGAGCAGAGAGCCCGATGCGGGGCTCGATCCCAGGACCCTGAGATCATGACCTGAGCCAAAGGCAGAGGCTTTAACCCACTGAGCCACCCAGGCGCCCCAAGAAGAGATTATAGGAATTGGCTTGCATCATTATGAAGGCCAAGAAGTCCCACAATTGGACAGCTACAAGCTAGAGAGACAGGAAAACCGGTGGTGTAAGTCAGTCTGAGCCCTGAAAGCGAGAGAATCAGGAAAGCCAACAGGGTAACTCCCAGTCAGAGGCTGAAAGCCAGGAAACCAGAGGGCGATCTTGGGGTCCGACAGGTCCAAGAACGTGGAGCGCCAATGTCCAACAGCGGAAAATGGAAATCCCAACTCAAGAAAAGACAGAATTCACCCTTCCTCTACCTGTTCATTCTGTTCCAGCCCCCAACAGATTGGATAATGCCTGCTTACATTGGTAGGGGAGATCTTTGTTACTCAGCCTACTAATTCCAATGCTCTCACAGACAAAGCCAGAAATACTGTTTGATCAACTATTTGGACATCCCTTAGCCCAGTACAGTTGAAACATAAATTAACTATCACAAAAGGGACAATGGAGATTCAGAGAGGCTAAGTGATTTGCTCAAAGTTCCAAAGCTATGAAGAAAGAGAATCAAGATTCGAACCCAGAGCTGTACAAGTCCAGAGCCACGGTGCACTAAGTGAGGTACAGAGATGACTCAAAGAAATGAATGGTGAGAACATGGCCTTTACAGCAGCAGCGGAAACAGAATGACAAAAAAGGTCCTATTCATCTAGTTAATGTGCCTAACCCTATGTGGTTTATTCTCATAAAACACTCCTCAGTATGGCTGGCCTGCTGGGCCCATACAGATAAATTCTTGAAGATGTCAGAAGATGAACAAATTTTTTTTTTTAAATTTAGAAACACAGATTCTGCCTCTGATCCACAATAGGCTAATACCACTTAATTCCAGTGGCAGCAATGGTAGAAGCACTAGTGGCAAAAAGACTTATTTATTCATCCTCACACTGCCCTGGGTCTCACAGGTCAATGAGCAGATGATCACTGACCTGGAGAGTCTAGGAAGCCAGCCATATCATATGGTAATCACTTTTAGACCCTGGTGTACATCAGAAAGCAAAAAGCTCTTAATTTCTCTGAGTTCGTAAAAATATCCAGTTTTCTTTTACTTGGTGAAATAAAATATGACATCAAAATCCTTAACAATTTCTCATTGAGAGGCCCTTTGGTATCATCAGGACTAAAAACCAAGAGAACAGGCAAGATTCCTCTGGGGAGTAGGTGAGAGGTATGCATTTGAGGAACTCTCCTAGATAGGTTCAGAATGCAGTACCCAAAGCAGATGGGGAAATCCCCAAAGTTCCATTCAAAGAAAGTAGCAAATATTCACTAAGTATCGTTGGGAGTATGGATTAAGGCACTGCAGATAAAATTTTGAATACAATTTGGTCTGTGCTCTTAAGCTCAGAAACTTGAAGAATGTATGTGAAGATGGAGAGTAAGGAAAAATTAACTTCCATGCAAGGTGAAAAGTACATAAAAAGAGGTATATGTAGAATGTTACCAGAACAGAGGTAAGGGAAATCTTCGTTCTACCATGGAGAAGGGGACCATATGGGCTGAGCCCTGAAAGAGGAGCAGAATTTCACAGTTCATCATGTGCCTAATAAAGCATTAGGTGCTGGGGATGCAATGGTCAACAGGAATCACACAGAGGAGACCAGATAAAATGGGGACTGTCTAGCCATCGCCCTTCCAAAGTGACTGTGGCTCCATCTTCAATGAAATTTAATTTTCTCCTTGCAGAGAAATCATGAATCTCATTCTGAAACTCATCACAAAACCAAAGAGATGCCCCAACAGTAAAGGGGGAGTGGGGAATTAGGTCCTACCAGTGTGTGCGAAGCCCCATAGCTCACAGTCCCTCTGATGCTTGCACACAAGACCAAGCACCCATATTAAAACTAGATGTCACATTTCCATAAGATGTTCTAAAGCTTTAAAGCCCTATGTATACAAATAATCCACTACTACGCCTGAGGTAATTACATCGCCACCAAAACCAACAGAAAATGCACTTGGCACTGTGGCTAAAGTAAAGCTCATATTATGATCTGGAACATCATCTTGCTTTAGTAGTGCAGTAGAAACACAAAGATCACCATTACGGTTTCAGTGATTAGTGGCCTAAGTTTCAACACGAAAGCAGGATAAAATGCCAAGAAGTCTACCACCCTGCTTCCAAAACCAATCTCAATGCACAGTGTAGTTAAACAAGAAATGATACGGACTGTGCTAGCTAATAAAAGCAAAAGAAAACAACAATTTAATTTAAACACGCTAATCCAAACATTTGCTTCACTTAAAGCTTGGAAAATACCGTGTCATTAAACCATGTTTTCATTTCAGAAGATGACTGTCAGACCTCAAACTATTTTATTATAATAGAAAATAGGAACATATAAAGATAATACATTTTTAGATGAAGTCAATCAAATTGTATTTGATTTCTTTCTTAGAAAATTTTTATAATGAACTTATAAATCCCTAAGCCTATACCAGAGAGAACCCTGTACAAATCTGCTTCACATGACACCCATCAACCCATGCCCATACAAGTGCCCCTCTACCTATGAGTTTATCAGTTATATCTTATGGGAGCTATGTCCACTGGTAAGTGATAAAATTTCCTTAAAGAGAGGACTTGGTCTTGCACACAAGGATGTTGCTTATGGTCTGGGATCTTCTACAGCTTAGAATTTGAGCTCAAACTGTATCTACCTCGGCTGGAAGAAGGCAAACAATTGACAAAGGTTTTAACCAAAAAAGTTTCTGAATTTAAGGAAAAGCATAAGCAAAAATAATTAGTGTATTTAAACCATTTAAAGGTCTCTGAAAATAATTTAAGCACTGTATTTTTCTTGGGTAATACAAATAACATTTGGTCATTATAGAAAAAGAAATATAGGTAGAAAATAAAATTTTAAAATCATTCATAATCTACAAATTTGGGCATGAAATTTCCAAATGTTGATAAAAATTTTCAAAAGAGAGATTTCATTTAACACCTCATTTGCAGCTTGCCTTGTCTACATAGAATAATACATCAAGTATTTCTCTTTTATTGCATGTTTTCTGCACTATGATTTTCAAGTTTATTATATGTATATACACTAATTATTATTTCTTATTACTGGAAGTTTTTTGTTTCAATCTTTATTTTAAACAGGAGGATAAACGCCCATATATTGACATACTTATGCATAATCACATCCTAAATTCCCAGGAATAAAATGTGCAAATGAGAGGAAATGTAAATTTTTAAGACTTTTGATGAACACTGTCAAACTGCTATGCTAAAAAGTAGGTCTCATCAACTTCCCACAAGGAAATTTGTGAGGATGTCCATTCCCTTGTTCAAGCTATCTTCACCTTAATCTTGATTTATTTTAGGGACTGAAAAAATGGCATCTGTTTTAATTTTTATGTCTTTAATTACCAGACAAGATCAACAATTTTTAATGAGCCATGCATATTTCTTTTATGATAATGCTTATGTGTTTTGTCTTGCCAATTAAAAAAAGTTATGTTTCTCCATTTTCTTAATAATATGACAAAGTTCTTATTAAGTATATACTCAGTCATATACACTGTAAATTTGTTACTTGTCCTTTATTGTTAAAGCCTTCAAACTTTGAAATGAAACCCACAAATCCCTTCTCTCCTCCTTTTCCCCAGAAATCTCTTGAGTTTTTCAGGTCTTTGCTATCAAATATTTTTACGAGGGAAATCACTGACCTAATATAGGCTGCAGCTAGAAGCCAAGCACATTTGGTCCTGAATCACATTTCTGCCAGCTAGTTACTGTGCAGTCTCCGGAAGTGATTCAGCATCCCTGAGTTATAGTTTCCTTATCTGTGCTGGACAATTTCTAATATCCTTTCTTGTTCTAAAATGCAGTGATTCTAGGAACTAACAAATACTGAAGTTTTCATTTGGTGTACATTTATATGTTTTAGAGAAGCATTTGCTTTCAACTTTAATAGAAAATGAAATGGAAGTTAATGGAGAGAAAAGCTTGCTCAAGTAACTGATTTATTAAAAGAATAAACTTCCTGCTCAGCATGAAAATACAGTTGGTCTCAAATGAATGTCCTTTTGAAAGGTAGGCCTCCCGGAATGTTCTATCATTATCACAGGTTGTTCCAGTTACCAAAAAAGTCCCCTGAAGCTTCCATAATCCATCCTGACTTTACTTAGAGGCTGACACGGAAGCAGAAGGGGCAGGTGACTAACAGGCCACACAGGGAGTGGGATGCAGAGTTGAGTATGGACCCCAACCTCCTCGCCTCTGAGGAAAAATTCTTCTGCTACACTGCATCTTTAAGGCATGAATCCCAACTATAAGAATTTTGGCTTTTGGAAAGGAGCAAACAAAGTCATATTATTTGCCAATGTCATGTCATACCGCCATGGCTAATGTGATTGTCATGCCGTTCACTGGAAGGGATTTCCTGGAGGGAGTGCCCGCGAATCAGTGTAACTCAGCTCAAAATGCAGGGGGTCAAGGGCTATGGAAATGCACTGCCGGGCTTCAACGTCTGGCTCTACTTGCTGACAGCTGTGACCTGGGCAAATGACTGCTCCTCTCTCACAGCAGCATGTCTGTCCTCAAAATGCAGATAAAGAAGTACCTACACCCTCAGCCTGTGGAGGGGATTAAATGCATTCACGCATGCTTCACACTTTGGCCTGATGCCTACAGAGGTGACAGTCCTCAGCAAATGTTAGGTGTCAGTGATATACTGACCCAGATAATACAGTATTCCAAAATGTACAGAGTTGAAATCAACCTTTCCCTCGACCCCTCCTTTCCCAATGTCACTATAGGCATAAGTCAATACGGATTATTTGAATAACCGACAAGGACTTTTTACAAATGGTGTTTATGGAGTTTCTATGGTGTGCTCAGAAGGATGCCGGGCTTGCTGGCTGAGGATCAGAGGATAAAGAAGAAATGATAGGTGTCCAGGTGTTACCTCTTATGAGAGGCGTCCCTGACCCACTGCTCCTAACTGGGACCATTTAAGCAATCCTTTCCTTGGTGTTTCCTCCACTCAGGATGAAACCAGTTAAAAAATAAAACCGTAGATCAATATCCCCCCTAAATAGGACCAACAATCAATTAGACAAGATAACAGAAGTTCTATTCTTAATAGTGAACCATATGCTTAATACAGTAATAAATTTATAACAAGAAAATAAACTTAAAAACTTTAAGGGATATGGAAATTGGCTTGCAAAAGAGAAACACCATATTCCTATAAAGTCTCCAGTGCTCTCAAAAGCACTTGTAAATGTAATAAACTTCAAGGATGCATTTTCACTGGGATTGCGATTATTAGCAAATTTAGAAACATGTTCTGGGAAAAAATCAATAAGGAAGAAGAGTCAAACAACTTTTAAAATTAAAAAAGAATAAAGAGAGAAGAAGGAAGGAAGAAAAATTTAAGCTAAAAATTTATATAACCTGATATTAAAAATACAATGTGAAACTTCAAAAAAAATAGTAACATAAGTTATTTTTTCATATGATAAAAGACATTTTAAATTAGCAATAAAATTAAGATTATTTAGTAAATAGTTCTAGTGCATTTGATCAACGATTTGAGGAACAAATGATAATGATGGACTCATCTCACACCACAAGGAAAGGGAAATGAGTAATTGTTTAAAATTAAACTGTAAAATAGCACAGAAATTAAAGATACCTTTCTAATCATAAAAGCAAAGAAAGAAGCAATGATGACGAAGCTTTAAAAGATTTGAGGGCAATCAAAAAAATTCTGTCAATCCAAGAATACCATAAATAACATTAAAAGGCAAATGACATACTTGAAAGATAACTCAACATGTTCTTATGCCATAAAAATTAAAAAGATAAAGATGAATATACACAAAAAAATGAGCAAAGGGCATGAATTTGCAATTCACAAAAGAAAAAAAATGCACATATTCTTATGCATACAAAAAATACTTAACACATCTCTAATCAGAATAATAAAAATTAAAATAACAGTGAGCTGTCACCGGTTTAACATATCAAGCTGGAAAGACCCAAGAAGTGTAATATCAGTAAAGATGACCTGACTAGGGTCAAAACACTTATATCAACTATGAGTAACGAACAAACTATTTTTGAGGACAATTTAGCAATATTTTACAAAAACCTTAAAACAGTGAAATCTACTTTCTTTAGACATGCTTATGTTCTACAAAAAAATAGAGATACTCACAAAAATGTGTATACAAAGTCACCACAGTTGTATAAAAAATACTAACCTTTAAAGAACTGTAGAACACAGAAGATACAATGCAAGAAGCCTCTTAAAATTATGTCCCTGCAGAGGGGAGGGGTTCAAGATGGCAGCATAGAAAGACCCTGAACTCACCTCCACCCATGGATACAACAAATTCACAGCGACATATGGAAATCTTTTGCTTCTGAAAAATACCTCCGAACTGGATGAAAAGGCCTCCACAACAAAAGATAAAGACGTGAGATAAGTATGAGAGGAAAGGAACTCACCCCAGGCACAATGACCCACAATTGGGAAGGAATCCCCAAAATACAAAACTTTCCCTTGAAGAGTGAAGGGACCGTGCCCCACATCACACACCCCAATATATGGGTCTGGCACCAGAAAGATGAGCCCCCAACATGCCTAGTTTTGAAAATCAACAAGATTAACTCCGAGGGAACCATAAAACTGTAGAGAACAAAGAACTTGTTCCTAAGGGTTTGGGTGCAGACTCTCCTGGCCTGATTTCAAGGCAAAATTAATAGTTGGAAATAAACCGTAAGTAAGAGACCCACTTACTAATCATAAAGTTGCTGCAAGAGAGGCAAGAATCTGCAGTGACCTTTTCCACAGAAGAAAGGGGGGCGGCAGGCACTACCTTTTGTAATCTCCTTCTAATTTACTGGTCAAGGAGCTATCAGACACCAAAAATGCCTGCTAACTCCAGTGAGTGTGCTTTTTGCCCTGGCCACAACACACACATGCGCCACAAGCAAGCCCAGTGTGCACCTGGTGCCCGGTGATGCCCACACAGCATGGGTGCCACAACCAGGCCCTGCCCACCCCCCACCCCCAGCAGCCACAAGCTGCCCTGACACAGCCAGTGGGCAGAGACCACATACGGGATGCCCCTTGAGTGTCTGGCTCGAGAGGCCAAGAGAGACTGTGCTTCTGAACCCATATTAACTCCCACACAAGACCATTCCCTTCAAGACTGGGAGAGCTGTTTCATCTAATACACGCAAACACAGACTCAAAATCTTCTGCACAGCAAAGTAAACCATCACCAAAATGGAAAACCAGCATACCAAATGGGAGGAGATGTTTGCAAACCATACATCTGGTAAGGAGCTAATATCCAAAATACACACAAAGAACTCACACACCTCCACAAGAACTACACTGACAACCTGATTTAAAAATAGGCAGAGGATCTAAATAGACACTGTTTCCAAAGAAGTCACAGTTGGGCAAGAAGCATATGAAAAGATGTTCAGTACCTCTAATTATTAGGGAACTACAAATCAAAACCATAAGGAGATTGTGCCTCACACATGTTAGAATGGCTATTATCAACAAAGAGAAGAAATAACAGAAGTTGGAGCGGATGTGGAGGAAAGGGAACCCTTATACACCGTTGATGGGTTTGTAAATTGGCGTGACCACTATAGAAAACACTATGGAGATTCTGAATTACCACCTGATCCAGCTATTCCACTACTGGCTTTTTTATATAAATATGAAGACAGTAAGATATCTGCACCTTTTTTTTCCTTGCAGCATCACTTACAATAGCCAAGGTATGAAAACAACCTAAATGTTCATCGAAGAGTAAATGGGTAAAGATGTCTCTCCCTCTCTCTCTCTCTCTCACACACACACACACACAAATATGGAATACTGTTTAGCCATTTAAAAGTATGAGATCTTGCCATTTGTGACAACATGGATGGACCTTGAGGGTGTCATACTAAGTGAAATAAGTCAAAAAAGAAATACTGTATGATGATTTGACTTATACATGAAATTCAAAAACAAATTAACAAACAAAACTAAGCAAAAATGAATTCAGAGATACAGAGAACAGACTGGGGATTTCCAGAAGGGGAGGGGTGGGGGGATGAAAGCAGTTAATTGTAGGATGATGTATGGTACCGAGACTTTTGGGAGTGATCACTTTGTAGTGTATACAGATATTGAATTATAATGTTGTACGCCTGACCCAAAATTATGGTCTTAAATATTTAGGGTTTATGTTTAATGGAAAAACATTTGACCACATAGTAAATACAATATGATACTACCTTTATGAAAAAGAAAGTATCCACATTAAAAAGAGAGATGCAGAAACTGGAAGAGTCCATATCAAAATGTTAACTGTGGTTTATCTCTAGGTGAAAGGATTACAGATGGTTTTATGTGGTCTTTTGAGATTTTTTCTACCTTTCAATTTCTCTGCAATAAAAATGTACAACTTTTGAAATCTGGAAAAGCAATCGTATTTTGAAAGATACACAGGAAGAACCTACAAAACAGTTAATGGAAAAAAAAATGGCAAGTTTTCTATTGCTGTTATTATTCCTATTGTTTAGATTTCATATAAACAGGAATTGATTTTGACCAAGAATCTGGTTTATCAGAGAGACACATTCACACAAATGAGGCACCCTACAGCCTGAGGGAGACCTATTGCAAACATGGACGCATTTACAAAGAAAAGCAATTTTGCCTAACAATTATGTTTTAGGTAGAGCTTCCCAGGCCTGACAATTTCTCCAACTGTTTCTGTTTTTGACTGATGGAGACGGTGGCAGGAGGTTCTTGAAAATGATGGGAACAACCGAGAGCACAGCTGATGGATTCCTACCCCTAACTGTGCAGGACTCCGGGTAGTTTATTCTGCACCTTCTGCCACTCATAAGCTAACCTGACAGTATAAGGTACTGAGTGCTCCCCCTCTGAGCTCCCTGGGGAGAGCACTTCCCCTCAACTCTCAAAAGCTCTAGGCAGGGAGAGGCCACATAAATTCAGAATGGCTCGCGCTAACACAGCCCACCCAGCTGTAACTCATCAGTAGCTGCTGCTTCACCTCCCTGGTCAGATGGGATGGGAGCCTTCCTGAATACGGGCCCGAGAGAGCTAGCATTCAGCTCCAGCAGCGTGCTTCTAATGTCCACCAGAATTCCTGTTCTCTCCCTTCAAGCTATCTGGCGTCTCTGCGCCAACAAGCCTCAGAGCTCCAACTCCCTCCTCGGATCTCCTCCATCCCCCACTGATTTGGCTCTGCCTACCTTTCCAACTTTTTCTTTTAGCTCTACCGCCCACACCTTAGACTCACCTACCCCCCCTGGACTCCTCACTTCTTCAAACAGGCCAAGTGTGTACCTGCCCTAGGACCTTCCCGTCTGCTGCCCTATTGGCAAGGGAACGCTCTACCCCACACTGGGGTCTTCTCCTTGTTCCGATCTCAGCTCCGTCGTCAGGAACCAAACTCAACGGCCCAGTGTTCTCACCCACTCACTCTCGAGAGTCCAACACAGAACCCACTTGTGTTTTCCTCACAGAACTCCTCAAGAGTCCCTCGTTCACTATATCTCCATGCCTGGGGCTAGACCTGGCATATCGAAGACCTCAATATTTGTGGATTGACTCACTCAATTAATAAGCTGTTGGCTATACCTTCCAAATATATATAGCATGTTACCCCTCCCAGAGTCTCCACTGCCACCATTGCGGCCCAAGATACCACCATCTCCTCCTGCATTTTTCCAATAGGCTCCTAAGTAAATCTACCCACTTCTACCCTTATTACCCTTGTGCCACATCCCCACCCGGAAGTCTGCTCTCAACAGAGCAGCCACAGGGAACCTGTGTAAATAGGTCAGATCATGTGACTCTTTGGCTGACTCCCCCGTGGTCCTGATTGCACCCAGAGCTAAGGCTAAAGTCCCTACAATGACGCATAAGGCTTTGGAGATCTCACTCACCTCACCTACTCCTCCCCCTCTCACCACCCTGCAGCCACACTGGCCTCCTGGCTGCCCCTTGCTCAAGCCAAGAACATTCCTGCCATGTGGCATTTGCACTGGATGTTTCTGCAGCCCGCAACTCTCTCCCCCCAGATACATGAATGGCTCACTCATTTCAAGTCTCATCAATTGCCAGCCTCACAGAGAGGACCACCCTTCCCACAGCCAGAATTGCCCATCTGTCCTACTCTGCTGTATTTTTTTCTCCCTAATACATACTATCTTGTAATTTATTATGTTTATTTTCTATTTCCAATTGCTGGGATATGGACCCTACAGAGGTAAGGATTTTTACCACTTTTGCTCATCCTCCTCCCCAACATCCTAAAACAATGCCTGATGCACTGCAGGCTGTCCATAAACATCTACTGAATGAATAAAAGAACCACCACAGGAAGGAGGAACAGAATACGTACTGATTTTTGGAACCACTTGTGCCAAATGTGGTGAAGACCACTTCCTTATCCCCTGTCACTCCTGCCCTGCAATTTTTAAGTGAAAAGTCACATCCCGGAGAAGGAAGTCCGAAGTTCAACAGATGCTAATAAAAAGCAACCACTGGATTTTGGTGGGTGCAGAGTTCAGAATGGAAAGGTGTTTCCTCTAGGAGGCTCCCGTCTCAGAGATCCCTTTCCATTATCAGGGCTCAGATCTTAGGAGCTGTAACCACCCTGGTGAGCCAAGAGCTGTAACCACCTTTGTGAACCAGTGGAACTATAAGGAATTATAAGCAATGGCTTCCAAACCCCCAAATCCAAAGAGGCACGGACACTTGGCTATCTGGAACAGATCTTAGAATCACAGAATGTCAAAATCCGGTGGAATCTTTGTGGCTCCAGAGGCCAGTCCCCTCGCTTTACAGAGAAGAAAGCTAAGTGCCAGAGACGTTGAGGTCACCCTAGTACTTCCTAATCCTAGTTAGAGAAGAGGACAAACGCTAAAGCAGAAAACTTTTTAAAAACCATTTATCTCAGAAAAGGACTCTTCCTGACCCTAACCCAAGCCTTGCAGGCTGATCCCGGATGTAGGTCTGCATATTTATGCATCACAGCAGATTCAGAAATAATTCCTCTTGTCTGAGTCAGATAACACTGCATATTTTAATTCTGCCAGCCGCTTCAGACCCTGTGCTGTCTCACACACACGTGACATCTTATTAAATCAACTATCGGGGAGCGGGGGGAAACCAATTTAAAACAGACTATCTCAAAAATTGCCTTTATATAATTTATGAGTTTTAAGTAATCTTTATTCAGATTGTCACTTCCAAGAATCTGATTAAAATTATTAGTTTACAGAAGAAAGACTGAGGCAAGCTTTAAAAGAAAAAGAAAAACTTGCAGGTTTTTTTTATTTCCCCACCTACCCTTGATACTGCGATGCTAAATAAAACCATACATATCATCTCATGCGATGGGAGGAGGTGGGACAAGCCAAGTTAATAACGCTGCCGACAAAGGTAGACAATTATATCTTTATTCATAGGCTCTGAAAGTTTTTAAAATGCAGCACAGCCATCACCAATGACTGGCATCTACATCTGGGTTTGCTTGTGGGATCAGCTGTCAAACTAGTATTTCATTAATGTATCTATTTTTTTCATTGTAACTTTTAAAGCATTGAATTCAAGCATGCAATGGGGAGCTGCTATGAACTACTGAGCTAGAGCAGTCTTCCAAAGATTGAGCTTGGATGCAGCAACAGAAACGTGAGATCTTTATTGGTGATGGATGTGTATGTTCTGAGAGCCACCAAGCTTTGGGAACGGCCTTACAGCCGTGTCTGTGACTGGACGGACAATCTTAAATGGTTTTCCCTCTCCCTCCATGAGCTTAGCAGAAAAATACCTCAGAAGCGCTGTATGTAGAAGTATGCCCTAAAAATGCAGCTCAGAAAGCTTCAACACAGTTGGCTTTAATGTGAACAGGGGAAATGTGAAGGAAGCAGGCAACGAGAAGAGGACCTTAGAAGTGGGTCTATAATGTGGTCCTGGGCAACCACAGTACACATATTCTGAGGGTATGGGAACAACGCTCCGTGCAGTCATGCAATGACCCCCTCCTAGCTAATCTCCTTTCCTACTTCCCTACTTTCTATCTCTTCCCATTATCAAGATACTGATTTTTTAAGCCAGTGGGATTATGCCTAAGAGACAAGACCAAAAGCTTTTCTCTTTACTATAAAACAAGTGCCACCATCTATCAGTAATTCCTTTCACTCACTCATGTCCTTCATTCAGTCCCCCATTCCCATTCACTGATGGCTTACATTTTGTGAGGCAGAAAATCAGAAATCAAGTTGAGTCAGTATTACATGTAAGAACAAAGAAACTATATCTAATGTGCTGAACCATCTCAGACAGCAAAGAATATGAAGATGGACCACCAGGTTTCCTGTTCACATTGGGGAAAAAATAATGAAGGGGACTCAGGGTCATACAGGTTGGCTCTAAGACACTGCAACTTCAGATTCTTGAACAAAGATGAAAGAAGTGTGTCCCCTCCTCTCAAGATGGTACCCATGGTGGATCATTGGCAAAAATGCCTTTAATAATGTCCCACCTTATAGACATACCTTTGGGCAGTCCCTTCCATACTCACTCTGGTCTTGGCCATGCGGCAATAGAAACTCAAACGATACATCCTATGATAGAAGCCTTGTGTAGCAAATATAAGCTTTATGTGCAAACATAGACATGTTAATCAAATGCTGTCTAATTCAGATCTTGAGGGCAATTTAATTTATGTTTCTTGAATCATAAACATTTGAAGTAGTTAGAGTTTCTGTATCATCTCAAAGCCAAATCAACTAAAGTTTGTTGTAAGTGATGTGATTCTGGAGGAAAAGATAAATGTGAAAACAATGTATGGCAAAAATGGCTGGTCAAGAAAAGTTTTAGCAAAAAAGCAAATATTGAAAAGGACAACAGAGATACTTCTGGTAATGGCTCTAGGGACTACATTGCTCAGCTCTCTTCTCAAGACTGAGGCTCTTATTACCTCAGAGTCCAAGGGTATTGGCAGCTGATAGCTCTTAGCTGATTCTCTTTTTAGGCTTTGCCCTCAGCCAAGGAGAGCTGCCTTCCTCAAGTCATATCCCCTTCCCTGACTTGCCCAAGGTCATACTCAATGCCATCTCTGCTGGATTGATGCAATCCTTTTATTTCAATGCAAGACAACTGCCAAGCCACCACAGCTCCAGAACTTCCTCCACAATTGGCTGTGGCAGTTATTGTGACTACATGCCATTCGACTTCTTCCTTTTTCCAGTCCCACTTCTTTCACTTCTTCACACATATGTATCCTGAGACACTGCCCAATAAAATCCCTGCATGCTAGACCCCCAGTCAGAGTGTGATTTCTGGAAAACCGTATCCGAGGCACGTTCGGAAGCATGCCCTTGCCAGATGCAAATGAGAGCAGCAACCACAGAAGGAAGCCGTCACATCACGGGATAATGCCAACAGAGGAAAATGACAAGAAGCCATCAGATGCATGAACATTGCATATGCATGAAAAGGAAGAGAGGGAAGTATCCCAAGAGAAAAAAAGTAGTTGGTAAACAGTGCTAAGCATCCTTGTGACTGTGACCCATGTTCTTCACAACCCTGAGAATGTAAGAATCGTGTTTGTTCAAAACACTGAAAAGGCCAACTCTAAGTCACAGGAGCCAAAAAGTCAAAAGGAACCAAGTAGACTCCTCTGCTAGAAGAGAGAACAAGAACATGGTCACGTTACCGAAGAGAGAAATGTTAGGAGGTAGGAAGATGTCAAATGATCGAACGAGGCAAACACACAGATTGTCATCATCAGGAATACAAACGAATATCTAAGAGAAGATGCGAAGGCATGAAAATTATAAGGAATACTTTGACTTTTTGTAATGAATATGAAAATTTTGAAGACAGGCTGTTTTCTAGACAACAGATGATGACACATTGATTCAGAAGTATTAAACTGACTACATCAAAAAGCATGTAAGAAAAGACGTCCATAATTATTTTCAAAAAAGTTTGAGACCTACTTTCGCCAGAAGTTGTTTAAAGCTTTGCACCTGCCAATAACCCCTGGGCTATACATTGTCCCAAGTTAAAGAAAAAGAAATTGATGTTCCCTGATGAGCTATAGGCAGGCCTTCTCTAGAGCTGATTAAACAGTAAGAAACAGGAAAGCACCATCGGAGTGTGGGAGAACATGCCTTGGGGGATAGAGACAAGCCCTTCAATTTGGATGTGAGCTCTCCTTCAGCCTAAGAATGTAAAGGCTCCCCTCGGCTCTGAGCTTCTCTGACTTGGAAAATTCAACTTCTACATGGTGTGTTGATCACCCCAGTTTTGGCATGCTTCCCTGGCAAACTAGGGAGACACTGGGGAATGTATCCATTCACCTGCATCCTTAGCTGCCGTATAAGCTCTACACTACATGTGAGTGGGCTCGGTGGACAAACCAAGTAGAGCAATCTTGAACTGAGTGTTGCTTATCCTTCTTGAATATAATTCAATTCAGAAAGTCCTGACAGTAGGCTAATAAAGAGAGCAACTGAAATCGAAAAGATGTAGTTGATACCTTTTTGCATAAAAATATGTGGGCTGTTTTATTTTTGTTTTACCTGCATTTCTCAAAAGCAACATTTCTCATACTTGATTCTGTTACCCTCAAGGTTCATGGGTACATTCACAGGGATCCTTGAGTAGGCAAAAGGGATTTTATATTTTTCTCTCTCCAATCATCTGAAAGATAACTTTTTAAAAATCTGGAGTAAATGAACGGGCAAAGCTGGATTTGGCCTGCAGGTCATAGATGATAATTGTGAATGGCCTCCTGATTTGGTCACCATCGTCCCCAAGTATTATTGTTTAAATTGTTGAGTTCTGATAAGAACAAAGCAGAGCCTAAGTTTTGCATTTTCTCAAGAGATGCCATGAGTAAGTACTTTGCAGAGATGGGGAAAACAAGAATGAGGGACTGAACTGGGCCTTTCCCAAGTGCATGATACTTAATGCTGAACCCAATGACCTGGGATGAAGTAATCAGTACACAGTCACATCACACACAATGGTTTAAATTCAACAAAATGTTATTAACCACATATGATGAGTACTGTTAATTCGATGTTTATGGTTTCATGGTATATAATTACGAGCTACCATAATAAGCATATTCTTAATTTTCATATTCTATGAACGTTATTCTAATTATCTTTAAAAATAATTGGAGTAATCACAAGTTGATCAAAATATTTTTTCCTTTAAAAACTAGTCTACACTTTTCTGAGATTTAGAAAGACTGCCTTAGAGAATCAATTAAAATGCCATTAACACTACTAAAAGAGTTCAGTAATAAAGAGATACAAAGTAAATACACAAAAATCAATACCATCCTTAAACACCAGCCATAAAAAGGTACGACACATAATGAAAAAAGATAATCACCATATTAGCACAACATATGATAACCAGGAATAGTATTAACAAGAAACATTCAGAAAGGACATATGTTGGAGGAAAAAAAAAAACCATAAAACTTTACCTAGAGACTCAAAAGTACTTAAACAAATGGAAAGCCATGTGATAAAACTAAGTAATACTTAAAAGGCAATTATTCTGAAATTTAATTATACATTTAATTCAATTTCAATGAAAGTCCACACAAGATTATTACTGAAATGTGACCGTGTTGGTCCAGAAGAATAAAATGGTGAGAATAGTCAAGAACGTGTAGCAAAAGATAAGAAATGAGGATGTGGTCTGAAAAAAAAAAAAGTTCCAAAATAAAGTTAAATCAATTTAACAAGTTTCTAGCAGAACTTCTTAGAGCCTTCTATATACAGTATGAACTATGCCTAAGGAAGAGGATGAATAGAAAAGCATGTGGCATTTACCAAGGATATTTGAATAGGAAACTCCTCCTTATACTACAGCTCTTCTGTATATCTCCTGTACACCAGAGACCAGAGTTTGAGAAGAGGTAAAAACAAACGCCTCCTGGACTCTCAGTTTCTCCACCTCAAAGCCCTTTCCCCTCAGTCGGCTTCAGGCTTCTCACACCGCGCCTCACACCCATACCTCAGCAGCAGCGAGTGTAGTACCGCCAACCGTCACATTTCACACCTCTACAGGCAAGCCACAGGCTCTTACCCTTGGCGCTCACTTGCGCTGCTTCACCTCTGCCACCTTTCCCACTTCATGGAGGCTGCCAATCCACTGATCTACTCTTTGCTTTCTCCCTGTTCACCAGCTTTCTCCCCTTTGCTTGCTCTGTATAGCTTAGATTCCACATCTTTCTTTTTCATTGTTCCCCTGACCTCAGCTCCCCTGGCCATCTGTTCCTCGCCACACGTGTCTAAACAAAACCCTAAACTTTGTTGAACACAACTCTCCACTTCTCTGCCTTCAAACATTTCAAAGTTTCAGAGAAACAAATTTATGCAACCTGCTTTATGCTCTAAGACATTCCTTTCAACCTCTCCTCCCCATCTTTGAGAAGACTAGTCAAACCTTCTCCTCTTCTCTCCAGATTCCAAGAATGTATGTGCTCCAGCTCCCACCTGATGTCCCCACTACATAGTCTATACAGAATACAAGCTCATAGAGAAACACTCATCTTTCGACCACCAAATCAACACTCCTACCCACACCCATCTTCTACTTCTTACTAAAAGAAATGTGCATCCTCTTATCAAGGGGCATTTTCTCTACTTGTCCTCTAGACGGCATATCATTTGTCCCCTAAAGGACACCCCATGACATCAATTTCTCCTCTGTTGGATCTTTTCTATTTGCATTTGTAACATGCTGTAATACCATGCATCTTAAAAAATGAATATCCATGCATACACCAACTGAACAAAAACAAACTTCAGCTTGTTCTCCAGTCTGTCCTCTGTTACCAGCCCATTTTTATGTTACTCTTTGACATTTCTCAGTAGAGTCATCTGCCTGTGCTTTTTCATATTTTTACCTTTAATTCACTCCTCAACCTACCTCCATCTGGCAACCTTCCACCTCTGTAACTCCCACAGGCACCGCTCTTGTGTCAAAAATCACCAACAATCACCAATAGACCACCAGATAGTTTTCTGATCCCCTAATGTTTCTCAGCAACATTTGACAGAATTATCTCTACCTCTTTCAAACTCTGTCCTAGGCTCCTGCCTTCTCCATCAAAGGCACCTTCTAGCTCACTGGGCACAATGTATCAGTCCTCACTGCTGGCCCTTCCATCTATACCCGAAGTTTAAACTTTAGGATTCCTCACGACTTGGTCTGAGCTCATATCATTCTCACTTGATGAACTCAACCATTTTAAGCTTTCAAGTATCA
>CM052884.1:63526519-63719723 GCA_028534135.1 Potos flavus | reverse complement strand
TGTCAAATAAATAAATAAATAAAATCTTTAAAAAAAAAAAAAAAGAAAGAAAAGAAAAAATTTAAAATCCCTTAAAATAGTCCCTAGACCTTTTAAAATATGGACTGTGCCAGCCTTCTGAACTTCATGATGTGCCTCTCTCCCCCTATGTCTCTAAACAAAAGCCACAATCCCTAGAACACACAAAGCTCTTCCCAAACAAAAGGCCTTGACTTCTAGAATTATTAAAATCCATGGCCATTTTATTTTCTCATTTAATATCCATCCTATACCCCAGAATAAAACTTTCACAAGTTCAGGCCAGACTATGTCAATCTCTTTACTGTTATATCTGCTGTAATGAACACAGGGGCTCGGCCATTGTAGAATCACAGTATTTTTTAAGTTGGTGAATGAAAACAAGTATTCTCCTTGCCCACTCACTCTTCTCACCCCAGATATGGCTATCATCCATCTTCATGTGTTTTGAAAAGATCATTTTTTCATGGCCATGCCCCCTTTTCCACCAAGGTTAGTTAACAGTGGTACCATAAGCTACTCTCAGTGTGCTTAAGACAATTTCGAAGACTACTTCAATACACTGGTCTGCAATTACTATTTGTTCTAGATCTTCAATTTACCAAAAGGCATGTGAATCCACTAAAAATGACCAAAAGATAGGTATTTCAGTGAAACGAAATCTCACGAACCATGTTCTGTATCATGCAGCAACTGCCACAATGCTACATCAAATTTTGTAAAATTCAGTCTCTAGTGTTGCTGGAACACATGGGTTCCCTGACCTCCCCTTCAGCTCTCATCAGATGTTTTCAAACATCGTCACCTGCAAGTCCCCAGGCCACCATGGCAAAGGACTGGCTCTCACCAACAAGAGATGAAAAGAAAAGCAGGTGCAGCAAGGAAGTCACTATCTGCAGAGTAATCTTCCATTTCAGACATCTGGTGCCCAGACTTCTGACCTGTGGCAGTAGGTGTCTGGGCTAACTTTTTGGCAGACATTATAGACTGTCTGGAGTAGGACCACTGTTGACTACCTCAATGGATATTCCTCCATGGCATTTCTAAGCTCAATACCACCGTGAATATTTATTTTCCTAGCCCCTGGTCCATTGCCTCTGAGATCCTGTCTTTCCTGCGGGCTCAAGAACACAGCAGTATGGCCTGTTGTCCTGAAAAGGGTCCATGGAACATCGGAGATATATACATTTTTTTCAGGGGTCTAGGACACTCATACAATATATTTCAACAACAATATGAACATTTTCATGTCATTATATTTGGGATTATCTGAATGTGCTCTTCATAACTGAGTACTGCCATGCAATTTTTGTGCCCATTTTTTATTTACAATGCACTATGCTAAGAGGTTATATTTTAAGTACTAATAACAAATCACAAAGAAGTGGACTTGACTAATAAAGGATTCGGGCCAGATGGTATTTATAGAATGCTCTTTAAAAGAAGACTTAAGGGCACCTGGGTGGCTCAGGTAGGCGGCTGCCTTTAGTTCATGTCATAATCCCAGGATCCTGGATTCGAGTCCCACATCAGGCTCCCTGCTCGGCGGGGAGTCTGCTTCTCCCTCTGCCCTTCACCGTACTTGTGCTCTCTCTCTCTCTCAAATAAATAAAATCTTTTAAAAAATAAAAAAATAAAAATAAAAGAAGACTTAAGAGTGATTCAAATATAGAAAATGGAGACAAATGAGTCATCATGCCACGGTTGATGGTGCACACATGCCAGATCCGAAGACCCAATACCTCCCAATCCATGATAGACACACACACTGCTGGTATTTAATTAAGTTCAGCAAAATACCACCCTCCTCATGGTGAATCAACATAATTCATTTGAATTTCATTAGCTATAGCTTTGTCTATATTTAACTAGTAAATTGATTTGCCTCTGTAGTTGTATAAGAGCTATAATTATTAGAAATATATACCTAATTTGTGTTTATACATATTTAAGAACTACTAGAATAAACATATAAATCAAGGCCTGTTATTTTTGTTTTTTTCCCTTTTAAAAGTTTGTAAATCCTTATCTGGTATAAAAAGCATGTTCACAATTCGACTGATCTGAGCTCAAATCCCAGCTCAGCCAGCAACTTGTGCTGTGGTCTCTACAGAGCAATTTACACATTCCCTTTGAAGCACTGCTTCTCCAGGTTGTAAGCCCATCAAACGTGTTCCATGCTAACCACCCAGCCTACAGCTGGTGAGAAATAAAACCTGGTTTCCCTTTAATTGACTCCCTGACTTGCTGCTATATAAGATCAGCTTAAAAACAAAACTCCATCTACCCATTGAGTGGTCACCCGTTAATGTCATAATATTATATTGGTATTAATCCTATATATTTTTATAACACTTAACTATGTTAATTCATAACTACGCAAAGTAATTAAGACATGATGAGCCCAATCTTACTGATGTGGAAAGTAAATTTTAAAATAGTCAAGAGACTTCCTGAAAGTTGTCCATTGATACATGATTAATGGTATAGTTTGGAGTCAGCTTCTCCAACTCTTTTTAGTCAAGTGATACTGTTCTCTTAACTATAATATATCCAGATTACAAATAAGTCCTCTGAATTCTTTCAGTGTGGCATCACATTGGTTTGCTGATTGGTACAAGAAAAGGTGTCATTATTTGATAATGTACACCCTTATAATAACAACAGGAAGATGAAAAAGAAAGGCTAGACAGCCATTACAGGGAACACCGGTTTTAAAGCAAGGACACTGATTACTGACCTTGACGATTTCATTTTTTCCCTCTCTCCTTTCATCATTCTACTCGCAATTGCATCCTTTTAGATTTTAAAGCCTATTATCAATTCATGCTACAAAGAGATTATGTAATGGCTTTAGAAATTATATTAGGTCAGAGAACAAGTTATTTTTTTTCTAATGACCCAAGATAATGAGTGATAAGTGATTTAAGCTTGTGCCATGAAAATATAGATACACTTGAATTTCCACTGAAATTAGGAAACTTCTCATGCTCATCTTTTTATCCAATATTGGCTATGAGAGCCAAAGAAGTCAAAGACCAGCGGACACTACTGACAGAGAAATGGCAGCATCCAGGCAGAGATAAAAACTCCCTCTAGAGAATACACCATATCCTTCCCTGTGCTCATGTCACAAAAGGTCTAAGCCCACACTACCAACAAATCCGTAGCTCCCGGTGCACTAAGATGAAAGATGCAGGACCACAGGAACAGCATCAAGAGTAGAGGACTTCAAGGCTCTAACACATGATGCCACGTGTACATACACCAGCTTAACAGAATTCAATAACTTCTAAATGCATACAAAGATGAGTCAAAAAATGTTGCTCAACTCAGATATATAACAGAGGAAAGAATTAAAACAACCTGAAAGTTCAAAAATATTGTAATGATCAGATAATTTACTCAATGCTTGTGACAGGATATCGTTCAGCCACATTATTTTTTTTTTTTTAAAGATTTTATTTATTCATTTGCCAGAGAGAGAGGGATCACAAGTAGGCAGAGAGGCAGGCAGAGAGAGAGGGTGAAGCAGGTTCCCTGCTGAGCAGAGAGCCCGATGCGGGGCTCGATCCCAGGACCCTGAGATCATGACCTGACCTGAGCCGAAGGCAGAGGTTGAACCCACTGAGCCACCCAGGCGCCCCCGTTCAGCCACATTAAATTGATGTTTACAAAGAATTCTAAGGACATAGGGAAGTGCCTTCGACATGATGCCTTTTTCTTTTTTTGATGCCTAGTATTTCTTAAGAGGTATAAATATTCAGTGTGATCCCAACTGTGTAAAAAGAAAGTATATGAGTGCACAGAATAAAGCTGGAAGGAAATACATGAATACTTGTGATAATTTTATGTTATTGAGATTAGAAGGAAATACGTTTCTACTCATATTTTACCTGTACTTTCATGTATGTTTCAAGTAATATTATCAATTTTTTATCAGTAAAAATATTAAATTACACACCCTCTACAAAACTATTAACATTAATTTCATCCATTGCAGAAGGGATGATCTTCCTTCAAAACAAGACTTTGTAGCACCAAGGATGAAAGAACGGTGTGGGTCAGTGGAATAAAGGCTTGGGGGTCTGGTACCTCAGAGAGGACTCCAGACTACCTTTGGGAATTCCCACACTCCAATTTTATGCATTTTACAGAAGGGTTTTCCTCTCTGTTAACCCCTGCATGGAGACTCAATAAAGCCAAACCTGCCATATTATTACCCCCTTTTGTTTTACACAATGAAAATTGAACCAGTTGGCAATCAGGGCATTGGAGATTTTTAATAAGGATTAGGTGTGGTACAGATCTTCACCAGAATACTGAATTTTTCCCCATATAGAAAATCATACAACTGTGGCAATTTTTTTTCTTTATTGGTCTTATATAAAATCAAAGGCAGATTAAATATGAGGTTTAAAAAGAAAAAAAGAAAGCACTGAGGTTTCTCTCACTTCAAATTCTATTCCCCTTAAACATGGCACCTTCCATTGACTACTGACCTGCCACCTATCTTCCATTTAGTCTTACTCCAACTCCTCCTTACCTCTTTGATCTGCCAACCCCTCTTCTAACCTGCGTTACCCAAAATGGTTATTCTGAGTACATTTTATTCTAATCCACAAGGTAAGGAATTGATATGGAAAAGTAAATCGGCACACTACTTCCTTTATAGACAAAGTCTTGCTACCAAAAATAATAATAATAATAATAATAATAATTAAAACAGAAAAAGGAACAAAAAAATGTCATCTGAAATAAGGAGCATATTTGGTGATTTTATTGATTTATGTTCCGGAGTAAGCTACTTTTCCTTATCATAGACTAGTAACAAACGTTTACAAATCAGCATTAGTTCAAATACCAGTTTCTCTAAAATTTAGTTCAATGTGTTCAGCGATAAATGCACTGGATAAAATAACATAGCACAACAGACCAAAGAGAGTAGTGAGAGATCAGGACACTCAGAAAAGAATTCTGTTAGAAAGGGACAGATGAGTTGGTAAGAAAAAGTTAGCCCAGCAAAGACCTGGAGAATTTATTCCCAGGTAAAGGAAACAAGGAGTGCAAAGATCCTGACGTGCAATACAAAGTTAAGTATGATAGAGTTATTAAATATTAAATCAATTTTGGAAATCACCTCAGCTGGAACACCCAAAAGGGGTGCTACAGAACACAAACTCCACAGGCTATTAAATGGGATTTCATTTATGAAATATTCCCTGGTCAAGCAAGTTTGGAAAAAGTTGAATTAAGTTTGAACCACCAAAAAACAAACAAACAAAAAAAACAAACAAACCTCAGCTTCTAAAACATATTGTACCTCTCTGTGTTACCGAAAGCCCAAATGGAGGTATGCTATTTAACAATTTATTTACAAATGAAAATAGTAAGGTCTGAAGATGTTTGGCGACCTCATCCACACCCAGTAGTATGCTAATAAATGTTTAGAAGAAAATTGTAATAAAAAGATGTAAAATACAATTTTATACATATGTATATATAATATGTGAAAGGGGAGTAAAAAGGAATTTCTTTTAGTATTTTTTTTAATTTAAGTGAAAAGGATGTTACATATGAAATTCATACCAAAAAACAAAACAAAACAAAAAGCACCAATTAACAAAATGAAAAGAAGCACATACTTATCAATAATTACTTTAAAAGTAAATGGTTTATATACTCCAATTAGAAAACAAAGGATGGCAGGATGCATTTTAAAAAAAGGAACAAGACCCATCTGTATGCTCCCTGCAAGAGACTCACTTTAGATGTATAAACACAGACTAGAAGTAGAACGTGGAAAGAAGATATTTCATAGAAATGAAAGCAAAAAAAAAAAAAAAAAGCCTGGGATAGCAAGAAGGGCATTACAAATAGTAAAGCAGTCACTCCAACAAGAGAATATAACAGTATTATAAATATCTATACACTCACCATCGAAGAGCCTAAATACAACAAATATTGAGATAAAAAATTGATAGCAATACAATATTAGTAAAGGATTTTAATACCCTACTTATATCAATGGATAGATCATCCAGGCCAAATATATATATATGTATGTATGTATATGTATATCTCAATAAGGACACAATGTGTTCGAATGACACATTAGATGATATGGGCCTAAGAGACATATAAAGAGCATTCTATCCAAAAGCAGCACAATACACATTCTTTTCAAGCGCACATGCAACACTCTCCAGAATAGATGACATATTACAGCATACAAGTCTTGATAAATTTAGAAAGATTGAAATCATATCTTTTCCACCTACAACAGTATGACTTGAAATCAATCACAAGAAAAAAAAAAAAACACAAATATGTGGATTAGACAAAGTGCTACTAAACAGTCAATGGGTCAGAAAAAATCCATGACACCAAAAATCCATGGAGACAGAGAAGTACCCCCACCAATCACATAGAAACCTTAGTTTGGGGACTTTCAGAGAAGATGGCAGAGTAGGAGGATCCTAAGTTCACCTCCTACAATGGATAGATCACATTTTAGGCCACAAAACCAGTCTCCAAAAAACTGAAAGACTTGAGTCATACCATGCATCTTTTCCAACCACAACCCTTAGAAATCAACCCCAAGAAAGAATCTGGAAAGAACACAAACACATGGAGGCTAAATAACATGTTACTAAACAATAAATGAGTCAAGCAAGAAATCAAAGAGGAAATAAAAAAATACTTGGGGACAAATAAAGATACAATGGTCCAATATCTCTGGGATACAGCAATAGCTGTTCCAGGAAGAAAGTTTGTTGCAGTACATGCCTACTGCAAGCAGCAAGAAAAATCTCAAGCAATGTAAAGTTACATCTAAAGGAGCTAGACAAAGAAGAACCAAAAAACCAAAAACAAAAAAACAAAGCTACAGAAGGAAGGAAATAGTAAAGATCGGAAAAGAAATAAATGAAAAAGAAACAAACAAAAAAAAGATAATGAAACAAGGAGCTGGTGGTTCCTTGAGATCATCATCAAAATTGATAAACCTTTACCCAGACTCATCAAGAAAAAAGAGAGGGGACTCAAAATCAAAGAGGAGAAATAATAAGCAACAACACCGAAATATAGAGGAGTATAAGAGAATATTACAAAAAAGTATATGCCAACAAACTGGACAAACTAGAAGAAATGGATAAGTTCCTAAAGACATACAATCTTCCAGTTTGAATCAGGAAGAAATAGAAAATTTGAACAGACCAATTACCTGCAAGGAAATTGAATTAGTAATCAAAAACAAATTAACAACAACTACAACAACAACAAAACTCAATAAAGTCAAGTCCAGTGCCAGATGACTTCACAGGTGAATACTACCAAACATTCAAAGAAGAATTAATACCAATTCTTCTCAAACTATTCTTGAATAAAAAGAAAAAAGAAAGCTTCCAAATTCAGGCTATGAAACCATCATTACACTTATACCGAAACCAGATAAATGACACTTCAAAAAAAATAAAGTAATAAAGAAACTACAGGCTAATATCTCTAATGAACATGGATGCAAAATTCCTCAACAAAATAAGAACAAACTGAATCCAACAATACATTACAAAAATCATTCAGACACAATTAAATGGGTTTTATTCCTGGGAGGCAAGGGTGGTTCAGTATTTGCAAAACAATCAGTCTGATATATAACATCAATAAGAGAAAAAATAAAAACCATATGATCATTTCAACAGAGGCAGAAAAAGCATTTGATGAAGCATAATGTCCCTTCATGATAAAAATCCTCAACACAGTAGATTTATAGGGAACATATCTCAACATAATAAAGGCCGTATATGAAAAACCCACAGAGAACACCACACTCAACAGTGAAAACCTGAGAGCTTTTCCTTTAATATAAGGAACAAGATAAAGATGTCTACTCTCACACTTTGATTCATCATAATATTGGAAGTCCTAGCCACAGGAATCAGACAAGAAATAAAATGCATTGAAATACGTAAGGAAGAAGTAAAACTTTCACTATTTGCACATAACATGATCCTATATAGAGAAAACCCTAAAGATTCCACAAAAAACTCTGATAAATTCAGCAAGGTCGCAGGATACAAAATCAATATACAGAAATCCATGGCATTTCTACAAATTAATAATAACTAAGAATAAACTTATCCAAGTAGGTGATAGATCTATACTCTGAAAACTATAGAATACTGATAAAGGAAATTGAAGATGACAAACAAATGAAAAGATATTCCAGTCATAGAAAAGAAGAACAAATACTGTTTAAATGTCTGTACTACCCAAAGCAATCTACAGATTTAATGTTATTCCTATCAAAATAACAACAGTATTTTTCATAGATCTAGAACAAATCATCTTAAAATTTGTATGGAATCACAAAAGACCCCAAATAGCCAAAGTAATCTTGAAGAACAAAACTGGAGGTATCACAATTTCAGGTATCAAAACATACTACAAAGTTGCAATTATCAAAACAGTATGGTACTGACACAGAAACAGATACAAAGGCACATTGGAACAGGATAGAGAACCCAAAAATCCAATGGTCAATTTAATTTTTTTTTTAAGATTTTATTTATTTATTTGACAGAGAGAGACACAGCAAGAGGTTACACAAGCATGGTCAGTGAGAGAGGGAGAAGCAGGCCTCCTGCCAAGCGGGGAGCCCGATGCGGGGCTCGATCCCAGGACTCTGGGATCACAACCTCAGCTGAAGGCAGATGCCTAACTCCTGAGCCACCCAGGCGCCCCTCAATGGTGAATTTTAATTAATTATAATTATATGGTCAACTGATCTTCGACAAAGGAGACAAGAATCTGCAATGGAAAAAAGCCTCTTCAACAAATTGTGCTGGGAAAACTGGGCAGCTACATACAAAAGAATGAACGTGAGCCACTTTCTTACTTCTAACACAAAAATAAACTCAAAATGGATGAAGGGCCTAATGCAAGACCTGAAACCATAAACATCCTTTAAGAGAGCACAGGCAATAATTTCTCTTACATCGGCCACAGTAACATTTTTCTAAATAGGTTTCCTGAGGCAAGGGAAACAAAAATAAAAATAGACTATTGAGACTACATCAAAATACTAAGCTTCTGCACAGCAAAGAGAACAATCAACAAAACAAAAAGGCAACCTCCTGAATATAAGAAGATATTTGCAATTGACATATCCAATAAAGGGTTAGTATCCAAAAGATATGAAGAACTAATACAATTCAACACCAAAAAACAAATAATCCAATTAAAAGATGGGCAGAAGACATGGACATTTCTCCAAAAAAGACATACGGATGGCCAACAGACATGAAAAGATACTCAACGTCACTAATCATCAGGGAAACGCAAATAAAACCACAATGAGATAGCACCTCACCGGTTAGAATGGCTAAACTCAGAAACACTGGAAACAGGTACTAGGGAAGATGTGCAGAAAAAGGACCACCTGTGCACCACTGGTGGGAATGCAAACTGGCGCAGCCACTGTGGAAAACAGTATGGAGGTTCCTTGAAAAGTTAAAAATAGATTTACCATAGGATTCATTAATTCCACTACTTGATATTTACCCAAAGAAAATAAATACTCTAATCCAAAATGATGTATTTTTTTAATTGCAGCATAATTTACAATACCCAAGATATGGAAGCAACAAATTTTCCATTGATAGCTGAATGGCTAGAGAAGATGTAGGGTGTATGTGCATACTAAGAGAATGATACCCAGCCATAAAATAGGATGAGATCTTGCCTTTTGTGACAACATGCATAGACCTAGAAGATACTAGGCTAAGTGAAATAAGTCAGAGAAAGAAATATCATGTGAGGATGCCTGAGTGGCTCAATTGGTTAAGCAACTGCCTTCGGCTCGGGTCATGATCCCAGAGTCCTGGGATCGAGTCCCACATCGGGCTCCTTGCTTGGCGGGGAGCCTGCTTCTCCCTCTGCCTGCCACTCTGCCTGTTTGTGCTCGCACTCTCTCTCTCTCTGTCTCTCTCTCTCTCTCTCTCTGACAAATAAATAAATAAATAAAATCTAAAAAAAAAAAAAAAAGAAATATCATGTGAATTCACTTACACATGGACTCTAAACAGAATACACAAACTAAAAGTAAAAACAGATCCACAAATACAGAGAACAAACTGATGGTTACCACTGGGGAAAGGACTGAGGGGATGACCAAAATGGGTAAAGGGGAGTGGGAGATACAGGCTCCCAATCATGCAATAAGTCACAGGAATGAAAGGTACATTATAGGAAATATAGTCAATTTATTGTCACAGAGTTGCCTGGTAACAGATGTTAACTATACTCGTGCTATAGCTTAACACAGACAGGTAGAATATTTACATTGCACAACTGAAACTAATGTAACACAATGTGTCAATTATACATTATTTTTTTTAAAATTGGCCATGTGGTAACCCACATGTCAAGAATCTGAGGGTGGCCTTTAGGAAGGGAGGGCAGCCTTTAGCTGACATCCAGAAAGAAGCAAGGTCCTTCAGTCTTACAGCTGTAAGGAAATCAATTCTTCCAACAATCAGAGTATATTCTTTCCCAGTTAAGGCTTCAGACAAGAACACAATGTAGCTACCTTGGGAGACCCTAAGCAGAAAATCCAGCTACCCAGTCCAGGACTCCTGACCCACAGAAAATGTGAGATACTGTGCAACCTTGGGAGACTCTAAGCAGCAAACTTTTATTGCAACCTTAGGAGACCCCAAGCAGAAAACGCAGCTATCCTGTGTAGGACTCCTGACCCACAGAAAATGTGAGCTAATACATGTATGCTGTTTTAAGCCAACAGCTTCAGGGTAACTAAATTCTGTAGAAATCCGTATCTAACGTACAAATATATTGGGGGTTATTTCATAGTTTTACTGCAATAAATATGTAATACTACAAGTAATAAAATATACACTAGTCTTTACCTAAACTCTACTTAACCAGTGGATTCTCACAAAATGCTTTTTTGGGTTTTGCTGAATTCTTGTATTCATAACCAACCTATGGCTGCAACTGATGAGCCAGTAAACTTCCAACAAGAATGTTGGCTGATATTTTCTTTACACTAGTGAGATAATTAAAACGAATTAGCAAAGACGTGTTTCAAGACTTCATTCATTTGCCGGTGCTGGGAGACTTCTTTGCGGACTTGGAAAATCATTTTTGAATGCCAGAGGACTATTTCCTCAATTTTTTGTACTATTCACAAAATTACTACTACAGACACAAAAAGCTGTTGAGTCTGTATTATTAACGGTCTATCACTTTGCTTAGTCTAGGCTAGAAGTCAATGAACTTGTTCTGTAAAGAGCAAGACAGGACATACGTCAGGCTTTGCAGGTCACATATGTCTGTACCATATAGACTTCATTGTGTATGCGTTTTTTTAAATTCATTTGTTTGTTGTCACAACCTTTTATAAATGTAAAAACAAAAACAAAAAGAAAAAAAAAACAAAAAAAAAAAGAAAAAAAAAAAAAATGTATGCTTAGCTGACTACACAGAAACTGTCCTGGGCTGGGTTTTTCCCATGGACCATCATTCGCCAACCCCAGCCGACACAGTCAACAAAACAATAAACCATAGAAGCTCTGATTTGTAGCGCTTGCTGATTTCTGTGAAGTAAATACTTCCACCATAGCCAATTTCAAGTTACTGACATGATATCACTATAGCTGGAATTGGGAAGAAATTCAGAGCAACACACCATTTGTCTTAGTCTGTTCAAACTGCCATAACAAAGTACCCCAGATTGGATGGCTTCAACAACAGAAGTTTATTTTCTCACACTTCTGGAGGCTGGAGAGTCTACAACCAAAGTGTTGGCTGCTTTGCTTCCTTGGGAGAGCAATCTTCCCGGCTTGCTGACCGCCACCTGCTATCTGTGACCTCACAGGCAGAGAAAGGGAAAGCCAGCTCTCTGGTGTCTCTTCCCATAAAAGCACTAATCTTATCACATCGGGATCCTGCCCTGATTACATCATTTAACCCTAACTATCTATCTACAAACACATTCATGGTGGAGGCGAAGGCTTCAATATTTGGAGAACACAATTGAGTCCATAAAACTTTTATACAGCATTTCCACCATACAACTACAAGATCATAGACTGCAATGGTAAAATGTAAAAAAAGAAAAAAAAAAAAAAAAGGAAGTGATGAGTTTTTCAGTACTTATTACCTTTGCTTTTAACATAATTTAATTGTACATGTATACAATTTAATTTTTAATATGGGCTATGTTAACAATTGGCTCTCACGATTCTGAAAACATCATAATTGGCTCTCAAGAGGTACTATGACTCATTTCTAAGACACCACTGCCAAAGCAAGTTAGTACCAGAGCTGGTACTAGAAACCGTATTTTTTTAATCTAGTGTTCTTTTTCCTGCAGCAAATTACCAAAAAAATTATTAGTACATATATTGCCTAAAATCAAAAGGAAAATGCAACTAAACTCTTAGTGTTTGTGACAACTAATTTCTCTTTTCCCCCAGGTTTTAAAAGGTATGAAGATGAAAAGATTCTTATCCCATAGCTTTTAAGTGGCTGGCTTACTTATTAAATCCACCATTCTTATACTACTTTACTATTTGCTTTCTTGCCACTCCAAAATTTTCATAGCCAGTTTTTGGTAAAGTATCATCAAAGAAATATTATAGATAGTAGTTGCCCAAACAAATATGCACCGGAATCAACTAGCAAGCTTTATAAAAACTAAACCACTAAATTTAGTAATACATCAGAATTTGGAAGGGAAAAGCCCCAGAAATCTGTTTTTTAACACATGCCAATGGGGATTCCAGTGTAATTAGCCCAGGATCTGTTGTCAAACTTCCAAAAACTATCAGCATAAATGATAAAATTACTCTAAAAAAACAAGGCATTGGGCAAGCCCACTATTTCTTATTCCTTTATACACCTTTCTGGGAGTCCTTTTCAATCGTATTTATATCAATCTTTAAAGAAATGCTTTGTTTCAGTCCTGTAGATAATATAGTTTCACTAGTTCTCTCCTAAAAGTTAACAAGGCAAAATAGTAAGCATATGATGTTTAAATTATTTCCAATCCTTTGTTTCCTTTTCATCTCCCTAAATTCTTTTTCCTGCTTTTTTGTCAAATTTGCCCTCAGAAAGGAATTACATGTGCTTATTCACACTAACATGTAAATGACTGATGTGGGAACAACCTCAATCTCATCCTTTCTCACACACTATATCCCATGTCATCAACAATTCCAATCACCTTCAGTATAAATCCAACCAGTAGCCAACCACTTGTCAAACAATGTTTCCACTAACACTCACTCATAGGCTACTATCCTCTGTGCTAGATTATTACAATAGCATAACGAATTTTCCTGTTTCTACCTTGCCTCCCAGCAGTCTATTCTCAACAGAGTACTTTTAAGGTATAAATAAGGTATGTCAGTTTTCTGCTGGAAACTTTCCAATGGCTGCCTATCTTAGAGCAAAATCCAATGTCCTTACTTATCGTGGCCTACAAAGACCCACATGATCACTTCTCTGTGTTCCCCTCTGACTCTTACCCACTCTATCACACTCCACCTACATGAGCTTGCCTTCTCTGACCAATCTGTTTCAAACAGCACACACACCCAACACTCTCCCATCATCACTTCTTCCTACGCTACTGCATCTCTTTTTCAGAGCACTTGACATACTGTTATTTGTTGCTGTCTGCCCCCCCTCACTAGACAATAGGCTCCCTGAGAGCAGGAATTTTTGTTTATTGGTTTTATTCATTGTAGTTTTATTCACTGTATGCTGTCTGGATGTGTAGTAGTCACTTAATATTTGTTGAATGTAAATGAAGAAAAGGTAATTTTTGTCACCTTCCCACAAATATTTCTCTTTTGAAAAACTACCTACTTCTCCATCTACTCCCAATAGCCACCCTTCAGCGTACTGGATTCCTCTCTATCAAGACTGGCCTCACAACTGGTGGAGCCCAGGACAAAATAAAAATGTGGGGCCCCCCTGTTCAAAAATTAAGGTTTTCAAGATGGCAACAAGAGAGCATTAAACCAAGGGTGAGGCGGTTCTCAGGGCAGAGTCCCGTGTAAGTCTACAGGTCACTTAGCCATGAAATTGGTCCTGCTCTCCATTCCCTGGCCCTTCCACTCTTACCCTGTATGCTGCCCCCCTCCCTCACCTCCTAGTCCCAACCTCCCCCTTAGAGAGGCATTTCCAAGCTTCAAGGGTTGGCTCCGAGCCCCTGCATCACCACTGTTCATTACTCCTTTCATAAAACCTTCACCCTTGTGGTAACTGTTGATTCTGATCTTCTCCACCAGGCTGTCATGTAGACAGGGATGTGCCATGTAACTGTATTCCCACCACAGAGCCTGGGACCTAAGAGGTGCCGATAACTAAACTGGCGAAAACGAGGAACTTGCTAGTCGTGGAATTTTAGATATTAGAAGCAGAATGGAAGGTATCTGAATAATCCGAGAATTCTCGGGCCATGTTAAAATTGGTCACAGTTGGAAGACTAAGACCCAAACAGTCTTCATCGTCAGGCCTGGGGAAGGTGTTGGAAGTCCGGACAGCTTTGGTTCTAAAAACTGACACAGCTTGGGCAGCCTTGACACTGAAGCAAGTAACAAGAGGAAGGAGAAGATGTGAACGTCAGGAAAAGTTAAGCCTGAGAAGAGGGCAAATAAAACAGGCAGTATTTCCAAGTCACGTTGAGCTTCAGAGAACCCTGTTGGCATGATTTAATACATCGGTGGGAATCATAATAGCCAGCTCAGCAGCAGGAGCTTCTTGGCACTGATGGTGCCATAATTCAGTAAAGAGCAACAGGAGGAGAAGCCAACAAGCAAATAATGCAAGTATCTGAACCTCAGCCCAGCATGCTGCGTGACTCCCAGAGTCTTAAGTACAGTGAAAAAGTAAAGGCTGAAAACATGCCATTGAGATTGGATAACTCTTGGCACCTGGAGATAACACGAACACTCAGCAAACAAGTGGGAGCTAAGGTTTCAGCCCTGCATTCCAGAAGCCTGATGTTAGGACAAGATAAATTCTAGACCCAACCCGTCTGCTGGTGCATACGGGGTTGACTCCCATTGAATGGGGCTGTGTCTGCAGAGGAACGTCCTCAAAGTCTACACCAATATACCCATGTGGAAGGCAGAGCTGATCCAAGTGAGCCTTCCCGGCTCCCACTATGTGACTTTCTCATCCAAGTGAGTCATAGATGCCACTCAATCTAAATTTCTAACACCCACTGCAGCACTGTTAATTTAACTATTTCGATAACTGTTCCCAACTCCTTCCTTGCCTACCTTCTACTAGTCTGAAAAAAGTGAGACATCCAATTTCCCAACATCCTTTGCAGCCAGAGGTGGCCGTGTGACATAATACCATCCAGTGAGACAGAAGACTATTGTTGCAGCAGTTTTAGGGTAAGTTTTTTCTCTCCTGATTAAAGGGACAGATTGAGCTACCATTTATGTTTCTTTCTTCCTACCTTGAATAAGAATGTTATGTCTAGAGTACAGAGCCACCCTGCAACTACGTGGCAAGCCGAAAGATAAAAACAAACATGCTAAGGATGGAGGGGGAGGGGAGAGCTTTGATTCTTGATGGTATCTAGACATCTTGCTATTGGGGGGGGGGTGCTTGTAGCAGAAGGTACACCTAAAATGTTCACTTACACCATCGATTCTGTAATTACAGAAATCAGTATGTGCAACATTACAGAGTATTTCTAAAATGCTGTATAGTGGGGTTTGTATTAGCCAAAGTGTAGTCCTACATTTCTCTTTCTAGTACAGGTTACTCTTGGCCTTCTCTTACATTATGTAGTTGCTTTTCCTAGCAACTAACTTACATCTAATTCATATATGCATTTTAAAATAGAGAGGGAGAGAAATAATACACTTATCACCAACAGACTCATCAAACCAAGATCCTTTTTCCAAAAACAAGTAAAACCACAAAAGCATTTACAACCTGTCGTCTAGCTAATTGAATCTATTACCTTCCAGGTTTCTCACACAGCTGAAATAAAGTAATTTGACCCTCACAACATGGACTTGGGGCTCACAAATCAATAATCCCATGTGGCTTGCCATAGCTGGAGGAAGAAGATGCTTGCAGCTTACTCATAAACTAGGTATGCTAAACTCTATAAACACACAGTATTTAATTGCCAATGCAAAGCATTATGTTTCATCTACTATATTCATGAACTTAATGGCCTGTGAAAGGACCTCTTTACATTTCTGTTCTGTTACTTAACTACCAACAAATACCTCTCCATGCCCAGCAAGAAAGGCTTCCCATATCTGTCCAGTACAAATAAATCAGTCAGACAAAAAAAGTGGTAACATTTTCATCTACCAACAGTAAGGCACAGTAAATGTCCTGATAACTGCCTATTTCATCACAGTTGGTAATGTTGGATAAAATACAACAAACCTTCTTCCAAATGACTATCTGAGCTTTTAAGAGTGAAATTACAGGAAATTTCCAGGGGCCAAAAAAAGACAAGGGAGGTAAAAACCAGACATGTAAGCGATTTCTGACCAAATGACTGGCAGATTTCAATGTTGGGGGAAAGAGAGGAGCATTTGGATTTTTCCAAGATTAGAAATGACATCTTTAAACAAAGCTGGGAATTCTTAAGAGCTGTGTGGGCTTAAACTTGGTCCACCAGAAAAAAGAGATAGATAAGGAATGTGCCTTTCTTGTATATATAAAAATATCTCCTTGAATTTGCATAGCCACAGGCTTACGCTGACCGTTTCAGGATAAACCCTACTCATCTGTGTGGTATGGAATACCTCAGGCCACAAAATTAACATAAAGTGGCCCCAAATGAAGAGTTTCCAAGTGCACCTAAAAGAAGCAAAAAGCAAATACCCTCTAGCTCTGTGCTACCCAATAAATTGGCCACTAGCCATATGTGACTAAATGAAAACTTTAAACTGAAAATGCAGTTGCTCGCATTAACCATATTTCAAGTGTGAAACAGTCACACATGACTAGTGGCTACAATAGTGACTACCATGCTGGAAATAAAACATTTTCATCACTGCAGACATTTCTATTGAACAGTACTGGTCTGTACAGATCTACTCTTAATCCAAGCTCCACAGAATTCCCATTGCTAATTGCTATTGAAAATGAGTTCACAATCCATAATTACTAAACAAACAAGGAAACAACTCAAAATGAAAGCAAAAAAAAAAAAAAAAAAAGAACCAAGAGTTAAATGAGAATAATATTAACTTTAGATAATAGAATTTTGCAATACATATTATAAATATGTATGTTTTAAGCGGTATGCAAAATTGAAGATGGAATCCAAAAATATAACAAAGGAAAAACATACTATCGAAAGGGATCAGGTAGATTTAAAAAAGCATAGAACTTCTAGAAACTTATGTATATATGCCGTGTGTGTGTGTGTGTGTGTGTGTATATATATATATAGGGTGTGTATGTGTGTATGGGTGTAATCATTGAAATCACAAATTCTGTAACAAAGAATTCATTAACTGGCAGGTATATTCTAATAAATTACCAAAAATGCAGCATAACACTTTCCATGCCACATATATAAGTATGAATAAAGAGACATGGAAGGCAGAGGAAGAAAACCTAACTGGAGTTCTAAGGGAGGGAGAAAAGCGAGAATAGGGAAGAGACAATACTTGAAGAGAATAGCTGAAAATATGCCAGATTTTATGATTGTCACCAATCCTCAAATTCAGGAAATTAATACTGAACACATTAAATATAAAGAAATTCACGCATGGATAAATCATACTAAAACTGCAGAGGACAAAAGAAGTACAGATTATACAAGTAAAGTAATGCCATCACCTACAAAAAAGTATTTTTTAGATTATGATGATCATAGCAGCACACTTCTCTCCACACCAACAAAGGGAAGCCAGAAGACCTCTAAAACACTGACAGAAGGTAACAGAAAACCTAGAATATTGAGATTACCACTAATAGTTTTCACTGAAGAAACTTTTCACAGATGCACTTTGAGAAAAGCCAGAACAAAAGAATGGTGAGCAAAGACCACGATGATAAATCACACCAACAATGACTATGCATTCTAATAGGATAAATAAATTAATCTATAGCATAAATAGTACAGTGTAGTATCAAAACTAAATAGGCCTAGAATTCTGAGGAAAAGTAACATAAAAGAAATAGGTGTTTGGACTTACAGCATTCTAAGTAAGTCTGTTCAGAAGTAGGATGAAAATAGGAACTTTGCATGTTGTTAAGCTAAGTCTGGATGTTACAACTTGAAGGGTGACAACCTGAAACACAGAAATAAAATGTCTAACTTCAAAGTCCGTGAAGTTATAAAGACATACTGAGAATAAAGACTTAATTGTGAAGAGTGATTTCTTTGGGGGAGGGAGAGACAGTGCAACTAGAACGGGTATGATGTCTCGATTAGATTAGTAATTAGAACATTAAGAAATGCCTTACTTCTTAAAATAGACCGTACGCACATGAATTTTTTTTTGGGGGGGAGGGGCAGAAAGAGAGGGAAATAGAGAATCTTGAGAAGGCTCCACACCCAGCACAGAGCACGATGCAGGGCTCAATATCGCGACCCTGAGATCATGACCTGAGCCAAAATCAAGAGTCGGAGGCTTAACTGACTGAGCCACCCAGGAGCCCCCAAATGAATTTCTATTTTATCTTTCCATTTGTCTAAAACAGTTAGTAAATTAAAACAAAACAAAAACTGATATGCCTCACCTGAAAAATACCTGTTCTACAAAGATATATTAACCAAAACCTCACAGAGTAAAGTGCTTTAAAGTATACATAGTGCTATTTTCACTATCTCATTTGATCCTCATAAGAAGAAGAAAAGACAAGTTTCATATCCCCCATTGTGCAAACAAGGAAAAAAAATAATAACCAGTGTGGTGAACCACCTTCCTGAGGTCACACAACTAAGGATAACTTGTCCTCAATCCATGTCTTCTAAACTTGAATCCAGTTTCTTCCCAGAACACAATGGTACCATGTATTTAGCAACGCATTTTACAAATTACAGAATTATCCAGCCCCTAAGAAATGATATTTTACCTGAAAAAAAAAAAAAAAATTCTGAGGATTAACATGAGAATATATTCAAAGGGAATAGTCAGGGATTTAAACAAGATTTATATACGAGGATGTTCACTGAGGCATTATTTATAAAAGTGAAAACTGAAAACGACCTCAGTATCTAGCAACAGGGAAATGCAGAGAATGATATATCTGAACAATGCAATGTTACACAGTTACCATAAATCCTTTTCTCAAAAAAATTTATAGCTTAGGAAAATGCAAATAATATTAAAGAGAAATATGGTATTAAAAGTACGACAGCCATTTTGTTCGACTATAGATGTTGATGTAAAAACCGATAATGATATTGACACACACACATGCGCACGTGCGCACACACACACTGAAAGCCCGGTAGTAAACGTGCCAAAAGATGAATGCTAATTTTATCTGGGGAAGAGGGATTAAAATCGTTGGGAACTTTTATCTTCATTCTCTAAAATGAACACACATTACTGCTCTAATCTGAACAAAATAAAATCAGCAAGTATGTTCCTGAATCTTACTTACGAAAGCACGACAAACTTTAAAGGTACTCCCCCACTGAGTTAAACAGGTAAAAGTCAATGTGCTACAAGACAATAAAATCAAAAGAAAAGAGGAAACAAATAAAAAATGAAGACAAAACAAGTCTGAAATTGAGTTGCAGGAGGTCACAGACTGCTTCTCATCACTGCGTCTTTAACGAGTTAACTGGTCTCAGATATAGAACTGGAAGTCAAACAGAGAAGGACCCTAGTCCCCGTGTTGCTGGTTTAACAACAGCACGAGCTAAATATCAAAAGGCTGCCCAGAAAAGGCACTCCAGCCAAAGACGCTTCATAGATAACAGTGGTCTGTGCAATTGAAAGGTCAAAGGGTGTCTCGGAAAGTTCAAACCACCCAACCACAGAGGTACATCAAATACTCCGATCTGAGAAGGCTTTAACCAGGACAAATTAGGGACTCTTCCTAACCACCCACAGTTCCTACACCCAGACACACAAGGGCAGTAAGAATTTTCTTACAGAACATACCCGTTCTACTGACTCTCTTCTGCTGACTCTTGGAGAAATAGCTAATGCAATTTGAAAGTTCGATTAACAAGCCAACATCCAATACTACGGGCTGTTACTTCCCCAAACTTGTGCGTACCTATCACCTAACGCATTGTAATGAGCTTCTGATCACTGCATTTAGTCCTCTGCTGGTGGTCTCTCAAGTACCTATTCAGCAGGTCATAGGAGGTCATGCTGAGGATGCGGGACATCTTAAGATCTTTAATCTTGTTTTCAGGGAGAAGGTACCTGCCATTAAAGTAAAAGCAGCAAATGGTTTTTCCATTTCTCTTCTTTTAGGGAAATGGATGGAGCGGGAACAGAATGCTGGACGATAACAAGTTAGGTGATGCTTCCCTTTATTTAAATCAAATGTTCTTTTGTGCCCTTTATTGAACCCTTTCCTGGCTCCCTCCCTTCCTCTCCTGCTTCCCCTTGGGACTGTGAGCCTGAAACCAAGACTCACACAGCAAGCAGTTCAGTTCAATATAAGCTTGGAACTCAGAAAATCAGATTAATCTAGTTGAAGTCATTCCAGTGGAGTTTTCAGACACAACCCTGAGAAGTCAAGCTCTTGCACAGAGACTCGGAGCTCAGCTGGGTTATCCTCGCGCCTCTGGGAGGTCACGGCGGTGGTAATGAGGGAAACCGTAAAGACGATGAGGGGAAGGAGGATGATATCAAGATAGAAGTGGTATGAGCTGGGAAATTCAGCAAATTTAAACCTATGAAACCTAACAAATTTGTTACACAAATACCAAATTGACCAGGAAAAAAAAAAAAAAGTTTAAGGAAGACCGTACAGACCTAATTATGATGGGAAGTTTAAATAAGTTAACTTGGCCAGTTACTGAAGACAGAACCCTAGTCTCGTCCACTTTCCATGTCAGGAAAGTGGAGAATAAATGCATCCCCAACATCCAAACGAGATGCTAATGGAAAGCCAACAATAGTTCTGTGTTTCACTTCATCCCTTTATTTCCAGAGACAAGTGGAAAATCCGTGTATTTTGGAGCTTGTTTCTGAAACAACAAAGTTAACATTTAAGAATCCACACACAATATGGAGAATGAGAAAGGCGTGGTTACCAGCTCAGGTAATTCTAATTTAACTTGTATGGTGCTAACTTAGGGAGGTAATCAGGCTCTCTTAGATTCTAGCAACTCCCAAGAGGGGAAGGGCCGAGTCTGGGAATGCCAACTTTTCAGGAGGTCATGCAAATTTAAAAAAAAAAAAAAAAAAAAAACTCACTTTTTCAGTTAAGAGAAATAGAAAATGCCCAACTAATTTGCTTTTAAAATAAATCATTGAGGACATAAGTTCCTTAATAAATATTGCAGACAGCACAGAATATACCACATCTCACACTCTGGCCAAAAAAGAGAAGTAAGTCGAGGGGAAAGAGAGAAATATAAATCAAAGAAGAAAGGTAGAGAGAAAAGAGGAGAGTGTGAATACAAAGGAGAGAGAAGAAAGGGAGAGAAGTATGGGGGGGAGGGGAAGACTAGAATAAAATCAGCCTGGGGGGCATTCTCAGTAGAGGCTCAAGAAAATATATAAATTAATTAAACTGGTTTGGTCAATCCCGGCCTTTCATTTCATTTCTCTGACATGCTGAGTAAATCTTCGGCATGGAAATTATTAATTTAAAGACCCTAAGTTTCCTTAAAATTTTTTAAGCTGTGAATGGGTTATACTTTCTCTCGCCAAGGCACTACATTAAATGTGCAGGAGGCACGGATTCTCTTAGCGCCCAGACCAGGGACCGCTGAGAGTAGCCGCCCTCCGTCCTGGCCGCAGGTCAGACTCACAGGGAGAGCCTCCAATTCCAATACCGACACCCTCTCTAGCGCAGATTAATTGAATCAAACTCTCCCAGGAACCGTCCCAAACACAGAAATCTTACGTGCTGGGTGAAAAACATTCTTACAATGGAGAATGGTTTCTGGAACCTAGGTGCATGAAATTTTTATATTATTACATTTTTGTTTTGTCTCTATTTTCAGCTGGGTTCCACAGGGAACAAGTGAGTTTCTAAGAACCAACTGTAGAGACATGTTTCTCCCTGCAGACTTGAATCCAATCTGACTTTTTTTTTTTTTTTTTTTTTAACTGTCAGCACAAGAAGAGCTAGGCTGCTGGCAAAGAGAAGCCAAGGAGAGAATTCCGCATGAAGGGACACCTGGAGCACAGCTCAGCCTCGCTGTCCGCACGGCCAGGCCCCCACCAGCACCAGCACTCCGACTTCTTGTGATGCCTTTTAACTGCTCATTTTTGTCCAACAAATGAGCTTTTCAGAGAGAATACGAAGGTTTCAGGGAGACTAAGCTACATCCCGCTGAAACTCGAAACAGAAAAAAACAGGTCTTTCGGGAGAACTGTAAGGAGTAGGGGAATGCGCTTTCAAACGGACCCTCTGTCCTCTGGTCCTATTTGAAGAACCCCAGAAGCTGAGAGGTGGTTTATGCTGACGTGGCCCAGCGCCTAGGGAACCACGACGTCGGTCAGAGTTAACTGCACAAAGGTGGAATAAACAGGCATCGAGTTTGGGATCAGCCCGGGACCTGGCGTGAAGAGTCCCAAGGAGGGGAGGCTCAAGAATGGACTTCCCGCAGTCATGTGTTCCTTTACTCGGCCCGTCTGGAATTTAGGTCTGTTTGCTTTTCTTAACAGTCACCCTCATTTCACTAATAGTGAGTCCTTGCCTTGCAAGAGCTTGAAAGTAGCAAGAAAAACCAAAAATACAGATGAAACAGCTAAGCCAGGCTGGCCCCGGAGTAACATGAGAGCCGCCTGTTGAGTTCCCATCAGAAGGGATTGGGGAGTCGGGCTGGCCCTCGAGGACAGGGCAGATCATAGCCTTGCAAGAACCGAAACAGGTGTTTAACCATTTTCCTGCAGATGTCGTTTAAAATAAATTCTGATCCCAAGCCTTCCCCCAACCCCCTCCCTCATTAAGCTCAGTGAAAGAAAAATAATCACTAGCACTGAATCTCCTCCTTCCCCTAATGAATGCGTGTTAATCCCTCGCAAGAAACTGAGAAGTGCCAAGATTACAGCACCCCAGAAGGAATCGTCTCAAGAGGGCTAAAATGGAATATATTTCTAAGAAGGGGGGGGGCAGGGATCTGGGCTGGCCCACTACAAACAGCAGAATGTAATTGTTTGGAGCAGGGGGGTTTCAGGTGAAGCACACCCATGTCTACAGTTAAGCAAAATATTTCATCTTTTCAAGTTTAGGTGTCTCATCTGTAAAGTATACACGATAAGATTATTTAATTTTAAAAGAATCATGGTGAATACTTTATAATTTAGTAACAAATCCCAAATGCTCAGCACCATGACTGTCGCCAAGTAAATAGGCAAATTACTCATTCATTTACTGAGTATATAAAATGTACCAGGTGACGCCCTGGGGGCTGGGGTAATAAACAGAATAGACAAACATCCCTGCCTTCATTCATATTGCTTACCATCGATGGGTAAGAGGGTGATGTTGCTACGGACAACATAAAAGGGAGAAGGGGGACAGGGATGAAGAATGATCTGCAATTTTAAACAGACTTTACTGATCTGGTGACATAGGAGTAAAATGAAGAGGTGAGAGAATGAGACATGCCTAGGAAAAAGTCATCGAAGCGTCCCAGAGAAGGAACCTTGTCTGGTGTGTTTGCAGATCAGCAAGGAGGTCAGTGTGGCAGGAAGAGGCTAAGTACAGGGAAGATTAGGAAGAGATGAGCTCTGGGAGGTGAGGGCACAGCAGACTAGGCAGGACTCCAAAGCGTGGCATTTACAGAGTGAATTAGGAAGCTATGGAAAAGGTCTGGGAAGACAAGTGACATGACCTGATTTACACTCTAAAGAATCACATTATTGGCTGTGTGCAGAAGAGATGGGGTGGGGGAGGTGTGTTCAAGAGCAGAAACTGAGGAGCTTTGGGTTTTTTTTTTAAAGATTTTATTTATTTATTTGACAGAGAGAGAGAGAGAGAGAACACAAGCAAGGGGAGAGTGAGAAGCAGGCTCCCTGCTAAGCAGGGAGCCCAATGTGGGGCTCGATCCCAGGACCCTGAGATGATGACCTGAGCCAAAGGCAGACGCTGAACGACTGAGCCACCCAGGCGCGCCTGAAACCGAGGAGTTTAAGACACTGTTAGAGTAACAGAGGTGAGAGTTGATGGCACCTTAAACCAGATAATGGCAATAAAGATGGTGAGATGTGGGCAGACAGAGTATGGATACATTTTGAACACTGAGTCCATAGGATGTGCTGATGAATTAGATGTGTGATGTGAGAAATGGAAATCAAGGATGACACTTGACATTTTAGCCTAAGCAACTCAAATGATTGCTTTTAACTGATGGCAAAGATTGAAGGACAAGCAAGTTTGGGGAGGACAGGAATATAAGGAGCTCAGTTTTGGATGTATTAACTTTTACGTGCTTTCGGCATACCAAGTGGAGGTATAAAGTAAACAGTAAAATCTGAATTTAGGACGGAGGGATCAGGAAGGGACTCATGTGTAAACATGGGCATCACTGGTACACAGATGTTCTTTCAAACTAGAAGACTGGATGAAATCATCAAGAAAGTTAAAAGAAAGAGAAGTCCATGAAGAAAGCCCCAGGGCACCTCAATGTTTAGAACTCAGGAAAGGGAGGGGGAACCATCAAGGGTGATTGATAAGTAGTGGCCAATGAGGAAAACCAGAGAATACCAAAAAAACCTGAAATTTCCTTTAGATTAAATTCATTCACCTAATTATGCATGCAACCATGCATCCACCCATCTAGTAAAGCAAAACATTTTAGAATATGGAGGTTAGAATGAAATATACCTGGATTCAAATTCAGAGTCTTCCACTAACCAGGTCTGTGACACTGGGAAGTTACTTAAACTTCCTGAGTTTCTACTTCATTGACTCTAAAATGAAGAGAGTAACACCAACTTCATTGGACTGTAAGGAATAAATGAGATGTTGCAAATGAAGCACAGAGCTTGGTACTCCAAAGACTCAAAATAGAATGGCTACAGTTTCTATCATTCTTACTTCTTTTGTACTTTTTGAGCCTAGATGAAGGCAAAAAGCACCACGTCGCACTGGAAGGAGAATAAAATCTAGCCAAGAGTCAAAGATGATACATGGAAATTTCAAAAATATATAGACCATGTTCCTAAAGGCAAGCTCTTAGGGGGCAGTGACCTTTTCTTACTGACCTATAGAGTACTGTTATCAAGTGGGATAAGCAGGGCCTCAAGTGTTCCATGAATGAATGAGAGACTGACATGAATAGACACTTCAAGTTTGTGGCAGAGAAATCATTCCAAGTTGAAGTGGACAGAGAACACCATTCATGAAATGAGAAGAGAAGTTTTTGGTGAATTTTTCTCACTGAATGAACCACTATTTATATAAATAGGCAAGATGAACAGGGAAGGGGACTGGATTACTAAAAACAATAGCTTTTGAGACTACTGAATAAGCCTTTGAACCTTAACACAGAGGGGATACTGTTGCCTTGCTAAATCTTGTTTTAGGGACGTTCATCTGGTTTCATGTTTGTCACCCACAAAATGCAACTTCCTTTAATCAGAAGAATAAAAGCATGCAGTCATTGAGATCTAATGTATACCAGGCACTCTTGTAAGCAATGTTATGCCATGACTGATCAAATCATCCTATAAGATAGAAATGATTATTATTTCCACTTGATCAATGAACAAGCTAGTAAAGTACAATTTTAAGTGGTAGAGGTGGGACCTGCAACTCTACCCTACAACCAAAGCCCTAACTATTACAGTGCATCCTGTAAAGGCCACGTGAGTCCACAGGCCAAATACTGACAATTTCCAAAGAACCTGTTAGGGAAAGTAAGCAATAAAACAGACAAGTTAGCCAAATTAATAATAAACATGATAATCAACTTCATTTTTCTGACTTACTTGATTTTAGGTAAATGCATTTTTCCAAGTTGGTTTCATGGTTCAGAAATTTGTGAATAAATGAATCAATGAAATTAACCAACACATTCCTAAGGTTTCAAAATCTCTGAGTGAAACTGAGTGTGTCTGTTCCCACACTGTGGAACATCAACACATCTCAGGGTCTTTTTTCTTTTCTGTAAAGGATAAGAATTGTTACAACTTTTGAGGACTAAATAGACATCATTGTTCATAAGAAGGACCTTGAAAAACATTTACAACTGTTTTGGTAAAGCAACTTCTATGCAATACTGCACAACCTCAGAGCAATGCTTATCAATTAATAATATACGTACAAAAGGGGGAAATAAGATAAAACCCATCAAGGCAACTGAGCAAAGAGCCATACACATCTATTTTCTCTGGAATAATGGGCAGAATAAAGATGTCACACCAGCTACCTCTGCACATGCAGCTTAGAGTTAGGGTTTAGTGTGGGTACATGTAGGCAGTGTCTCTCTTAGCATGTTCCATGCTCCATTAGCTTTCAGATCATGGTTCACAAGCCCAGCAGGGTTGAACATTGCCTACATTCTAAGTCTTAAGACTCAGAAGTTTTCTTCTAGATGGAATGCATATTTTTTTCCCCTCCTGGCTTATTAAATTTGCAGGTTCAATACATTCTACAATGCCAACATTACACTGCTTCCAAAACCAGACTGAGATACCACACACACACACACACACAAACATACACACACACTCACACTTGCTCACAACACAACTATGGGCCAATATCCCTGATCAAAACAGATGCAAAAACCCTAACAAAATCTTGGCAAATACCATTCAAAAATACATTAAAAGGATCATTCACGACAATCAAGTGGGATTTATTCCAGAAATGGCAGGATGTTTCGATATTTGTAAGTCATTCAACGTGATATACCAATCAACAAAATGAAGGATAAGAATCCCATCGTCACCTTAATCGATACAAAAAAATCATCTGACAAAATTCACCATCTGTTTATGATAAAAACTCTCCACAAAGTGGATTTAGAGGGAACATAACTCAACACAATAAAAGCCATATATGAAAAATCCACTGCTAACATCATAAGGATGTCCACTCTCACCACTTTCACTCAACACAGTACTGTAAATCCCAGCCACAGCAAATCAGACCAAAAAAATAAAAAGATATGAGGCGCCCAAATCGATGAAGAAGTTAAAGTGTCACAATTTGCAGAATGTGACATAATACTATACATAGAAATACTATACATAGAAAGCCCTAAAGACTTAACCAAAAAAACCATTAAAATCAATGAATTCAGTGAAGTTGTAGGATACAAAATTAATATCCAGAAACTGGCTGCATATCCTTCTTTTTTAAAGATTCACTTTATATTTAAGAGAGTGTGCGCACACACACACATGCATGAGCAGGGGGAGGACTAAAGGGGGGGGGAGGGAGAGAATCTCAGGCAGAGTACACTCCATGCCACGTGTGGAGCCCAACATGGGGCTCGAATCCATGACCCTGAAATCATGACCTGAGCCAAAACCAAGAGTCTGACACTTAACCAACTGAGCCACCCTGGTGTCCCAGATTGGTTGCATTTCTATACACCAATAACAAAGTAGCTGAAAGAGAAATTTAGATAATAATTCCATTTAAAATTGCACCAAAAACAATACCTAGGAACAAATTTAACCAAGGAGGTAAAAGACCTATACTCTGAAAACTATCAAATATTAATGAAAATAATTGAAGATGACAGAAAAGATATTCCATGCTCATGCACTAGAAGATGTAATATTATCAAAATGTCCATACTACATAAAGCAATCTATAGATTCAATGCAATCTCTATCAACAAAATACCAACAGCAGTTTTCATAGAACTACAACAAATAATCCCCAAATTTGTATGGAACAACAAAAGACCCCAAATACCCAAAGCAATGTCGAGAAAGAAGAACAAAGCTGGAGGTATCCCAGATTTCAAGATATACTACAAAGCTGTAGTAATCAAAACAATATGGCACTGACACAAACAAAGGCATACAGATCAATGGAACAGAATAGCAAGCCTGGAAATAAATAGACACTTTAATGGTCACTACGACAAAGCAGGAAAGAATATACGATTAGGAAAAAACACCTTCTTCAATAAATGCTGCTGGGAATGTTGGACAGTTACATGCAAAAATGAATGAACCTGGATCACTGTCTTGTACCATATATAAAAATTAACTCAAAATGGATTAAAGACCTAAATATGAGACCTGAAACCATAAAACTCCTAGGAAAAAAAAAAAACAAAAAAACATAGGCAGTAATTTCTTTGACCTAGGCCTTAGCAACAGTTTCCTACTATATGTCTCGTAAGATAAAGAAAACAAAAACAAACTATTGGGACTACCTCAAAATAAAGAGCCTTTTCACAACAAAGGAAACCATCAACAAAACAAAAAGGCAACTTACCGCATGGGAGAAAAGATCTGCAAATGATACATCCATTAACAGGTTAATATCCAAAATATATAAACAACTTCTACAACAATAAATAAACAAACAAACAAACAAACCCACCCATTAAAAATGGGCACAGGACTTGAATAGACATTTTTCTAAGGACATACAGATGGCCAGCAGACACATGAAATGAGGCTCAATGTCACTAATCATGAGGAAATGCAAATCAAAACCACAATGAGAGATCACCTCACACCTGTCAGAATGTTTGAAATTAGAATGACAAGAAATAACAAGTGTTGGCAAGGACATGCAGAAAAAAAATAACCCTTGTGCACTCCCAGCAGGAATATAAATTGGTGCAGCCACTGTGGAAAATAGTATAATTAAAAATAGAACTACCCTCTGATTCTATAATTCCACTGCTGGGTATTTACTCAAAGAAAACATAAACACTAATGCAAAAACATACATGCGCCCCTGTATTTATTGCAGCATTATTTACAATAGCCAAGATATGGAAGAAACCCAAGTGTCTATCAACAGATGAATGGATAAAGAAGGTGTGGTACGTGTACACACACACACGAATATGACCCAGCCATGAAAAAGGATAAAATCTTGCCATTTGTGACAACACGGATGGATGTAGAGGATATTATAAGTGAAATAAGTCAGAGAAAGACAAAGAACACATGATTTCACTTACGTGTGGACCCTAAAACACAACAAATGAGGAGACTAAAAGTGGAAACAGACCCATAAATAGAACTGATGGCTGCCAAACAGGAGTAGTGGGGCGGGATGGACAAAATGGGTAAAGGGCAGTGGAAGACAGGCTTCCAGTTAAAAAATGACTAAGTCTTGGGGATAAAAGGCACAGCACAGGGACCAGAGCCAATGGCACTGTAATAGTGTTGCATGGTGACAGATGGCCACTGCACCACGGTGAGCAGAGCTCAGCCGAGACTTGTTCAGTCACTCACGCTGTATACCTGAAACTAATGTAACATCATGTGTCAACTATACTTGAAAAAAATTGGCGGGTTCATAGACTTAAAAAATAAGTCAGCAGCATTAAATGTTTTCTGATTTGAGAACTGATTAGATGTGCACAATAGAACATTTGGAAAATACAAATAAACACAAAAAAATAAAAGTCCCCCATATTGCCACTAGCCAGGAGTAACTCCTTAGATTTAGAGAATTTTATTTTTTTGAAAGATTATTTATTTATTTATTTGAGAGAGAGAGAGAGAGAGAGAGAGAAAGAGCATGAGAGAGGGGAGGTGCAGAGGGAGAAGCAGACTCCCCGCTGAGCAGAGAGTCCGAAGTGGGACTCGGATCCCAGGATCCTGGGATCATGACCTGAGCCAAATAACCAACTGAGCCACCCAGGCACCCAGATTTACACAACTTTAAAATCCAAGTAGAAGTGACAGGACCCAGGATTTGGAGAGATGCCAGGTATGGCTGTATGCAGCTTCTTGTAGTTGTTTTTCACATTGCTATAAAGTTATTTTGTGAGTCTGTTTTTTCATGGGTAGGAAGATATCAAGGCTTAGTCTCCGTGCTTCCTACAGTGAGAAAATTATGGCTCAAAGGAGGGGCAAGACTCGCTCAAAATCAAACAGCTGCTTGTCTGTGAATAGAACCAGCAATGGGCTTCCAAAGACAGATTTAGCACTCCCTCTCCTACACCACGCAAAGCGAAATCCCACCTTCACAGACCTGTGACTTTGGTTCTTTATGGTAGTATTTTTTGGTTTTGGTGGTGTTTTTGTTTTGTTTTTTGCTTTTCAACAATTTCCTATAAATTGAAACTCTCCCAGGTAGGGAGGAAAAGCTTAAGCTTTGGGTTACAAAATTTCCATGAATAGTCTTTCCAGATGCAGGCCCCTCATGGAGCCAGCGGACAGAGACAAGTAACCCTTGCTCAGGATCCTTTTTGCCTATCACAGCCCTAGGATCCTTCCTACCTTCCTTTGTATCTTGAAATTTAATTATCAACAATCTATTGAGTACTTAACATATGTCAGGCACTATACTATGCATTCATTATCTAATTTAATCCTTATGATAGCCTTGTGTTCAATTATCATCTCTATTTTATACAGGCAGAAATAGAAGAGGAATATTCCCAAGGCCACTGAAAAATAAATGGCTGAAACTCGGACTTGAATCTAGGAATCTAAACTCTCTCTTCTCCCTACTGGATGCTGAGAAAGATGAACTCTTCCAGCATGTTCTACTATGGGTGTTCTTAAAAACCCTTTTGGGTGCCTGGGTGGCTCAGTAGGTTAAAGCCTCTGCCTTCCGCTCAGGTCATGATCTCGGGGTCCTGGGATCGAGCCCTGCATTGGGCTCTCTGCTCAGCAGGGAGCCTGCTTCCCCCTCTCTCTCTGCCTGCCTGTCTGCCTACTTGTGATCTCTCGCTGTCAAATAAATAAATAAAATCTTTAAAAAAAAACCTATTAATATTGAGAGTTACTAGAGATCACTGTGGAGAAATAAAAAAAAAATCAAAACCACCAATAGGGCTTTGGACTTACACAGTCCTGATTTAGGTTTAGCAATCCAATTTATCTGCTGTACGTCCTGACCTTTAGTAAGTCACTTGAATTTCTGAGCCTATTGTCCTTTTCTGAAATTATATCTTCCTCAAAATTAAGAAGCCTAGGAAATTTATCATTTAAACCTGTATACTCCTGAAGGGAACAGGGGTACTATTATTTTGCTGGGACAACAGGTATAAAATAGGACCTGCGTGGACCAATCAGTACGTACAGTTCACTGTAGATAACTGCGTTGAAGAAGTTGGTACATTGCCCGGCATATAATCGAGAGTCACGGCACAACAGATTCTTTTCTGTATCAATGCAGCATCAGCTAGCACACAAGTGTACAACCTCAGGCAATTTTGCCTTTTAGAGAACCTTAGCAATGTCTGGAGACATTTTTAATCATCAGAACTGGGGGAGTGAATGGTCCAGGGTAGAGGTCGAGTATGCCGCAAAGACCCCCACGATGCAAAAGACAGGCCCCTACGGAAAAACAGCAATCATGTCAGGGTTAAGCAACCTGGAAACTGCACTTTTCATTAAGGCAGGAAAGAGAATGGAGAAGGTCTGACAGCATGGATAGGAGCTCCCTTGGCTTCTCACAATTCTATCTTGGGTCGGCCCAAACACGGTGCTAATGAGATCAGTCCCTGTGGAACTCAAGTGAAATGGTACATTCTTCTGATTGTTTAACAACCACAAACAAATTTGCAACCAGGCCTGTCACCGCTCTGAAAGTACCATCTCCCATCTCGGACGTAACTTGCTATGCAAGAAAATAGGGGGCCAAGCACCGTGTACATAATGCAATCTGCGTGCATTCACGGGAGAACAGTAGTTTGCGTGCAGTCAACACAGGTGCGGCTCTGAAGGTACCAAATCATCATTAGCAGTAATAAAGGCTTCATCTGACTTGCCTTCCCTGAGCCCTGCTCAAGACAAAAATAAGCTGAATTTTTAAACCCCGAGCCTAAAATCAAGCAAATACTCAGGGAACCATACTTTTTTTTTGAAAGAGAATGAGCAATTATCTACAACTGTATGGGCCATAATTAATTGATCATTCACTCACATTTTCACACTCTCAGATAAGCATGAAAGAGGTATTAAAGTTTTAAAAGCTCTCTCTGGATTCAAGCCCCTCCCCCACCCCCATCAAGCCAAACTTCAATATCGAATGTTGGTTGGCATTCGGGGTGTGGGAGCTGGCTCGGAAGACTGGCTGTAAGACTGGATATATAAACACCATTTATCTCAACTCTTAAGGCAAATGTAGCTCATTAAAATACAGTTGCAAGCGAAACATAATCCCTGTTTCTCTGTAGTAAGGATACTTGGCAGCTTGGGTACCTTTCTGAAGGCCTAAAAACTCCAGGAAAGAAATTTTAAGTTTTTTTTGAAGTCCCAAGTTTCCCTCTATACTATCAGCCAGCCGATCCCCACCAGGAAGATTTTCTTTCCTGAGCATCATGAGGGTGAACCAGATCAAGCAGCTCCACAGACCACTGCTGTCTGATACAATGTCCAGCTGGTCTCCTGCATGGGCTCCCAAAATTAGCAGTTGTTTTGGGGCTTCCTACAGTGGTATCTCTTTCCAAGCAGGCAGGGGATAAAAGGAGCATGTTCAGAGGCCTTCCTACACCAAGATGTCTCCTCTGACACCAGCCTATTTATTAATGCATGAAAAGAGGAAAGAGACAATGAGGAGCGATGTGTTTCTGCAACTGCAGACCAGCGAGATGCATTCAGTGCTACCCGGTCAGGGAGACCGAGAAGCTTAGATGTGGACAAGGCTCAAGAGACACAGCATGTTGTGTTTAGACAACAAGTTTCTGCTTTCTACGTGGAAAGCCCTTCTCCCCATCTGTTTTGTCATCTTATATAAACCAACCTCTAAAATTGAAAAACAAACAAACAAAAAAAGCACCTACCTTTCTTCCCAGATGGCTGTGGACAGAACGAACCACTCTTGGCCCCAGGGCGGCCGCCGCGGAGCACACGAGTCCTATCCCACTCACTGGACCACACAGTAATACATGTACTTACAGGCCTATGGATGCCTGAAGGAAATCTTTTATTTCCCACTGCTCAGCATTGTCTGGCACAAAGTAAGGCATGAAACACAGTTTTGACCAATTGAATTGAAATGATATGGGAACCAGAGTGATGCCATACTGGTGTGTACTGGCTCTGGACACGATCAGGTACACGATGGTTAACGTCAATTAACACTGAGTGCCAAGTACCATCCTAGGTATTTATTAGTTGGCCTATTTTATTTGCACATATTCACTGCACTACAACTATCTGAGATAGGTACTAGTATCTCCATTTTATAGTCAAGTAAGTAAAGCCACAGAGAGGTGCCAGGATTCAAAGCAGGCATTCTATCTGCCAAGTCCATACTTTTTTTTGTTGTTGTTAGATATTTATTTCAGAGAGAGCGAGGGAGAGAGAAAGAGAGGGAACACGAGCAGGGAGAGTGGGAGAGGGAGAAGCAGGCTCCCGCCAAGCAGGGAGCCTCATGTGGGGCTCGATCCCAGGACCCTGGGATCATGACCTGAGTTGAAGGCAGACGCTGAATGACTGAGCCACCCAGGCACCCCTGCCAAGTCCATATTCTTAATCATTATATTGACACAAGAAACTATTCCAGGGTGAATGATGGGCAGAGAAGAGTCTAATGCAAGTTCATGTCATAAGCAAGTACCAGGCTCTTTGGGCTAAAAACCTGGAGAATTCCAGAGTGGGGTCCAGGACTAAACCAAGAAATGACCTTCAAGCAGGCCACTCAGAGTGCTCATCACGTCCACTGGGTTCTCTCCATCCTGATTAGTCCTAGAACTCTGGGACAGGACAAAAGAGGATTCAGCAGTGTTTTCCAACCAGAGCACTACTGGCATTTAGGACTAGGTCTTTGTTGTGGGAGCTTGTCCTATACATTGCAGGATGTTTAGCAGCATCCCTGGCCACCACCCAACTAGATGCCAGATGCATCGCCCCCCCTCCACCTTCTCCTGTGGTTGTAACAATCAAAAATCTCTCCAGACATTGCCAAATGTCCTCTGGGAGGCAAAGTCTCCCCCACTGATAACCACTAAATGACATGTAGTCCCTAACCAGACAAGGCCTTAAAGCATACAATGAATCTACGCTCCCTCTTCTTCCATCAGAGTAAACCACACTCTTCTTGGAATGGTGGGAATCTCTAACCCCCAAACTCCTCTTGACCCACATACACTCGACCTTTCTCCCCCGCTAGATATTGGCAGGAGAGGATGTGGTGTGAAAGTTCAGCAGTGTCTTTCTCGCTGCTTGGGAGTCTGTTTCTGTGTAATGGCTCCCTCATTTAGAAGAACCAGATCTGGTTCTAGTTTTGCCCTAGAACTACAAAGTCTTTAATCACATTAACATGCCCTAAGAGGTAAGAAGACCAATTATAATCATTTCCATTTAAAAGAGCATGAACATGAGACTCAGAAAGGTTAAGTGATTTGTCTAAAGTCACAAAACCAGTTTGTGGTAGATCTAAGACTCAAGCCCAGACTTTCTACATCCAACTTTAACGAAAGCTCCTTGTCATGCCCCCAGTGGGTTTAGTAAAGCTTTCAAAAGCCCAATTAAGGCAGAAAGGAAAGTGAAAACTTCTATACTGCTTTGTAATGAGTAAATCATCTTGAGTAGAGTGGGAGATGTCCAAACACCAGGAATACTTGAAATGACGTGGGCTACAAGAGCGGCATGGGAAGCAGCCAGTGCCAATGAGAAATGAATGAACAAGGATTCTGCCACACGGCATCTCTAACTTGTACCATTTGGTTAATAATAGATCTAAGCATTCCTGCAGTAACCTACCCACTGACAATTTCCAAGTAGAGCTGAAAAGTCACTAAAAATACACATCTTCTCTTGCACCTGCTCGCAGGCAACAGCAGCACGTTACACGTCGGCTTGAGCCCTACATCAGCAGACGAGGGCCTTTTCTGCTACCAGGCACTCATGATCTCGGGTGTCCACCACACGGAAACAGCCAGTGACAGCAGTATCCCCTGAAGAATCAGACAGTCTCCTAATCAGGAAGATCAAGTCCGAATATCTGACATCACGAGGGCTGCAACAGCATTCACAGCTTGTTCCCAGGTGCTATCAGTGTAACAGATCAGCCTTCGTACCCACTGGCCAAGATATCGGTGACACCATGGCCTCTAACCCCCATGGCCAACTGTACTCCTTTAGAAGCTGTAGAATCTATGTTCAGCTGAAAATGTTTGATCATTCATTCATTGAATGTGTATGAATGAAACTTATTCCATCGCACTCCCTGGGCTGGGAATACCAAGAGAAATTAGAAAAGGCTTTTGACCCAAATATCTTACAGAATGAAGGCAAAGACAAACATCCAAATATTTAATTTGAATCCTCTGAGGCAAGCATGGTAAATAAGTTCCAAGCACAACACAAGTTAGGAGAAATAAATGAACAATTGTGCTTAGGATCTCGAAAGGGATGATATTGAAGCAAAATATTAAAGATGGAGAAGTTAAGCAGGTGCACAAAAGAGAGAAGGATCTCCCCAGCAGGTGGAACGACATGTGCAAAGGCAGAGATGTATGAAATACCAGAGTAAGTTCTGGGATCAAGTTCAGTAGGGCTACAGCACAGGCTATGAGTGGACAAGTGATCTATCATGGACAACCTGATCTTCCACTCCATGAAACTAGTTTCCACACTTCACCTAACAGATAATGGGAGCTAGTGGTAGTAAGGATAGTAAGGAGGAGAGAGACTTGATCTTAAAAGTGTCAACCCACTGGAAATGTGAGGAACAGATACATTATGCAAATAAGACAGAAAGCAGAGGAGGTATCCAAGAAGGGAGTCTAGAATGGAATGGAATTCAAAGCCTAAATGGGGATGGGGCAGACACACACACAAAAGTTAACATAGAATACATTCAAAGAGCTCCAGGTATATTAAATTTTCCTTTAATACTATAAGGCAAGCACAGTTATTATCTGCCCTTAACTGATCAAAATACTGTGTCAGGGTTTGATTAGAAAATCAGAAGCCACTCTATGGATGCCAGGTATGAAAAACAATCAGAGGGGTTTAAGTGACTTGGAAGGACGAAGGGAGTAAAATCTGGGAAGCAACCACCAATGATCTCAGACTACAGCACTCAAGTCCGTTACTTCAAAAGCTCACGAGGAAGCCACTAAAAGTTGAAAAAATCTCTGGGGAGCTCCCGCCATTGCCTGGAGCTGCAGCAGCAAACAGGTCACTCTCAAGGGCTTCCTGGGAAAACTGCTGTGGCTTGGACATCCACCCCAGTGCCCGGCAATAAATGTTTCGGGAGAACAATGGTGGCTTCTCTCCAGTCTCCCAACATCTACGAAAGTGCCTATCATTGGCTGCTTTCAACCCACAATCATGGAGGAAAGGGGAACTTCTCTGTAATATGATGAAGACAGGGTCATTAGGAGGGCATGGCGGTGGTGGCGTGCCCGATCTACCACACAGAATCCAGCGTCAACACTGAAGCACAGGAAATTTCAGTCACTTTACCAAGAATTAAGTAACTTTCCCAGGGTGACACAGCTCATCGTGAATTTTGGACCTGGGCAGTCTGATTACAAGGTCTCCCTATTTAACCACTATCCTGATATGAGAAATTCAAGGATAACTTGCAGGTTTCCGACTGATTAACTACTTTAGATGCTGGTAACTTAACACTTTTCTAACCTGTTCGTTAGCAAAAATAAGCCAGGTGAAACAGGAAAGAAAAAATGCTTCTAGGCCACACAACCTTCCCTTTAATGCAACTCCAAAAAGCTCTTCTTTAATGGTCTCTGGACCTTGAAATTGGTCAGCACACCTGTGACTCGGGGCCTGAGGCAGTGCCAAGGCAAACCAAGCTGAAAGCTCCCCTAATTTTTGCCCTAGAAGGGCACAACACAGTTGTTAGGATCAGGGCCCCAGAGCTATTCTTTCCAATCTCAAGGAAAGGTCACCCTACTAGTTCCAGAGTAAAACGGTTTTCCAATAAGATGACTGTAAAATATTACTACTACTACTAGTAATAAATTGAATTGGCAATATTCCTACCTTTCAGAATAATGTGGTTTTTCCACTTCACAGTCCTTTACTCAAAGCTCTCACCTTGATCAAATTGCTAAGGGACATGAATTTTAAATGCCTCAAGGCTCAAGTAAAAACAATGGAAACAGATTGTTGTAGGTTTTTTATAAGTTTTGAAACAATGTATCATAAATAAATCCAGTATTTATACTCAACAGGAATCCTATATAATGCTTCATTCGTTCATTCAGGCAGTGTCTGCTCTGCACCAGATTGTTGCAAGGGCCAAAGCTACGATGATGACAAGAGCACATTCACAGAGACCAAAGAGCAACAAAAGTCCCCTCTAAAGGGTCAGACATCAAGTTATGTTTGGCTACAGAAGACATGAGCTCTGTCACAACTACTCAACCCTGTCATTGTGGAATAAAAGCAGCCATAGACCATATAAATGATCTTTTAATACAACATATTCAAAGACAGGTATCTGGTTAAATTTGGCCTGAAGGCTGTCATTTGCCAACAGTGATGGTCCACACCACTAGGTTCCCAGTATAAACCCTCAATCAAAAATATCAGCATCACTTAGGAACGTGTTAGAAATACAAATTATCAGGCCCTTCCCTAGACCATCTGAATCAGTAACTCTAGGGTTCAGCCCTAGAAATCCATTTTTTTATAAGCCCCCAGGTGACTATGATACAAGCTAAAGTTCAAGAACTACCAGTCTAGACCTGCACTATCCAATATGGTAGCAGCAACCAACTATATCAAGTTTCAGTTCTCAACTTGCATGAGCCACATTTCAAGTGCTCAATAACCACATGTGGCTGTTGGCTACCATAATGAGCATCTTCCCCTCACTGCAGAAAGTTCTAATGGACAGCACTGGTCGAGACAGACACAGACCAAAAAATTGCCAGGTATGGTGATAAGTGCCACAACGTACCAAGCAGAAGTATGGCATGCAGTTAGGAATGGTTAATTCTACAGGTGGGGAAGGAGAGGGTCACTGAAGGTTCAATAAGGATGGGCTCTGAATGCCGCCTTGGGGTTTATCCGCTGGTAATGCAGAGTGGGCAACCACAGTGGGGAAAAGTAACAAGATAGGAGCACAGCATGTTCAAAGGCCCCAAGAGGTGAAGGGCGTGGTTTGTTATAGCAACCTTGATTTCTTCACCATGGCGAGAACAAAGAGTGCCTTCAGATGAGAATAGAGAAAGGAAACTAAAAAGATAGTGCAACTAAAGTATGGCACATCTACATGCCTTTTTGAGGGACTGGGGAACCTACTGGCTCTTCAAAGTATCATTGGTTAGTGTTTACAAAGTGCTTCCAAGTAAATGCTTCCAAGGCCTAAGAGAGAATAAACAATAACTTTACTTATGTGATTTATCCCAAAGCTTCTCTAGGTAACTTGTTTATCCTTATCAGAGGGAGAAAGTGGGTGAACTAAGCCAAAACTGATTTGTCATTGAAAAGAATGTAATTACACCCACCTTGCCCTGAATGGCCCTGTCTGTCCTTACACACAACGGAACTAGAAAGGTTAGGTTCTGATATATTATCTGGTATCCATCCATTACTGTTCAGTAATGCCAATAAGCAGCACAATAGAAGAGCCTCTTTCCAATGCAGGATCTGGGGGGCACGGTTACTTTCTGCCAATACTAGAAGCACACAGCAGATGCTTATAGAATCCTGCAGCTCAGTGTCCAGATGAAAGCTCCATACATTCTAACTATGAATATCAGGCCTAAATGGCCATTTATGCAGCCAAACGGTCACCCAGAAAGGGTGACAATGCAAGGAGAATTACCAGGTTTGTGGGAATGGAGAACACACTGTGTTTCCAACAGGATGTGCCTGCTTAAAAGGGGGCAATGTCTGTTTTACTTAAATGCAATGTTAACACCTGTAAAGAAGAAGCATTTAGAGGAAAAGCACAGATGGGGTGCTAGAATCGATTCTCGGTGGGAGGGGAAGGAGAAAGGGGGGTGGAGGGGAATCTTGAAAATGGGCCTTACATTCCGTTACACACCAAAGCCCTTTCAGAAGCTGCTGACCTTTTCACAACCACATTGATTCGGCCACAGGACAAAACAAAGCTGGAAAGCAAATAAAGTCACCTCAGGGTAACAGGTTAAAGCCTATGGTGAAAGGAAGAAAGCAGTATGACCTTCAAAGGCTAATATATTGTCAGGCCAACACAACCTGGACAGGCATTTATCACCAAGGTCACTCCCAAGTACAAACTGCTATTGCCACAGGAAAGCAAGAGCTGATGTGCAGATAGAGTCCTGAGCCCACAATTTGCTCATACCAAGTAACCGCGGCAGTAATTTCCATAGCAGGAACGAATCTCCTCTCTCTCTCTCTCTCTCTCTCTCTCTCTCTCTCTCGCCTTCTGGGTCCCTCACTGACAACCTTTCTTCATTCACACCTGGGTCTCAGAGGCTTGTGCATTCTTTACGTAGACATCCGGCAATAAAGAGAGCTAATATCTTCATCGAACTCCTTGATGTTAAAGCTTGAAGAAAACTGAGCAACACACTCTCAGAGTAAGAAAAGGGGAGTGGGGAGAAAATGAAAATGGTAAATCGAAAGAAATTGTTCAAAGGATGGCTACCTTAAGAAAAACAGCACTGACATAACAAGTACAGAGATCTGCAGAAACAAAGTTCAAGTCAGTTAACAAGTATGTTCAGTGATAAGTGAAAGCCAAGAGGAAAATATTTGAGAAATGTAATGAAAAAACACAGTCAGAAAATGAGAACCAAAATCAGTGCTTTCTTTTTTTTCCAAAAATACTTTGAGAGGTTGATAATAAAATAACTACAACATAGGGAGGAAGGGGACAATCTATGACTTTCTCTAAATATAAGCTTTATTACATAAATTGATGTTAAGTTCACCAAATTAATCAACATTGTAAAGCCTCTAATATAGCACTGTGCTAGACAATGGATTCACAAATATGTATAAAATACAGTCTCTGCCTTCCAGGAGCTCACATTCTCCTGAGATTAGATCAATCTGCACGCAAATAATTACAGAAATATGCATACATTGAATCATGGGTTCATCAGCCCCACGAATGTAAAACTCACCTGAGAAAGCAGCCTGTCTAGTGCTCGGTTAGAAAAATTTCAAACCATAAGAAATGCTAGCATTGCGGGGCTAAGAAAATGGTACATTAAACTACATTTCTTCATTAATCTTTCTCTTAGGGAGGCTCTTTCCCAGTTGTCCAAACAGAATTTACAGTGTGAACAGGGAGAGGAGGTAAGGCAACAGACCGAACAAGCTTGACTCCAAGAATTTCCATTTTAGAGGCTAGAAAGACCTGCAGGGGACATGGCTTGACACTTTCAGGCAAAGTGGAAGGCTCTAATCATGGTCAAAAGCAGCGAGAGCACAGGCGACCCCTGCTTAGTACCCCAGCTGCCTATTTTAACAAATCCAAGCAAGTCACTGAGTTGATGAAGCCAAATCAAGCTTGAAATCCCCGGCACCGTAGCCAACTGAAAGAGCTCTGTTTGACAAAGTTGGAACCATTAGAGCAACCAAAAAATGTAATGCTCGATTGTGACCCCAAGCATAAATATCCACGAGTCCTCCTTCCCCAACATATAGCCCCATCTAAACATGAGAAAAACATCAGTCAAATCCCAACTGAGCGACAGTCTGTGAACTACCTGATCAGTCCTCCCCCATACTGTCGAGGCCATCAACAACAAGGAAACTATCAACAATTGGGTCTTCCAGCCCAAGACGGCAACATAAGAATCTGAACTCTATACAACACACCAAATTACACCCGTTTATAAAGCGATGCCTTCTGAAGAAGAACTGAAGTTTGACTGAATGGCTTCTGCACGGTGAGAGAGGGAGGGAGACATGGTAATGAAGAGGACCCCCACCCCTGATGCTGAGAACTGCAGTGGGGAGGGTCAGTACTGAAGGATGGGGAGAAGCTCTGTTTGTCCTTGGGCACAGAAAAAAAGGCCACAGTTTAAAAGAGCAACCAGGTTATCAAACCACCCCTCAAACTCTGTCAAACTGTGGAAAAGCTACTAGAACTCTCTCTAGGTCAGAGGTACTGGTGAGTATTTAGAGCTCCCCCCCTTTCCTCACTGAAAACACAAACAGGGTCTGCTGCCACAGCTGGCTTGCCACTTCAGCAAGCCCTGGGTCTCTAGGCCACACCCATCCTGGAAACCCTACGACACAGGTCAAAAGCTGAGGTATAAAACAACAACTAGTATATAAAAAAGCCAGCCCTAGAACTCTGCCAGATGGCTAGGGAACTGCTGGGACTTCCCCTGATGGGAGGGCCTGGCAGATGCAACTGATATACCCCAACCCCTGGAAAGCACAGACCAGTGCCAGATCTAGGCACCCTAACCAGCTGCTGCCTTAGAGTCCAGGGTGCCCAGCCCATACCAGTCACAGCCTTCCCTTCAAGGTGGCCACAGCACAGTGCAGACCAGGACACCCTGGTCAGCAGGTACTATAACCCCAGCCTTTGGCGCCAAGGTGACACAGATGCAAAGCACCATGGAACGCTCTGGGCCCACACCATTTCAGCCTCAGATGCCTTGTAGGGCCCTTGTGGAACAAAGTACTCCCAGAACTCCCAGCTGATACTTGATTTAAATCCAGGGGTCTTGTCAGAGGGCCACCTGCATGGAGCATACCAAGAACCCCCAGCTTATGCCTGCCTTGGGTCCAGCCAACCCACCAGGGAACCCTGAGCACAGAGCACCCTAGAACACCACTGCCTGCATCGGCCTCCATTCCAGTTGCCTGGCCCGGGAACCCTCAATGTGAAGAGCCCCAAGACACCTACCTCACAATCAACTTCATCTTCAGCCATCCTGCCATGGCACATTTTGCACAGAGACCCCATGCACCACGCCAACCCATGCTCACTTCAGCTTTAGCCATCCTGCGAGGGCACCCTCAGTGTGGAGAAAACCCAGACCCCTCAGCTTGCAGCCATGTCAGGAATACCTGTCCTGCCGGGCACCACCTGTGCAGAGAGCCTCAAGGCTGCCCCAGTGTGTATACACGCCAGTTCCAATCATCTCCCCAGAGCAGACCCAGCATGGAGTGGCCATGACCCACAGCCCCACTAGCCACAGCTCCCACCAGCCAGCAGAAGTCACCAAGCATGCACAGTCTACAGAAGGAGTGACCATACACAAGACCACTCCTTCAAGTTTAGAAGGGGTGTTCCACCTAATTCGTAGAAACGCAAAGTCAAGCAAATAAGGAGACAGAGGAATATGCTCCACAAGAAGGAAGCATATAAAACCGCAGAAAAGGAACTCAATGAAATGGACATAAGCAATATGCCTGATAAAGAGCTGAAAGTAATCATCATCAAGATGCTCACCAGGCTGGAGAAAAAAGTGGAAGAACCCAGTGAGACCTTCAATAAAAAGAAACATATTTAAGAACAATCACTCAGAGTTGAAGAATACAATAATTGAAATGGAAAATACCCTAAAGGGAATCAAAAGTAGAAGAATGTATCAGCGACCTGAATGAGAGGGTAATGGAAAGCACCCAAGCTGAAAAGCAAGGAAAAAAAAAAGAATTTTAAAATATGAAGATAGGTTAAGGATCTTCTGGATAATATCAAGTGAACTAACGTTTCCAGAAGGAAAAGAGAAAGAGAAAGGGAAGGAAAACTTATTTGAAGAAATAGCTGAAAACTTCTCTAACCTAGAGAATAAAATAGATATCCAGGTTCTAGAAGATTTCCAAATTAGATGAACCCAAGGAAAACCACAGCACAATACATAATAATTAAATATCAAAGGTTAAAGATGAACAGAGAATTTTAAAAGAACAAAAGAGAAGGAAAAAGTTATATATAGGGGAAACCCCATAAGGCTATCAGCTTCTTTTTCAGTAGAAACTTCGCTAAAAAGGAAAAAACCTACAACCAAGAATATTCTGCCCAGCGAGATCATCATTCAGATTTGAAGGAGAGAGAGAGTTTCCCAGACAAATAAAAGTTAAAGGAGTTGATCACCACTAAACCGGCATTATAAAAAATATTAAGGGACTTCCTTAAGTGGAATAGAAAAGACCATAATAAGAAAATTATTAATAAAAAGATGTAAAATAGGATAGCATATACACAAAATGTGGAGAAGAGAGTAAATAAAGCTCTTTAGAATGGGTTTGAACTCCAGTGACCCTCAACTTAATATATAACACTAGATATTTAGGATGTTATATATGAACCTCATGTTAAACACAAACCCTGTAACTGATACACACAACATAAAGTCATACGTAACACTATAGAAACTCACCAATCACAAAGAAAACAAGAGAAGAACTACAAAAACAACCAGAGAACGATTAACAAAATAGCAATAGTACATATCAACCAATAATTACTTAAATATAAATGACTTAAATGTTTAAATCAAAAGGTATTTGCCAACAGAATGGATTTAAAAAAAAAAAAAAAAAAGACTTATATACATGCTACCTACAATAGACTCACTTCAGACCTAAAGACACATATAGACTAAAAGTGAAGGGATGAAAAAAACATTTACCATCCAAATGGAAGCAAAAATGAAGCCAGAATAGCAATACTTACATCAAACAAAATAGACTTTAAAACAAAGACTGTAACAAATGACAATGACATTATATAATGATAAAAGAATCAAACAAGAGGATATAACAACTGTAAATATCTATGCACCCCAAAATTGGAGCACCTAAATATTAATGGACATAAGGGGAGAAATTGACAGTAACACAATAATAGTAGGCAACTTTAATAATTCACTGGCATCAATGGACAGGTCATCTAGGCAGAAAATCTGTAAGGAAACAGTGGCTTTAAATAACACATTAGACTAGATGGACGTAACAGACATATACAAAATATTCCATTCAAAAACAAAATACACATTTTTTTTTAAGATTTTATTTATTTATTTGACAGAGAAAGAGAGAGAGCACAAGTAGGCAGAGAGGCAGGCAGAGAGAGAGGGGGTAGCAGGCTCCCTGCTGAGCAGAGAGCCTGATGCGGAGCTCGATCCCAGGACCCTGAGATCATGACCTGAGCTGAAGGCAGAGGCTTTAACCCACTCAGCCACCCAGAAGCCCCCAAAATACATATTACTTTCAAGTGCACATAGAACATTCTCCAGGATAGATCACATGGTAGACAACAAAACAAGTCTTAATAAATTTAAGATTGAAATGATAACATCCATCTTTTCAGAACACAAATATATGCAACTAGAAATCACACACACACACACACACACACACACACACACACAAGACAAAGACAAACCTGTGGAGGTTAAATAACATGCTAGTGAACAACAAATAGGTCAATGAAGAAAACAAAGAAGGAATCAACAAATAAATGGAGACAAATGAAAATGAAAACACGGTGGTTCCAAACATTTGGGACATAGCAAATGCAGATTTAGAAGAGAACATAAGCAGTAATTTCTCTGACATCAGCCTTAACGTTTTTCTACATAGGTGTCCTAAGGCAAGGGAAATAAAAACAAAAACAAACTACTGGGACTACATCAAAATAAAAAGCTCCTGCACAACAAGGGCAACCATCAACAAAAAAGTCAACCTACTGAATGGGAGAAAATATATTCAAATACTATATCTAGTAAGGGGTTAAAATCCAAAATATATAAACTTATACAACTCAACACCAAAAAAATAATCCAATTAAAAATGGGCAGAGAATCTAACTAGACATTTTTCCAAAGACCTATAGGTGGTCAACAGACACATGAAAAGATGCCCAACATCACTAACCATCAGGGAAATGCAAATCAGAACCACAGTGAGAGATGACCTTATACTTGTCAGAATAGCTAAAATCAAAAAGACAAGAAATAACCAGTGTTGGCAAGCATCTAAAGAAAAAGGAACTCCCATGCACCACCGATGGGAATGTAAATTGGTACAGCCACTGTGTAAAACACTAAGGAGGTTCCTCAGAAAATTAAAACTTAAAAATACCATCTGATCCAGCTACTCCACTAGTAGGTATTTACCCAAAGAAAACAAAAACACTAGTTTGAAAAGTTCTAGGGGCGCCTGGGTGGCTCAGTCAGTTAAGTGACGGACTCTTGATTTTGGCTCAGGTCATGATCTTGGGGTCGTGAGATCAAGCCCCACATCAGGCTCCATGCTCAGTGGGGAGTCTGCCTGAGATTCTCTCTCTCCCTCTCCCCCTGCTCATGCTCTCACTCACTCACTCAGAAATAAAATCTTTAAAAAAATTTTTTTTTTAATTTCTATGCACCCCTTTGTTTACTACAGCATTATTTACAATAGCCAAGATAGGGAAGCAGTATAAATGTCCATCAACAGATGAATGGATAGGGGCACCTGGGTGGCTCAGTCACTGAGCATCTGCCTTCGGCTCAGGTCAAGATCCCAGGGTCCTGGGTTCGAGCCCCGCATCTGGCTCCCTGCTCGGCGGGAAGCCTGCTTCTCCCTCTCCCACTCCCCCTGCTTCTGTTCCCTCTCAACGCTGTGTGTGTGTGTGTGTGTGTGTGTGTATGTGTGTGTGTGTGTGTGTGTGTGTGTGTGTGTGTGTGTCTCTCTGTCAAATAAATAAATATAATTAAAAAAAATAGATGAATGGATAAAGAAAACGTGATACATATAGATATGCATACACACACACACACACACAGGAATATTACCCAGCTGTATAAAAAAAAATGAGATCTTTCCATTTGCCTTGGATGGACCCAGAGCATGTAATGCAAAGTGAAATAAGACTAAGACAGACAAGTACTATATGATTTCACTCACATGTGCAATCTAAAAAACAAAATAAAATGAACAAATATGCACAATCAGACTTATAAATACAACAAACTGACAGTTGCCAGAGAGGAACAAGTGTAGAGATGGGGAAACGAGTAAAGATAGTCAGAGACACAGGCTTCCAGTTATGGAATGAGTAAGCCATGGGAATAAAAGGTACAGCCTGGCGAACACAGTTAGTGATACTGTAAAAGTGCTGCATGGTGACAGGTGGTAACCACACTCACAGTGAGCAGAGCATAATCTAACATATAGACTTGTCAAATCGCTATGTTATACACCAGAAACTAATATACCATTGCGTGTTAACTCAAAAAAAAAAAAAAATTAAACATAAAAAATGTTTTACTGTTAAAAACTAAAAAAAGGAAATGGTCATATCAAGGGAAGTGTAAGGAGAGATCGTGACTGACTATAAGGGGTATACTGGATGGGACGGGATGCTCTAACACATGAAGGACGTTAGGTGAAAACCAAGAAAATCTGAATAAAGGTATAAAATCCAGTTAATCAAAATGTATCAATGTTGGTTACTATAAACAAACTCACTAGGAAACTGAGAACTCCATGAGAACTCCATGTGCTATCTCTGCAATCTTTCTGCAAATCTAAAACTGCTTTATAATAAAAAAGTTCACTTAAAGAACAAAAGAAAAGAAAAACACTCTTGTGTGATAACACAGAACCCATTTAATCCTCACAGCAACTACCACAGCTATGGTAGAGATAGCTACCATAATTTTTCTGATTTTGTAAAAGAGAAAACTACAACAGTGAGTAAAGTAACTTACTTAAGGTCACACAGTGGCAGAGTGTGGATTCAGATCCAGTGTGACCACAGACCATGTTTCTAGTTACTACACGGAGACTGATAGCATATACGACACTCCACGTGCTCTCCCCGTTCACACTCACCACTTCCGGGCACAGGGCTTTCTCTAGCCCAGACTTCCACTGCTAAGCTCGCCTGGCACAGGCTGAGATTTTCCCCTACAAGGTTGCCACCTTTGTGCCACTCCCACAGCCCTGTCCTCCAGACATCCTTTTTTTTTTTTTGTCACTTGCTCCACGATTAGGACCCTTCCTAACACTGGATTTCTCTAGAAATTTCTAGAACGTGGGGCAGAGGGAGAGGCTAAGTCAAGTGATTATCCACTTTAACATGGCACGTAAGTCAGCAGTCTCAGGGCATGGTCTGGGGTATGCCTGAATGAGGGCACAAACAGGCTCGGGGGGAGACCAGGAACGCAATATTGGTCCTGACAGTTGCCAGCCAAGACTTTCGTGCAGAATGAGGGAGCAAGGGAGCTTCTGATGCCCCTCTCTCCAACACAATACCAACTGGGGAGAAAGAAAGGGCATCCTAGGGGAAATCTTATGGGTCTGAATTCAAGGCTGGCAAGGGGAATAGCTCTGAACATAGTACACCAGCAAGAGCTGAGACATGCTCTCAGGATTGGAATAGACAGAAAGAGCAAAGCAGGTGGAGATGTGTAGTCCCAGGATGCTTGCTCTAAGAAACAGTGCATTCTGGTGGTAGGAGAGAGCCCTTCTTACCTTAGCATGGCAACAACTAAATAGTAGGGTGGCTACAGCGGCGCTCGACTTGGGGGTTGCCTGTGTCCTTGGGGTTCGAATCTCAATATGGAAGCCAGAAGAGACATGGGTCCTCATCCAACCTTCTCTCATCATGGTGCGTGGAAGCGCACCCTCACCAGCAGGTACACTGGAAAACTGCGGTACACTGGAAAACTCTAAGGTCCTGGAGTCAGAGTTGCCCCAATTCTCTCAACAGCATCTCTTCAACTGGACAGTGGGAGCAAGAACTTGATCCTGCAAAGCGGTTGTGAAAATGAAATTGCTTTTGCAGAGGTACAAGAGTGCTTGGCATCCAAGAGGGGCTCGGGAAATTAGCCAGTTTCCTGCTCTTCAGATTATAGTGACTGTAGTACTAGAAATCACTCTAGAAATTGAAACTAAGGAAAATGTATTTATGACTTTTCCTTGCATCCCCGTTACACACCCGATGCTGTAGATGAGCAAAAACACACAGAGCCCCCCGAGCTTGGGGAGCTCACAGTCCTGTGGAGAAGGCAGAAAGTAATCAGTGAACCACACAAGGGTGTTGGCTAAGAAACCGATACAAGGACTCTGCGTATGTGATAGATATGAAGATGGAAACCAAAGATGCCCCTGCAGGAAGGACTTTCTGCCCAGATGAAGAGTGTGCAGTCAGTAGACAGTCCCCAGCTGTCAGCTCTTTTAGGGTCCACCTGGCTGCAGGGAGATGGGGGCTCTGGGGACATGCCCTCCCCAGGGCAGCCTGCACCAGGGACAGAGCCAAATGGGGATATACATGCCTGGTTGTTTTGGTCCAACATGGCACAACTCTGACGTGTATTTTCTCCAGATCTTTGTCGTGTTGGCATTATAACTCCTCTCTCTGCCCAATCCTGTTTCCTTCCCTTTGCTTTCTCAGGTGTTGATCCCTAGTAAACATTCCACACCCCAAATTCTATCTCAGCCATGTCTTCTTCCGGAGAACCAAACCTGTTACAGGAAGAAAGGGGACTGATCTACACAATAGAGCACAAACATATCCTGACTGGGAGCTGCAGAAAGGCTTTGCTGAACAGGAGAGTCTTAAGTTGCTTTCAGCACATAGTTAAATCCTAAGAAAGCAAGCAGAAGGGGAATAAGGACGACACCCAAAAAATAAACATGTGAAACCCAATTTGGATGGGTGAGATTAGCAATCTGGAGAAAGAAACTGTGAGAATTCTATAAATGAGTGACTGAGGAATTCAAGAGCACCGAAAACTCCAATCAAGGTGACTTGAGAGTCATTTCAAGGAATGAGAACTACAGTGTGATTGTAACTGACGAAGCAGAAGGAAGCCTCATCAATGGCAGTGTTCCCAGTTTAGAGAAAGACGTTGAACAGAAGGGACACTGGGCAGCCAAAGCAGGAAAATACTGCAGAGGGGACATGATTCAAGCTGGGCAGTTTGGACTTTGTGGAGACTTTTTACAAAATGATCTGGGTCGGGAGGGGGGCCGGAGCAGGGAGGGAAAGGAGGGTATATTTTTACCTGCTCTAAATTCTCCATTAAAAAATGTTTCTTGTCAAGCTTTGTAATACCTCACAGTTCAGAAGAGCCCCTCAGTTTAGCTTATTTTTAAAACACGCAATTCTAGGTACTTTACATACATTTTAGTCTATGATTTACCCGCGATTTCTAGATGGCAAGTATTACCACTTTTGTTTTTTTTAAAGATTTTACTCATTTATTTGAGAGAGAGAGAGAGAGCGTGCACAAGGGGGGGGGCGGGGAGGGTTAAAGGGAGAGGCGGACTCCCCACTGATCAGGGACCCAATAAGGCTCGATCCTGGGACTCCGGGATCATGACCTGAGCCAAAGGCAGGTGCCCCAACCACTTTGATTTTAAGGATAAAACCCAGAGTCCTGGTTTTAACTTAAGTCGTAGCTGTTAGGTCAGAGCATGTCGATTTGAATCAAGTCTGCTATGCACCAGTCTTTGGGGATTCTAACTGCACACTCGGCATAGTCCAGCCCTTTCAAACCACACCTGAAGTCTCCTGTTAATCCTAGTTCTCTGGGAGGGGAGGGAAGAGAAGGGGCAGACAAGGTGGGACAGGGAGTAGTTAGCAAGCTAAATCCTTATTTACCGTAAGAGAAAGGCAATAGATAATGAACAAAATTGCATAGAAGAGAGCAATATAAACACATCATTAAGAAAAACTAGCTTATAATAGAGAATTGTGAACTCATTACGATTTCTTAAATCTTCTGAGTCACTAAATTCAGCATCCACATTCGTCAAACTATGCGGAGATGCAGATCATCAAGCTCAAGTTTTTCTCCCATTTTAAAGCATAAATAAAACGGACCAAATTTCTCAGGTTTAGAAAATCCTGGAGAAAAGGAAGAAGTAATGCATTTAAAATTTAGAATTACTATCAAACTCAGAAAAGAGATTTCTACTTTCTTTTGCTTTCTCCAAGTTTTGTAGATGTACGGAATTATTTAATTTAGATAGAATTAGGGCAGCAGGGGGAAGGGGTGAGTCATAGACATTAATATGAAATACAGTGCTCCAAGAGAAAAAATATTCGTATAGTCTCCAAAACATGCCAGTCAATCCACTCCTCTAAATGTTTTATGCTTCCATTCCTCGAATAAGCCAGAATAGCAAACAGCTACATCCACAGACCACAAGGAAAGGACAGGGAAGTGGGCAGAATGCATCCCGGGAACAGAGGACTCTCGTGGCCACTCAAGAACAGCCACCTCCTGATAGGGTATGTGTACTGTCCACACAGACTCACCAGCCTGCCCGAGCCTGCTGCTAGTAAAACCCTCCTCGGAGTACACACTTGTTAAAGAAGGCTCTGATCATTTTTCTTTCCCTTCAAGGTGAGAATATCCTGGTCTATCTGAGATAAATGTCTGAATTGTCTGACAGCTACTATAAATTGAATTGACATTCTGAGATATCATATATAATCAAGTTCTGTGAGTATGTCAAACCTAAGCCTGTCTGTAAGAGAGGGAAATCTTCGTCGATTGGCAAAATCAGATTTCTGAGGCAACAAGAGGCAGACCCTGTACAGTACTGAATTGCACCAGAGGAAACGCCATCTTGCATGGGATTTCTGGGTAACCACTCAGGCCTTTTCCTCTCGGGATGCTCTGTGATTCACTGTGAGCCACAGGTTTGCCGTACAAGATATTATGAAGTCTAAGCAAGGGTTGGAGTCTTATTTTATTCTTCTCATCAGCGTGCACCATGGACACGGGCAATGTGTTTCCACCTTCATAGCCTCAGCTTTTTGCACTCCATCCAAGAAATTGAAGGCAATCAACAACGATTAGGAAACGAGTGATACTAAATAGAAGGAGGCTACTTAGAAGTTGATGGGAGAAAACTGTGGGGATCAATGCCAAGAAGCATGCTGAGTCAGGCGAACTGGTGTTCCCAGAATTTTGTTGATAGTGGCTCTGAAGCAGAGACGATCATCATCAGGACCCGTCTTCAAGTCACGTGTTTACAACATGAACTCAAGTACGACGGTTTGGGAACATACCAAATACACACAGGCCCAAGGATATCAAAGTGTTATCAACATCCATCTCCCACCAGACAAACTCTCATACTCGCGCCTGATCCTATGAACCCGCTTGGAGTCTGCTGAGTCAACCTTCCTTGGCATTCTGAATTGCTTCGGTTGATGAGACAATGAAATTTAGGAACTTCACCTTCCTCTTCGTGTTAAATTCTACTTTCCCTCTCAAAGGCCGAAGGCTAGTGACTTTGGCTGGCACTACAACAGGAAGATATCACAGACTCAGGCCCCCCAAAAGGAGACCTCTTGAGTCTGCCTGTCTCACACTCCAGTGTAGGATACATGTGAGGATGGGCGTGGGGATTCTGGCAAGTTACCCTTTCCCTATAAAATTGCTCCTCTCCCCATACTTCTGTCCATAGCTTTTTCTGACCCTATTAGTTCATTACCCACACTCGTTCTTTCATTTATTCAACTTTTCAGCACATACTAGGTACCAGGCTCAATGAATTTAAAAAAATTATTATATGCAGCCTTTGCGCCAAGACACTCACAGTCTTGACCCCATATCTAAGAACCTAAAACATTCCAATAAATTTTTAAAAATTATCCCAGTATCCTTTCATGGAGCATCATATAGACAAAATACCTAGATAGTTCAATCAACAAAAATTTACTGCATCTTTCCACTAAATGATTAGCATCAATCAGTCTTCAGGACAGAAAAGCTTTAAGACAGAGCTCCTCTCTCTCAGCACATTTTCGGTGAAGGAGGTTACACAAGTCTGTACATATGAAACAATAAGCAATGGAAGAAGCTCCAGAATGTGTGATCCAGTCTCTAATTATTTTGGGATTATGATCTATAATTACCGTAGGAGTTGAGAGAAGGCAAGTGGGAGCTGTTTAGAAAGCGCTGGTGAGTTCAACCTCCTCCACTAAGGAACTCGAGGCAGTTACTTCACTTCCCTGGGCACCGATTTCCCCCACCATAAAATGAGAAGGTTGCCTTAAATCATTAATAAAGTCACTTCCAGCTCTGAACTCCTTGGTGTGTCTCTAGCACAAGTCACAGAAGGCTTCACGTTGGGGCATGAACCTCATCGGCGCCTTTGCAAGTAAACAAACGTGGACAGTTCTATTCATATCCACATCTTTAGTGATACATCCCAAGAGTTACAGAAATCACTTCCGATCGCAGGCCACGCCTTAATTTTTAAAACTGCTTGTTTTTAAGTGGGCGTTTTGATCCTATTATCATTCCTTAATTTGAGAATTGGAGGATGTGATGAAATTACGGTTTAATCATAAAAACATAGCACCTACATTGCAAATGAACGCATGCATCCCTCCCACATATATCCAGCACTGAGACACCAAGAGGATGGAATCTGGCTGCCTTGTTGCTAATAAAACAGAGAAATATCCAAGAGAAGGAAGAGAATGCCAGTGAGAAAGGCTGCCAGGGATGTACTATATGCATGTGAAAAGCTCCAAACAAGACTTGCAGCAGTTAAAGCAGAGAGCAGCCCCAGGCTAGCAATAACTTTCATCCCAATCATTTCTGCAATTTCTCACCCCATGCTCGATACATGCACACAGCTGTGAATGCCCAATCCTATCAATATGTCTCATGTTACTATGTCTTCTGGGGAGAATATGTCACAAAGAACTGACATTCGTAACCAGTTTAAAGGTTCTAGGAATTTCAAAAACGCCTGCCTCCACCCCAACTTGGGAAAATAAAATGTAACCAGACAGTGAGAGGATGAGAATGAGATGCTGAGTTGACGGCTTTCTCTGGTTTCCCAAGTTAAGGGACAGAATGGAGGCCTATGTCTGAAACACAATGCTGCCTTGATCAAGAGAAGAGATTTGTGAACTTCTGTTCTGCTCCTAACAGCAGCGCAGGATCAACCCATCTTCGTCAAGCACTGTTATTTGTAAATATATCACCTGCTTCCCCACCAAGAAGGTTGAAAGCCATTCAAGTTACCTCAGAACTTAATTTTGTGTTTTGCTTCCCTAGTGATTCATCGTGTCAGAGGCTGCAGGAGATGATGCTTATTTCACTCAAAGACCAAGGAATTCACTTTGGCTCAGCCCGCCCACCGCCCTATGAGGTTGTCCGAGGGAAACAGTCATGGAAGGGGCAATGACAAGTAGGAAGTCTTGTCCCACAGTGGACACGACCCCACTGCAAGGCTTTTAAATGCATGCCATGCAGTTAACAGCTTCCATCCCGAGAGAGGTCTTGGGATCGTAACCTGCTGCGGCTGGCTCCATCAGAGACTGGGTCCTGAGAAACCGTAAGCACTGAAAAGAAGAAAGAGCAGGCTGAGGACCAAAGATGCCTCGAGCTGTTTCAGAGAGCAAGGCCAGACTAAGTCACCACACAGAGGAAGATAAGGCCCCATTACTCAAGTACAACACAACCCAGTCGTCTTAACAATCTCGCTCCTTGAGAAGGATCCAGAGGGATTTGGGGAGAGGGTCAAGACCTCCCAATTCTGCATCCCCCATAAAGAGTCGCGATTCTGCCTTTGGCCACCATACTGAGCGATTAGGAAGACTTCTGATTGTCTACACTTGTTGCCATTCTGTCTTAAACATTCTGAGAAAAGCATTCAATTAAAATGAGTTCCTTGAGTGTCACCAGGAAGACAGCACAGAAGACAGACTCCATATCCCAGTACTTTGCCAGATACTAGGTGTGGTTTTTTTTTTTTTTTAATCTTCCCCTAAAATCTACAAAGTTAGTACAATTACATGTATTTCATAAAGAAATCATGACTCAAGTGAGCTGTCAAAGTCCACTGGCAGGTGATGCAGGTGGGACTCAGACCCAGGTCGGTCTAAGTCCAAAACCTGCTTTATTGCCACTTTGTTGTACTCGCATCACAGGACACGTTCCTATCATCATGCAAAATTGTTAGCCAAGAATAAGCCCACCAAGGTGGCAGCCGCCACTCTGAGCTATAACTCTAGAGCATCCATCACTGTTAAGTTTGCCTCTGCAAATTAAAGTCATTTGAACTGTGATGATTCAAGCAAGGGTGCATAGACAATATTAAAAATGAAATGCCATTGTGAGTTAATGAGACATCGGAAAGCTTTTAACCTCAGGGCTGCACAACGGTGCCGTTAATGCCGATGCTCATAAATACCGTCTTGATCCAGAAGAGAGGAGATTGGAAATACACGCTACTCATTCAGAAAGACAAGGGCCAAGAGGCAGCAAAATGCCAGTGATCAGGCAGCGGCACCCCTGCACGGGGAAAGTGGGCTCCAAATGCCACCAGTGTGATGAGCCACCCATGTTCCTTCCCGGGCAGAACTCTGCCACAGACCGGTTCAACAGCTACTTGGTGGGAATGCAGACTGAGGCAACCCCACTCACCTTCTGCTCCCACTACCAGCTTCTAGGGCAGAGGGGGGAAAACTTTGGTGTTACCTACACCGTAAACACGGAGAAGAAAGTAATTGTCTGGAATATTTTGGAAATAGAATATTATTTTAAGAGGAGGCTTAAATGAGAAGTAGCAATAAACCTCATTTTAAATCTTATTGCAGAAAATCATCACATAAATGTTTTTAACCACCCCTAAGCGCCAGCAAATATAATAGTAATAAAATACAAGCTCACAAGAATAGCATGACTCTACCGGTTCCGAATATGAGCCCTCATTTTCCAGAGCTGTAGCTAAAGCAAATCTGAGAAAATAGATGTGGTGTATTCTGACCGCAGGACACGCCCGAGATGTTTTTTAGACGGATGCTGTCTTAATTAAATTTTTTATATGAGCTTGTTTGCTCATCATTTGCTTCCAAAATACAGGTATGGAAAAAATTAACTGGTTGAGGTACTCCACCAAGGTAGCTGTGGTTCTAGGCTTTGGACTTTAGCAGGCTGGTGACCCACACTGCAAAAACATTATTTTTAAAGAATGAAACTCTCATAAATTGTAGCCAATATTCTTTACAGACAGTAAAGATTTCACATACCATATGCTACCACCATCACTTTATTTTTAAAAGGACGTTTTAAGACAAAAACATAAAGGATTGTCCTTTAAGCTCAGCATTATAGAAAGCTCACTTCTTACTCTTATTTTCCCCATGCATATGTGAAAACAAAGTGGCACCAGTCCATGCCTGTATTTGAAAATTTCCACGGGGAGTTTGGACCCAGGATTCCTGGATTAGAATCTCAATTTTCCCATTAAATAACACTATATAACAATGGCTCCTCTAATGCTGTGCCTTCCTATTACAATTATAATACCACCTCCTTGCCGGGGAGGGGGGGTGGGGAGCGCCATATATTAGAATGAAGTAGAGCAATAAACAAAAATAACTTGTAATAAAACAAAGGTCTGCATTAATGTTTATTATTATATGTTATGTAAACTTGGCATGCCATTCTAATTAGATTTTATTATTATTTTAATTAGTATATACTGAATACCTATTAGGGACCAGAAAGATAGAGAAATGGAAAATGAACTTCCAATGTCACAAGTGCTCTAACAGGCACCAGGAAGTACAGCGGAAACACAGATGGGAAAACCATCAGTTCTCCAGGCGGGATCATGGGGCACTAGTAACCCATGACCCAGATATGCCCAGGTCCTGCCCTTATTTCAACATACCTCACTCCACAAATATCCAGGAGAAACAGTCACCTAGATTTGGTACTTGAACACGGACTACCTCAAAATGTGAGCCTACAACATTTAGAGACAACTAATTTAATATTTTATGTAAAATGCAAAAGCTAATTTGGCATCTGTTCTTGTAGTGTATTTTTTAGAGTCAAACATCCGCAGAGCGGGGGATCCTGGACCCAACTCTCCCTGCAGCTCATACGATGGCAGCCAAATGCTCTTCCAGCTTCCCTGGCACAAGGCCTATTGTCTCTGCACCAACACAACTCAGCACAAAGGGTGTGGAGAAGGAGCCAGAGCCCCAGCTGGCTCATTTATGGGATCCGTGACCTGGGGCAAGTTGCTTGCCCCCTCCAAGCTTTGGTCTCCGAGTCCAAAAACGAGGACTCTGGGCTAGGTGACACCTAGTGCTCCTGCTAGCCTCAACATTCTGGGCTGTCCAGGGCACAAGGTTAACGGAACTTCGAAAAATGGCATTTTAGTCACCACTGCGTAGTTGAAGCTCTCTCGGTCTGTTCTTTCCATAGCATATCTTGGTACAGGGGTAGCCAAATATGTCCCCACTCTGTCAAAGAACCAAGAACCAACAAAGCGAAACGAAAAAAGCAAATCATAGGTGTATAAGGCATGATTTATAGGAAAATGTAAACACTGTGGGCCTCCGAAAATCAGGAACGAAGTCTAAACCACTTTTTTCCCAAATGTATTCCAGCACAGAGGCTGGACATAGTAGATGCTTCTATACATGCTTATTCAATTAGTTATTAATTAATGAGGATAGCAATTTAAAAATACAGAAGTTACCAATTCCATTAATGGGTAAGAATTTAATACTCATTCTATTTGTGGTTAAAATTATTATCATGCTGTTAAGCATTCAGTGAAACACCCTAGGGACAGAGGAATTTGGGGGCATTAGGAGAAATTCTTAGCATTCAAGATGATTCCTAGTGTAGCCAAAGGTTGCAAAAGAGAATCCACTGCAGGGGGAAGTGGCAGGAGACTGTATGGGCCAGCTGCAGGAGGCATCAGGATTGGCAGAAGAGCAAGTTCAAGGACAGTACGCCTTACCCAAGTGGCTCAGCGGAGGAGGAAAGTTCCCTACTGGCTGAGAGCTCCCGCAGTCAAGCAGTCCCTGAGCAGTAACGCCTTCCGCCACTGAAGGCAACACTTTTTGGCTGGAGCAACAGAGACGTTGTTGGGGAGAATATGGGAGGAAGGTTCGGTGCAAGCCTACAGGTCTTTTCTGGCTGAAGAAGTTCCAAAGTGTAGCTTCCCCCAACTCTGTGTACTCTTTACTTATTGAAATTAAAGCTTTCCAGTTCAATACAATGGAATAAACTGTCCAGATAAGCAAGATGACTTTCCAGTTCCCTTAACCCCCCAACCTTCAGCAGTTCCCATTCACTTCTACAGATATATTTATCAGGACAGAATGGTCAGAGTGCCCAAGTATCCACAAAGCCTTTCCTTTTGCTGGTTAACAACTATAGGTCAGTGTCCTAGAATGTTCTTGCTTAGCCTCGATATTCTCCGGATCTAAAGCCTTTTAGGCCCCATGGCCTAGATTCTCCTCAGAAATTTTATCTGCAGAGATGCTGGAAGGGTTGAGAAATGTATGGAGAAGGGGTTTATCATTCCTGGTAGCCATGGAGATGTCGCTCGGCTCTCTTCAAGAGAGATCCTGCTGTTTAGTTGTGAAGAGCAGTTAGCGGAGAGCCCCCATCTGCATCATCCCGCAGCAGCAGCATTCAAGCTGAGGCCACATGCTTCCTGGGCTCTCCAGCCAGGACCTGAGTATTGCAGAAGCACCATTTATGAGCAACATGGGATTCCTCTAACAAACACTCTTTATTCGCGAGTTCTCCACGGACAGGCCAAGACTCCCCCAGGTTGACAGGTGGTCGGTCTCTGGATAGACCCTGCACCATATGGCCGCTTCCCACTCCATTTTTCATAGGCCTTTCCCTCTTCCCCAATAAAGGAGTCTCCCTTCTAACTCTATTTCAGCATCTGCTTCCCAGAAAACCCAAATGACCTTCCAGGGATATCTGAAATGTGACTCCAATTGGGGGTGCAAGTCTTTCAATCAGAGCCCCTTTCCCTGCTGCTCAAGGCACTACTTCAACCACCTCTTGAGCTCCCAAAAACACAAATTCCCCAGGGATATTTTTGAAGCTCTTCCTACCAGGCTCAAGAGGAGGAAATTTTCCTCTCCCCCTCCCAAAGGTAGAAAGAATTTAACAACAGCAACAACAAAAAACTCCCTCCAATCTTTGGTTTCTTTCTTCCATCTCCAACCTTTTTAATGAGGTGAAGTGGGCGGTCAAGATGACTTCCCAGGCACCTCTTCCAAAGCCCTACTTAACTGCTCCTGCATCTCGCCCTGGAAGTAGGGAGCTGTCACCTCTTATGCTGTTCTATGCCTGTGAGCTTCCCTCCATGGGACAAAAAGAGCTGTATTTTATCCTGCTACAAAAAAGAACATTTATGTCCAGAAATAATGACTATCAAAAGCTTCACCTTCTGCTGCAGCTTGTAAAAAAGCAATTTATCTGATCTCTATAAACCTAGTCAAACGTACTCTGTTAGGATGAATTGGAAGTATAATAGTGATTTCTCCTACAGCATCTCTTGATTTCAAAAAGATAAGATTTTCAAAGTTACTAAGAGCTATTTTTGTCCTTCCCAGGTTTCTTTAGCTTCTTTTTAAGTATGCATGTCCAAAATTGCTAGGAGAAAGAATAGCAAGAATCCAAAGCCTAAGGGGAAAAAAGAACTCCGACACCTTCAGAGGATTCTGGCCAAAGATCAAAAGCCAGTAACAACTCTGAGGTTCTAACTCTGAGAACCAAAAGGCAGGATTTGGATGACTGGACAATTCAAGAAGATGCTCTCAAGCAGGTTACACTCAAAACATTTTACAATGATCTTGAATCTCGCCAACCCTCAACAACATAGGAAACTGGATTAAGGTTTTTATTCAAGCTCAAACAGTAACAGTGAATGTCAGCTTATTAGGAAAGAAAAGTTTCCCAAAGCCAGATCCACATCTTTCATTGTGATTTAGTCAATCGCTGCTAATGCCTTTTGTCCAACCCCATTTATCTGCCCTTTGGGGACCTCAGGAATATCATCCATCAACGCTTTGAACATCGCCACCCAAACACACACACTCAAAGCTTTCATATGACCTTTCAAGTAATCAAATGTAATTAGCAAACACTCTGGAGTATCAATGTCCTTTACAGAGCAGGTAGCAGATCAGAAGCTAAAACTTTGATACCACAATGAACAAAAGAACAATAGAAACCACCTTATTTGAAGTGGAAACATTTCCAGTTAAAACAGCTTAAAGCTCAAATCCATTAAAAAAAAAAAAACCTATATTCTTGAAAATTGAGAGCTCAGGGAAACTCAAGTAAGGGAAGTTGGGGCTTTCTGCAGAGGTTTCAAAGTTTTATCAATGAGCTTTTAAAAACCAAACAGAACAAGGTCCAGAAGAAGAGTATTAGTAAGCATGTGATGCCTTCAACAGTCACCTGTTTGCAATGCCACCATTACTGTTAGACTCGCAGAACTTAGCCACCAGAGGAGAGGGGACAATTTTGGAGGATGGTTTCCATGGATGCTCCTCAGGTCCCTCTTGAAGGCCCACCACTCTAGCCTTGGAAATGAAACCCAAAAAAATTTAAACTGAGACATGAATTTTTAGGATGGAAAGTCTAAGGAATGAGTTGAGTGTTTCTGGTTCTAGGTGCTGTCACCACTAAAAATGTCATCGTATAGAAAGAGTGCTGCCAAGACGCCAAGAACTAGCATGTAGACCAGAGCAAAGCTATAGAGTGACATCAGGATGAAAGAGTAGCATCACATTCAAGCCTAATGGAGCCTGAACTGTTACAAAACCACCAACAGTGATGGGCAAGGAGACCAAGCAGAAAAACAGAACTATGCAGCGGGTTGCAGAATGTATTGTGTGTAGAGTACTCTTCCATAATAAGGTTTCTGCCAGTCTTGCAGGCTTGGCCCCCTAATCTCGGCGTTTGACATCCATCACTGATTTAAGGTAGGGACTCAGCATAGAATATACTAAAGACCACCACATATTCCAAACCTGGACACCAAGAGCCTCTTCTGCAAACCAGAGTCTAGCCTAATAAATAATAGGAATATCAAAAATTTGTCAAGTGATGGTATCACCCTTTGATTCCTACTGAAAATATGTATTCCTTTTAAGAAAAGCTGAAATTACAAAAAAAAATTAAAGAAAAAAAGGTGAAATTACAAGAAAAAAGAAAAGTTCCATAGTAACAGTCTTTACAAGAAGGTAAGATATGTGATTTTCACCACCCTTGGCATTAGATAGATTGAATTTAATCCAATCTCCTCTTATACAGAGGTGTACACCGATGGCAATTTTCAAGTGCACTCATTAGACTGCCAAGTTAATAACGCTGACCAGCAGGAGTATGGAAGACAGTGGAAGTTTTCCTACTGGTCAACATTATTGACCAAGCCAAAGCCGTTAAATTAGCCACTGATTCGGCTCAGTAGCTCACAAGATGTATTTTGTGTCACAGTGCTTATACACCAAGGAAAGAAGATTAATTTGGGTAATAATAGGACTAGAAGTACATAAAGATGGTGGAAGGCAGTATGTGCGATGCTTAATGAAAATTGTCACCATCATCATTTTGGAAAAAAGACTGTGCACTGAGTGCAAAAATGCACCCTTAGAAAAAAACTTGAGAAGCACCAACAATAAGAAAATCGGCTGTGACTAAAAGAAAATGGAAAAAAAAAACCTTGTTATCTATACTGAATGCAAGATGGCTGACATTCTCATGGAGGATGGGTCTATCCAAAGTATTGGAAGAGAGGCAGGTTTTTTGTTTTTGTTTTTGTTTTTAAATATCTAAGTGGTCATCTGAAAATAGCACGTGTAAATAAAACTATGTATACACATATATGTATGGATACATACATATATACATTTATCTATATCTATAGATGCAGTAACTATGTATCTATACATACATGTGTATATATATCTTACAAAGAAAGAAATATAAGGGCTTTTAATTGTTCAGCATTCTTATAATTTTAAAAATATTCTGAAAACATCAAAAAGTTAAGAAACGAGACTGTAGTAATCAATATAACAGCTTGCATTTGCCTCTTGCTTTCTGGCTTTGTCCACAGATAAAAGTAACATATCTTACATAAACTTTCTATTATGGAATAATTTTAAACTCCTAAAAAAGCTGCAGAAATAGTGCAGAGTCCTGAACACTCCTAATGGTAACATATTATGTCACCGCGGTGTATTTGTCAAAACTAAGAAACCAACATTGTTACATTACTATTAATTTGACTCCAGACTTCACCCATATTTCACTGTTCTTCCCACTAATGCCTTTCTTCTCTTCCAGGGTTCCATTAAAGGTAACACACTGTATTTAGCATTATTCTATTTCTCAGGCAGGTCTGGGAAAATGGACTGTTTTTTGTTTTTGGGGTTTTTTTTTAAGATTTTATTTATTTATTTGACACAGAGCACAAGCAGGGTGGGCAGCAAGGAGAGGGAGAGGGAGAAGCAGGCTCCCTGCTTCCCCTACCAGGGGCTCAACTTAGGACCCTGGGATCATGACCTGAGCCAAAGGCAGACGCTTAATCGACTGAGCCACCCAGGTGCCCCGGAAGATGGACTTCTCATCTGACCCCAGTTCTCTGGGTTGTAAAATGCAAAGGAACAACTGAGCACTCCTGTCTCGTCCTTCAGTTTTCAGCTGATGCCTCACTTTAGTCTGGTTATGTCCCACATAAACGACAGCCTTGGTGTCGGGGACCTGATATCTTAAATCCAAAGCAGCTGCCATCTTTCACTATTTTACTAAATTGTAAATCAGTCACGTTGTTGGGCCCCTTTGGTCATATACTGTACTTTTTTAGTAGATAGATTTTGTGAAACATTTCTTGATGTTCTCCCCTTGATAATTGAGTTTTGTGATAGTAGTTTTTCTTCTCCTCCAGCTTTTCTCATCATTAAGGATAAGGGTGTTTTGACAAAGCAAAAGACAAGGTATACACACCCATGAGGCAAGACAAAGAGTATGATGTCGGGGAAGTTCCTACTCGATACAAAAAGCCAGCTGAAGCCTTTTCAGTGGGGACAGCATGGAAGTAGAAGAGATTCAGAGAGGGTACATGAAGAATGAAGGCATCACGGACCTAACACGCCCAGTCCCCTGGATTCGCAGGGGCACAGGCATCCAGAAGATAAAAACTCTACAACGGATAAAGGAGAACCAAGAATTCACTGTTCAGCCAGCATCTGGAAGAGTGGCTGGCGATCCTGTTACAGTAGGCTCCACATCGACAAGGGGGCATTGCAGGCGCCCAGAAACATGGGTGCAGCCTCTTTAGGCAGAAAGAGGATCAGGGGTTCCTCAGATCCTGGGGATAGGCAGGAAGGAATCCAGAGTTTCCTAGGTCCTCACTGCATAAACTTTCCACGGTGAGGTCATCAGGAAGGGGCCACAGGAACGAGGGGCAGAATCATCCTAACGTGGGCTGCCCAGGCAGATGAGCAAATGGGAGCTGCAATGAGGTCTGACAGTCGGCAGCCCCAGTGACAGCAGAGGTGGGACCCACAGTCGTCAAGATAGAAAGGTGCTCTAGGAGCACTCATCACGCATGGAAACCTCCGCTGGGATGCAGAAGAACAGGGACCACCACCCAAAGATTAACGACGTATCGCCCAAAGTTAGAGAGAGTCAGCAGCTTGGAAGAATGATGCTCAGATCAGACACCCCAAACCTAACTGCTGGAAGGACATGTCACCTTGAGAAGATAAAGGGAAAAGGGAAGTATCCAAAAGCTGTAAGAGTGCTTTAAACTTTGAACAGAGACCCAAGAACTGGCACTTCCTCCTCCTTTTCTCAAGAATAAGTCGCAAGAATTAGATCAGACTGAAGAAAATAAATTCTAATACAGTAGCCCCACTTACCTGCAGGGCATACCTTCCAAGACTACCCAGTGGGCACCCGAAACCACAAACCATATCAGTATCTATACATACCAAGTTTTTTTTCTTATACAGACATACCTATGATAATGTTTAATTTAGAAAGTAGGCACCGTAGGAGATTAACAATAACTAGTAATAAAACAACTATGATACACTATAATGAAAGTTATGTGAATGTGGTCTCTTTCTCAAAATTGCTTAATGTACTCACCCTTCTTATGAAGCCGTGAGAGGATAAAACGCCCACGGTGACGTGGCATGAGGGTACTACCGGCCTTCTGACAATACATCAGGACAAGGATCATCTCCTTCCGGACTCTGGGCCATCACAGGCAAATGAAACCATGGATAAGGAAGAATGGGGCTAAAGGATACTGAGTTGTAGGGTACTGATTTCAACCCCAACGCCTGTAGATTACTATATTAAGATAAGCCACTGTAGGACGAGTGGAAAATCTCTGCTGTGGTCCTTCCATCCAAATCTTGTTCATTCTTCAATTCGCCTTCATGGAACTCACCTCATCACCTCATTCAATGCCCGGTGACCTAACATTTGTCTGAATTTTCTCCTCCACTTAAACTCAGTGAGCCTGATTAGCTCTCAGGAGTTGATTTATGGAAGACAGAGACCGTGTCTCACTCTTCTTTTAATGTCCTAACACTGCCCAGCATGAAACAGGGCAGCAAATAAATATGTACTAATTGACTTATTGATTGACACTCAGTAAGGCAAAGAAAGATGGTGAAGAAGGGATAACAAAAAGAAGAATGAGATAAGGAGTGGCTCTGCTCTTCCGGGATGTGGAAAATGAAACTATTTATGGAAGGTGATTTTATTATTTCTGCTCCCTCTGATTTAGTTATTCACTATTACTGAAATTAATAACTATTAATCACAGGAAAAGGACAAGCCAAGTTAACTCCTTTGGACAATTCATACACACTGTACCTAATGTGATCCATTTTCTTTGCAGCAATTAGGAGTGAAAAAAGGTAACACTAAGTCTGTGAGATACCTTCCGTCTCCTGTGGACCTTGTGGTTCTAAAATAAAATACCTAAATGGGCAGAAAGAACAAATTTCAAGGGGGGAGAATACATGACCCCAAAGTATGCCACTTTGGCATGTGAATTATTTTGAGCTGAAAGCAATCAAGGTCTAGCAGACTCAAGAAACACTTTTCCCTCTCCTTTAACCACCTCGAAGAATTTAGATAGAGAGCCTATATCAGAAAAAGAGCTATTACAGGAGTTCACTTTTGCCTAAAAGACCGATCTGGATGGCAGGGCACACTTCTAAATACCAAAATCTACTCTTCTCATGGTCCTGTGAACTTGGCCTCCTCCCCTTTGAAGTCCCAGGGCCCTATCCCATCCCTTAGGGACGGCATTCAAGCCCTCCCCTGCCTAACCTGCCCTTAAGTCTCCTATCTTTGGGGCTCCTGCATGTACCAAATGTGTCTTTCTTGTATTCATCTGTCTTATGTCAATTTAACTATTTGACCAAAGAACCTAGAAGGGAAAAAGGGAACAGGTTTCTGCCCTGCAGTTTTCACCAGGGTAGCTCTCTCATTACTATTTTGAGATCCGAATAAATCACGCTGGAATATGGCAACAGCTAAAATCCAGGTGTAACGTGAGCGGTGAAAATAAGGTCTGATCGTCCCATGGTTGAATCTGTTAGAAACAATAATTATTTATGACACTTTATGCAACACCCTCCAAAGCATATGGTTACCTTATTAGAAATTAAAATTCATTTTCATATAAATCTCAGCAGGATATTACACTGAAATAACTAGAGTAACTCCAGGGGACAACAAATAATTCAACTTTAACTCTTCTAAGGCCTGGCACTTATAATATAAAATTTAAACTAATTCACGTGTAAGTACAATGGCAGATTTGGAAAATGTGGACAGTCTGCCATAAGCATAGGCATAAATATTCTTTCAGGACCACTTTGGAAACGTGTATGGCTTCACATTTTTCCCACAAATTTCCATGGCTTGGTTTTACATTTTTCAACATGAGAAACTTTCTGTTCATTAGCAATGCATTTGCTGTCCTTTCTTATTTTTAATTGTGGCTATTTAGAAAGCATAGCTTGTAGTGGACTGGCTTTCTGCTCTTTCAACTAGAGTGAACAGTAAATTAGATCATAGAAATAGGCATCTACTGTGAGCCTTTACAGACACTGATGCACCATCGACAGTTCTGTTCGAGCTCACAAAGGTTTCGTCACATTGCTTTTATTGCAACATTTGGTGGTTCGGGAAATCTTTTTTTTTTTTTTTTTCCCCCAGGACAATGCTCAGTGCTTATTTTCAAAACTGGCCTGCTGAGTTTGGGCCATGATTGTCTTGGATAGTGTGCTCTATGTGGGAGAAAGGGGTGTATGTGTCTCTAAGCCCAGCATCCAAAAGCTCAGCAGCAATGATAAATTAGACTCCTCAAAAGTTGTCTTAAATAGGGGCGCCTGGGTGGCTCCGTGGGTTAAAGCCTCTGCCTTTGGCTCAGGTCATGATCTCAGGGTCCTGGGATCGAGCCCCGCATCGGGCTCTCTGCTCATCAGGGAGCCTGCTTCCTCCTCTCTCTCTGCCTGCCTCTCTGCCTACTTGTGATCTCGATCTCTCTCTCTCTCTCTCTCTCTCTCTCTCTCTCTCACTGTCAAATAAATAAAATCTAAAAAAAAAAAGTTGTCTTAAATAACCAAGGCATTATTTGTAAGCTAACCAGAGGTTATATGATCACCACAACTTATTTATCTTTCCATTATTGTCTTTGAAGAGACAGAAAGATACAGGAATCAAATTATATTGAATATGTAGAAAACAGTGACACTTCAAAGGGAAAATGCAACTAAAGGAAAATCCCTCTTATTTCCTATACTCACAAAATACTTCTGACACCAAACGTGTGGATCTTTTTGCCTCCCCACACTGATGAACTCCCCAGAGACCAGCTGAGTGTCCTACAATTCAATTCTGACACCGTCTACCTGGAGGTAGCATTGGGTCGCACAGGTTAGGCTCTCAGTCATACAAAAGACTGTCCCCACCTCAGACACCAGTAGCAACTCCACAGTGACTGATGGGGTATAAATCAGGGATTCCCATGACCCCTGCCCTTGAGTTTGATAACTTGCTAGAATGGCTCCCAGAACTCAGAAAAGTTCTCTCCTATTACTACTTTATTACAGAGGATATTTTAAAGGAGAGCAATGAACATCCGGATGAAAAGATGCATAGGGTGAGGTCTGGAAGGGTCCCGAGCCCAGGAGTTATCGTCCCCACAGAGTTTGGAGGGGGCCATCTTCCCGGGACATGGACATGGTTCTTATTCACCAACTCTGAAGCTCTCCAAGTCCATTCAGTTTCTTATGGAAGCTTTAACATCCAACCCCTCTTCCAGCTAAAGGGCGTGCAGGGCTGAAATTTCCAACTCTCCAATCATACAGTTGATCTCCCAGGCAGCCAGACCCCATCCAGAGGCTATCCAGGAGTCCCTAGCCACCAGTCATCTCATTAGCATACAAAAGGGCATTTATCACTTTAGAGGATTCCAAGGGTTTTAGAAGCTCTGCACCAAGTGTGCCAGGAAAGGAGAAGAGCAGAGAACAAATATGTATTTCTTATTCAGTCACACTGGCTCATACTGCTTTTTTTTGTTTTTACAACAAAGCACATTTAAGAATATGCTTTAAAACTCTCTTTGGTGGCCAATCTAATGGGCACCAGCAAACGGCAGTCCGTAGCAGCCATGTCTAAGTAAGAAGTGAAGGCAAGTTCCCTCACGTGCTGCACCAGAAGTCTCACCAACATCCTGGCCACAGCCCAGCATTGCTGTCTACTCATTTAGTCAACAAACAGGTAAAGGCACCAACCCCAGGCTAGCAAGTGTCCTCAAGACCCTGACAGTCCACTGCGGGAATAACAGGTCACTCATCAGTCACAACATCACAATTACAGTAAGTGGAACTGTAGGTGCTAGAACGTACAAAATGGAAACTCAGTCGAGAGAATACTGAAGTCTCTCTGGGGGAGTCAAGGAAGGCTTCATGAGAATATCTAAATTCAGCCAGAAGTATCAGTTAAGTGTTTGCCAGGCACACAAAAGGAAGGCATTCTAGGCAGACAGAAGCCCCTTCCCTAAAAGCTAAAAGCACAGCAAAGCAATGATGAGCACCATGCCCTTACCTCAGTTTCTAGGAAGTGTGAAAAATGACAAGTCAGCTGCGGGAGCAGGAGTTATTCTGATCCAGTGGCAAGAGCCCTATCCGGTCAGATAATTCTGTTCTAGGCTGTACCTTTTACTCAACACCCTAACCCCCCATCAGGCCAGAGCGGCCGCCATCTTGTAAGTGACAAACTACAACTAGCGCCCAGCTCCTTAACTTCTTTGGATCTCCTTTCCTAATCTAGAAGATGGGCAGATTGAGCCAAAGAACTTCCAAAGTACTACATTTCCAGGAAGCATTCAGCCCTCTGGCAGACTGCCCCAGGCTCCAGCAACCTGGACAGCGATGAAACACGTGAAGAATCCAATGTAAAGGAAAGGTGAGAAATTAAAATCCCAGACCAAGCAAGAATCCAGAAACCCCCATCCTCTTTGTTAGGTAGGAGTGTAGTAATTGAGCTCACATTTAAATGAAAACAGTCTCCTGCCCGGCCTCCTCATCAGCACAGCCCTGTTTACAGAGCTGCCCCAGGAACTATTTTTACTTACATATTCAGCAGCCTGTAACTCAGAATTAATAACCTTGCATGTAAATATCTTTGTCTTCATAAAAACGTTATTGGGTTAAATAAAAACATTTGCAGCACTTTTTTTCTGCACTCTACACAGGCTTTGAAGGAACAAAGGAAGGAGAGAGGTTGCTGTGCCCCTTCCGCACAATGCCTGTCACCTTGGGAATATGATTCTCCTCAAGTACAACACTTCTGGGGGAATGAAGAATAAGAGACGAGTTTAATTTCCTTCTGCCAAATTAACTTCCTCTGCTGCTGCGAGGAATGTGCATAATGATAAGCTTGGAGCATGGAAGCCAGGGTGGAGGAGCAAGCCCCTTTCCCAGAGCAGGTTCGAGTTCAAGAGCAGCCCCTCCTCAGGCCAGGAACTAGCCTTTCATGTCCTCCCAGGCGGTCAGTGCCAGCGCCAAAAGCGGTTTCCTGCAGACCGTGTCAGTTTCTACAAACACCCCCGCCGACGCAGATGCCAATGTGCTGGCCTGGCCCAGGACGCCTCCTCCACTGTCTTTTCATTGTCATGTAGGGTAAAGAGCTAAGGATTTTGGAATCAGACCAACCTGAATTTTTCTTCTAGCCCTGACTCTACCCAGATTGGGCATGTGACTTCAATTTCTCTGGGCCTCAATTTACATCTCTGTAAAAGGGAAATAAGATCACCTATCACACACAGTCATTAGAAAAATTAAATAAGAGCATCTGTATGAAGATTAGAAGTCATACAATGAAGTTTAATTTACTTTGCCTTTCCGTTCTCCAGGTTCTTCTACCCAAATACCGCAACTCCATTCCCCAACGCTGTCCGTAGAAGCCAAGGACTACAGAGCAAGGAGACAGGATGAGGTGTTGTGAGTCACCAGCCTGGGAGAAATAGTTTTTCAAGTTTGGTTTTCGAGAGCTTGAGGGTGCTACCAAGGAGGAGAGACTGGGAAGCTATTGCTCTGCTGGATCTACTTTCGCAATGAACTTAGTAATCTACTCTGTGTCTGAGCAGAGGAGGAAGAGCACTGGAGAGAAATGGCAGGGCAGAAAAAGCAGTTAGCCAAAGAGCATCTCACACTTCTGGTGTCAGCATGACGAGAACGCATGCTTCCTAGGTGTCCAGTGAAGGCGTAGAAGGTAGCCACGCTTGAGCCGTTTGGGCTGGGCCACACCCAAGAGCTGCCACTTGAGTAGAGACGAGGCAGCAAGAGACTATCAGAGTGTACACCTCAAGGAGGAAGAAGAAAGGGAGTGGTAGTGAGCTAGAAGAGGCGAAGCGAGAGGGACTCGCCATGTTCGGCACACAGGCAATGAGAGCGAGGGAGGCAAAACTGAAAAGCCAGGCTATATTCCCTCAGGCTAAAGCTTGGGCAGTGCTAACAAAGAAAGGAAAAGCATTAAATTGGACAGGAGATTCCAATCCCAAACTAGACTGGGCTTTAATGCACATTAGTCTCTAGAAAGCTATGTCGTCTGTCCAGGGTGTTGTGGAGGAAAGAACTAAAGGCAGTGACTGGCGCTGCTTTACACCCCAACTGATTTCACGTCGTTCAGCTGCCCAGTTATCTCCAACTCTCCCTCATACTGGAGAGTTCAAGGCCTAGAAAGAAGATCAGAGTCAAGAAGGCAGTGGAACAGAAAACATAAGAGCAAAGCGGGAGAACCAAGACAATTAAAAACCGTTTCAGAGCCCAGGCCTTGTTTGTATGGATCACCCTTTTTGCAATGAGTCCTCCAACAGGCTTCTTTCTCCAGCACCGAGCTGGAAGATGTCCCTGCCCAGGGAGGAGGCCCACCTAGCTTTTCTGCTGCTACCAAACCTCTGGAAGGACAGCTCCTCCCCAGAGCACCCCAGGCTTCATTCATCTCCCAGACATCTAGGATCAAAGACCACAAACCATCTATCCTGCCCCCTCTTCAGAAATTGAAGATCATCATCAACGAGAGGCCTCTGTGTCCCCCACACCTGGGTTTCTGCCCAGCTCTGCCACCTGTCGGCTAAATGAGCGTTGGCAAGTGACTCAACCAACATGCACTCCGACACTGTGAAGGGGCACTACCCTTACAGATGGAGAAACCAAGGCTCGGAGAGGTCACGCACTCTGCGCCTGAGGCTAAAGGGCTAGCGAGTGGAGGAGTCCGAAGGAGAACACGGGTCTGTTCAACTCCGAGCTCTGTGTGGAAGAAAATCCAGAAAACGAAAATCCTCCCTGAGGTGTTCTGACAACGCAAGAAGAAAAAGCTTTGGATAAAAATATGTAAGTATTATGAGCATAAGATGTTGCCATTATTATCTACAAACAGATGATAATAGGGCTTGTGGGATTGAATTTGCAGCTATTTATTTACCATGATAGGTCGTTCAATTCTGACTCAAATGACTAACGTTTGCTAAGAAGGGATGCTAAGTCTGAAACGCAGTCCGTCCCTATGCACTATAATAGCAAGCAAGGAAAGCAAGGAAAAAATAGCAAGAGGGAATTTATCAAATTAAAGAAACATTTCTTTGAACAACAGGCGATTCCAAATACCAAAGAGCAGAGTGAAGATACCACATCATATTTACAGTCTCTAATGGAAGGTGGAAGTACAGCTCAAGCCAGGAGGCTAAGCTGGGGATGGTCATGAGTCTTCAAACGCACAGACAAATCCCAATCTTTCTTATACCTCTGTTTCCTTTAAGTGGGAAACACAGATCCTGGTTTTCAGAATCAAGAAGTCACTTCCATAAAATAGTCTATGCCCTGGAGGAGGCAAGACTCCATTATATTAAAAAGTCTTCAGCACTGTTCAAACCCTTTACATATATTATTTTACCCTGAGAGCAATGGTGTGAGTACTATCAGTATTCTCATTACACAGATGAGGAAAAACGAGGCACCAGACAGGGGAGTAACTTGCCCAACATTCACAGATGTAACCGGTAAAGGAGAGATTTAGGCCTGCGCAGTCTGTCTCCAGAGCCCATGCTGCATCTATTTTTACCAGATAAGAGTACATCTAACAGAAGACAAACTAGTTGAGGAGGCTTACAAAGGGAGAATAAGGATTAGAATGTGTCTAGAACAAAATTTACACTCGTTAAAATGACTTTGGCCTCTCATTTGAAAGAGGTAATGTTTCGCCCCTATGGGGTTTCTTTCCTACCTGTTAAAAAAGCCACTTTGAGTATTGCCTACCATATGCCAGAGATTGTAAGAGGCAAATACTGCATTACGTGTTTTGCAGTTGTCTTCTGGATTCTTTCGAATACTTATCTCTTTGATCTGGTTAAATATTTTTTTAATCATTTTTGAACTTTACATAGGAAAATGCTTTTATATATAATGTTATGAAGGTGAAGGTTATAAAATTAGAAGGATAAAAAGAAAACCACATGACCAACCCTGAATTTTCTGATTCTCTTGGAGTGCTATATGTTCCCATCATCGTGATCGTGATGTAAGGCCTGTGTGATGTCTACAGTCCTCTGTTCTCTAGATGTGTGCCTAAGAAAGGTAAAAAAAAAAAGATGAGTGAATTTCTAGAACAGTGACTCTTCACAGCGTGTTCATGCCATTAGGAATGAGGGAGGATACTGCATTGTCTGAGAATCTATGAAAATGCCACGTCATCAAGCTCTACCCTAGACCAATTCTATCGGAAACTCAGGGTAAAGGGTCCAGCCATCTGGCCTCAGACGATCGTGATGAAGTCTAAAGTCTGTGAGCCACTGGCACTGGGAACATCAGAGACTTGTGGGTCCTTGAGCAGGTCCTGAAGATTACAGCTGCCAAAGGCTCACAGGGAAAAGACAGACAGAGACTAACAGGATAAACATCTGCCAATTAGGGGAAAAGGGGGCAGTGACCAGCTTACAAGTGCTCTATTTCTGGATAATCTCACCTTCATCTCCATCTGGAATGTGAACAGTCAGTGCCCCGGGAGAGAACGGAACACGGGGAGGACTCTAAAGTGGCAGAACATGAAAGGAGAACAGTCCTGATCAAATCTCCACTCCTTTGAAACCAGCTCGAAGCACCGCATGGTCTGCTTTCCTGGGGCTCCCTGGCTTTCAGAGGAGAAAGCCAGGTGTGTTACAAGAAAGACCCGAAGGCCAACTGCGAGCCTGCAAGCTGTGCTTTAAGAGGCATCAAACCAAAGTCTCTCCTAAGGGCCCTGTAGGACAGAAAAGTCTGAGAGCCCGGCATATCCCACAGAATGCCAGACTTGTGACTTCCAATTCAGATTCCAGCTTCCTCATGCCAAGGAAGGAAACAGAGGTCAAAGACGGGGAGTCCCTCAGTAAAGCCTCACAAGACAATGGCAGCAAAAGCCTGGCCCCGAATCCAAAAGGCTCCTTCTTCCCAGGAAATGGCATCATTTTGAGCATGGACGGGGTGAATTTTGCAGTGAGTCATGGCTCCTCCTTTGTTCACAAAAAGCTGTACAGCCCATTTTTACTAATTATATAAGCCTTATAGGCAACAAATTCAGGTATAAAATTTCCTATCTTTCTAGTCTAGCTATGATTTCACTGCCTAGTGGGACTTTAGTTTGAAATTTATTTCTACGATTTTACTGTACTTTTATATCCTTGTACATCTTCTTATATTCTTGGAACGAAGCAGGATATAGCCAGTGAAGAGTAACTCTTTGACCCATCATCCTCCTAATGGCACAACCATTCTTCTCATTCCTAGGAACTCAAGGCCACTAGTGTAATCATTCTGGTAAGCTGACCAGGCAAATCCGATTTAAAAAAAAATGTTACTAATATTCTTCCAGTAAATGGAGCTGACCTAAATCAACCCAGAATCTTGAAGAAACCAGTGTACCTGGAAGAAAACCACTAACTTAGCCAGTACAACGTGGGTTTTAATTCATTCAGACCCGATGTGGAATCAAAGAGGGTTCAAGTACAGATGCTATCTGGGGACTCCAAGAAGAAATTTAATCATTGAGTCTTAGTGACCAAAGCAAGTTAATGTACCTTCAAAACTAAGCGAATTACTCCCATCTCCTGCAAATGGCCCATCATCATAAATCTTGGCCATTAAGGTGACACGTGATTCTGCACAGACCACCAGGAGGACATAGGATGGTGAAGACTCATCAGTAATGAACTGAACAGCCTCCAGCACCAGGCGTGCAGGTGCCCAGCCCAGGCTAAAAGAGAAGAGAGCCATAAAGACCAGCAAAATGCACAGAGAACTTCCCAACATTTGTGAAACATAACATTTCATGTTCTAAGGGGAGAAGAAAGGGAATAAACTATATTTTTAGTTTTTACCATGTATCAAGCCCCATACAAGGTAGTTTACTGCATTATCACATTTGATTCCAACCTATGCAGAATTACTAGTGCATTTTGCAGACGAGGGCACCAAAAACCTGGAGAATTCAAGTAATTCACTTAAATCAGGTAACTCAGCAGCAAAGGTAAGATATAAATCCAAGTGCCTGCCTTCAGAGATCATGCTTTTTCACTAAGAGATCCAATAATTCGTTACCTAATATGACACTTTATTAGGTGCTAGGGATCAATGTCTGGGCAGAGGTCGGGGGTGGGGGGTAATGAATGAAATAATCAAAAAATCATGCAAACGAATGTACAATTAGTGCTATCAGAGTACAACAAAGACAGATGGCCCTAGGAGAGTAAATGTTGGCAATGTGACTCAGATGGTGAGTTCAGCTGAGAAGGTGGTAACTGATCTGAGATCTGAAGAAAGGGTGGCAGATAACAACGTCCACATTATAAGGAACTGGGAAGGGATGCCGCATGCAGAAGGACTAGCACATTGTTAGAGGGAAACAGCAAGTGTGGGTGCAGAGAAATGGGGAGCACGGGGCAAAGTGAGATGAGGAGAGAGATCCTGAAGGTTCTTGAGGCCTGTGGTAAGCACGCACCTTTGTCGTTTGAGCAATGGGGATCCACACACTAAGACGAGGGGAGATAAAACCATCACTTTTGCAAAGATGACTCTGCGTGCAGTGTGCAAAACCAATTACAGCCAGAGTGAAGGTAAGAAGCTACTGCTACAGTCGGGATGAGAGACCCAAAAAAAAAAAAAAAAAAAAAAAAGCTGGGTCTAGAGGGAGTCAGGGAATGTGAACAGAAGTGGATGGATTAAAAAGACACTCATAAAAATCAAGTGAACTGGGTGATGGATTGGACATTGTAGTGAAGGAGAGGAAAGCATTAAGGATGTCCCATAAATCTGTGGCTTGTGTAACAGGATGCTTGGTGCTATCATTCAGAGATGGAGGAAATACGCAGAGAAGAACAGGTGCTCCAGAGGAAGATAATACACCTGTTCTGGCCACATTGCATGTGAGGTGCCTTTGAGATATGCAGGCAGAGCTCTCAAGAATGTCATCAGACACGCAGGCATAAAGTTTAGACAGACATCTCAGCTGGGGGTCCAACGTAAAGATGGTAGTGATTCATCCTTCAGAGCTAAACAAACAAAGCACTGACACAGGTAAGGTGAAGGTGGAGGGGAAGGAAATAGGGAGTAAACATAGACGACATCTAGGAGCAAGTCTTGGGGAGCTCCATCATTGAATGGCTGGGGAGAGAAACATGAGCCAAGAGGGAGCAAGAATTCCAAGTGTCAGGTCACAGCAGCATGTGTCTTCACAAGGTGCAGATGGGAGGAGAAGTGAAAAGGGCAGAATGCTACGGAGGGCAGTAATTTTAAAAACCACAGAGGATGAACACCTACAGACTGGCAGAGGCTCAACAACTTGCCCACGGTCACAAAGCTTAAAAGGAGCCAAGACAGAACTGGAGCCCAAGTCTTTCTGATGCCCAAGTTTGTTCTCTTCCCAACATAATCCCGCTAAAAACAATGAAAATCAAGATCGTGCTTTGAAATAACACAATTAGACCTGACCTTCTCTAAAGGTTGTGTCTGAAAAATATTTACCAAAACAAAGTAAATTGCTTTTTTTTTTTTCCACTTAAGAGATTTAAATGATTAATCAGAGAAATCCTATAAGGGGTAAGCTCTGCCCTTTAAAATAATTTGACTAACCAAAAGCCCACACACAAACAACTTTTTAGAAATAGGAAATCACAGTGGCATATTTCTTAAAATCTTCCAGAGTACTTTCATAAGTATTAAAGTATGTTATTAAAATTCTGGATTTTATGACTTTTTTAAGTCATCTCTATACACAATGTAGAATTCAAAGCCCAAACCCCAAGATCAAGAGTCACATGCATCACTGAGTCAGCCAGATGCCCCAAATTCTGCCTTTCATTGCTGGGAGATAGACTCTACTTCCGGTACTGCCCCTAGTGACCTTATGACCTTGGTCAAGTCATTGGTAATATCCTGTTAGCTCACAGCAGCATCTTGTTCAGAGTATCATTCCACCCAGTAAACTAAAGTACCTTGGGACTGGATCACAGGGCCAGATAATAGTAAAGGAAGATTTAAAGCTAGTTCTCCTAAATCTTCATTCAGTGCTTTCACTACATAATCATTATCAACCATATCATTTTTACAGTTCCCTCATCTGCAAAACTGAGAAAACATCATAGTAGAGAACAGGTATTGTCTTTTCCTCCCCAGAATCTATTCTTGCACTTCTTCTGATGAAACATCCTGAGCTTCCTTTGAGCAACCATCATTGCTCCCAGCGCACTCGACTAAAGGAGGGGACCACTGCTCTTCTGGGCATGGGACTGTGCCCCAGGACTGGCTAATCAGGACACTGTGAGTGGTTCAGGGCCAAATATCAGACCCAAACCAGACTAGTGAGACCCAATTTTTTGACTGTTGCTAAAGTGAGTGGGGTCACTTGGAAAGACAAGCTTGAAGCTGGTGGTAGCTGTGGAACACACCTGCCTGTGAATAAGAACAAAATCCAGAGACAGAGTTCTGGTGACATTGTTTGCACCCTGGATCCAGCCTCACCTGAAGGCTGCTTTTGAATTTTCAGTTCTTTTAGTTCATCAATTTTCTCTGCTTACAGCATTTTCAGTTTGGAGTTCGGCCACTTGCGTATCAAAAACACCTCATTGGTACAATCAGCACACTTCTGGATCACCACACATTCCTTATTTCATGGGTTTTTTAGAAGGAAATTTTCTGGCCAGCAACTTGAATCTATCACATATCTATATTCTCTTAGTTCATTTCTATAAGGGAAACCAGAAGTGAAAAATAAGGACAGGGCCAAGGCAAGTGTTGTAGACTAAATTTTGTCAAAGGTCTAATGATTCTTACAAACTATTCATAAAATTAAGATGGCAGGCCTAACATGGCACTGTGCCATCTGAAGACAAGAGGCACCCACTAGGCGCTGTCAATGACGATAGTTAAGAACTTAAATTGCTTATCTCCTACACCTCGCCCATGTATAATTCATTCTAAGTATAATAAACTGAATGATATTTTAACATCACACCACGCCTTACTCAGCAACCTATTTTCTGTCATAGCCGTTTGCCTTGGAGAGAACAGAGATACCACAGAGAAGCAATTCATAGTTCCTATTGAAATTCTTTTCTCAACTTCTGTACACCCCTTTAAAATCACTTCTGAAAAGAAAAAAAAAAAGAATTTGATAAATAAACTTCAAAATACAGAGGTCTTTCCTTCTGCCTGGCATCCCCTTTCCTCTCCATATGCTCCACAAAATCCTCCTTAGGCATTAAAACTGACTTTCAAGCATCTTGTATAATAAAGAATGGTGGTTTCCACATATAGCTAGCCAGGGTTTGCTCAACAACAAACGACCCCAGTAGCTCAGTAGCTTAAATAACTAAATTTAATTCCTGTCACGTGTCCCTGCAATTCTGCAGAGGTCCCAGATCACTGTCATCCTCAGGAACCAAAAGAGCCCTTATCTGGGATTGCTGGCTGCTACTGCCAAAAGGAAAAAAAACTGAAAAGGTTCTTACCCAACAATTAAATATCGTGGCTTGGAAGCCACACGCATCACTTCTGCTTCTAACTCCTTGGCTAGAAGTACCCATCCCTGGCAAACACTCAGTACCTGAGAAGAGGGTAGAACCAGAAATATCTGGCAAACTGCTCCATGGCTGCACCTCAGAATCCCAAGGTCTGAGAACTGCAGTCATTCAACAGTCAGACTATGCCGTAGGGCATCAGAAATGCAAAAGGGGAAGGAGGGAGAAATAAATTTGAAGATAATCTGATATGTAATATTCTCAAAAGTTCTTAAGCTATCATCCTGGGAAAAGTTAAGAATTTCATAGGGCCTTTTGATGCTTATTTTATAATTTTATTCGAAAATACTAAATTACCTAGGGGAGGCATATATCACAAACTTCTCGGTGGCTAGGGTCTCTATAAAGATTTCACTCGGATTCTGGATCAGGGGAGCGTCCTAGGAGACAAAAGTCTTTGCAGAACTTCCCAGGAGATTCTGCGGCCCAGCCATTCAAGAACCAGGAGAACAGGAGCCCCTGGGTGGCTCAGTCAGTTAGGCATCCCACATGTGATTTTGGCTCAGATCATGATCTCAGGGTTGTGAGACTGAATACCCCATTGGGCTCATGTGCTGGACATGGAGCTTGCTTCAGATTCTCTCTCTCTCTCTGCCTCTCCCTTCCACCCTCTCAGGAAAAAAAAAAAGAAAAAACAAAAAACAAAACACACACACACAAAGGATAAAAGAATAGGTATACAATGAGCTGCCCTAAAGGTCACTTCCAACCCTAATCCTGCTAGGATTTAGAGCCTCATCTTTAAGTGAGAATTGTAGAGGATGTTGCCTGGGTGGCTCAGGTCCCAATCCCAGGGTCCTGGGACTGAGTCCTTTATCAGGCTCCTTGCTCAGGGGGCAGCCTGCTTTGCCCTCTGCCTATTTCTGCCTGCCAATCCCCCCACTTGTGTGCTCGTTCTCTCTGACAAATAAATAAAATCTTTAAAAATATAAACAATAAATGAGAATTGTAGGATCTACTCTATAGTGTAATATGACCATTAGATAAGATGATAGATGTGAAAGCACTCAACGCAATGTCTGGTGTGTAAAAGGGAATATGAGTCCTTTTCATTGTAGACTCAGCACCTGGCAGAGTACACAAAAACCAGTGCTTAGTAAATGCAGGGAAAGAAAGGGAGGGAAATCAACTATCCAAAACATTTAAAAACTCAGTGATTCAAATATTTTTTTAAATCATTTCCTTAAGATTTTATTTATTTATTTGACAGAGAGAGAGAGAGAGAGAGAGAGAGAGAGAGAGAGAAAGAGAGACAGTGAGAGAGGGAACACAAGCAGGGGGAGTGGGGGAGGGAGAAGCAGACTCCCCACTGAGCAGGGAGCCTGATGCAGGGGCTCGACCCCAGGACCCTGGGATCATGACCTGAGCCAAAGGCAAGACGCTTAACTGACTGAGCCACCCGGGCGCCCCTCAAATATTTCAACTTTAAATCATTGGGTACTCAGAGAAACACTTTCTAACCAAGATGCCATGAAGCGTACTAGGAGCTGGAGATGCAACGATGAGGAAGACATCCTCTGACTTTAAGTAAGGAGTTCCCATTCTTCTTTTGCTGTGTGCCACTTCGGGAAGAAAGATCCAAATGATAAATAGGGCAAATAACGTCCAAAGCTGTGTCCTCAAGTACACACACCTACCTTCTGAGTAACACACTGAGAATCAATGCCCACATTAGCCTACTGGCCTTGGGAGCACCCCCAGTCGGGTACCTCGACCAAGCAGAAATCCTACAACGAACACACCATGTTCGCCCATCATCCTACAATGGACACGCTCAAGCCAGAAAATGGGTTCAAGAATTCAAACCAGATTCTTCGACAATCAAGGGCACACAAGGGGTTCTAAGACATTCTCCTCACATAATCAAAAAGTCCAATTAACCAGAATAAGCCCTTCTCTGAACACATCATTAATCAGATTCACTGTGCTTTCATTATTTACAACTTTAAGGTGCCTGGTTTAAAGCAGATGTAATTTCAAAGAAACAATTACTTCATTCCTTTGGGAAACATTATAAAATATGCTATTTACATAGAAGATAACACAAGCAGACCAGTGGTAGGATTTTTTTCTAACACAAAACACACACACACACACAGTCTTCCAGTCAGGAAAAGTTGGTACTTACTGTTTCTTATACTTTTACTAATGACGTTTCCTTTTACGGTAACATGGTTTGTTTTTCTAAAAGAAAGCCGCAGATTTATTATGTTCCGTCCCATACTAAATGAGCTAAAGGGAGATTTATAAAGCAAATAAACAAAGATTTACAGTTCCTCTCACAGAGCTGCTAAAATTATGGAAAAACTCATTGACCTTTCAAGAGGCGTCAACCAGAAATGAAGTGCACCTAAGAGGTTTCCAATTAATCCTTTAATTTAAATCCTTTGTCTTTCCCCAGGAAATATGCTGGTGGGGGAAGGGGAGGGCACTAAATCCCATTCATTCTTTCTGAACTGGAACTATCTGTGGCTATTACAGTGTGTCCTATCACACACTAAGCATCGATTATGCTGATAATAATTAGAAAATCAGGGGATTGGCAGGATTAAAAAGCGAAAGGAAATGGAGCAGACAGCAAAGTGGGAGTAGCTGATTTTGCAAGGTAATCTAGAGAAGAAGATGAGGCAGAGGACTCCTGGGTCTTGTGGGAGGAAGGAGGGAAGGACAGTGGGAAGGCAGACAGGTCTAGGTGGAGAGTATTCAGGAAATTCTCCAGAGGGAGAAACTGGGAAAGGGATCTAGGAAACAGGCCTGAATCTACAAGAGGGGACCTACTCCTCGGCTGCGTAGCCTAGGATCATGAGACAAGTGTTCCCCAACTGTTCCCTATCTGCAATGTCCAAATTATGCTCCCAGAACCCACTACAAGGAAAGAAAGTAAAAACAGACAACATGAAAACAAAACTCATTAGTTAGTAATTTTCTTGGAAACCTGCTCTCCATTTTTGTTTTTGTTTTTTTTAATGGATACAAATACTTCTAAGATTAGGGCTTTGGGCATACCATCTATTAACACTGTAACCTTGGGCAAGTCCATTATGGGGATATGGGAATAATAGTTCTTAGCTTGTACAGCTGGGAGACTGAAAGGAAACACCCCCTGTAAATGCTGAGCACAATGACTGTCAACTGAACAGGGGCACTCTCATCATCATCTGTCCACCGTAAGGCTGAGTCAGGTCTAGAGAAATGATGTGGTTTGGTACAGAAACAGCCAGATGAGGCTTATGAGGTGTAAGAAGATACAGGTTTAAGTACAACATCTGAGCCTCCATTCCCTCCTGCAGGGAAGAGAACCAGGACTATGGAATCAGAGACCTCACTGCAATACTTAACGAGCCAGGTAACCTCAGGCAAGCCCCTTGACTTTCCTAGCCTCAGTGCCTCATCTGTAAAATGAAAATAGTGGTATTTTTATTAGGGCATAATATGAAAAAGATGAAATAGCATGTAAAGTATTTGACATAGAAACATATAAAATGTTCTCAAGAGTAGCAGCACCAGCAATTCCAGGGTCCATTCACCCATTCATGCACTCAACAATGATTTATGCAGCAGCTGCTATGTGCTGCTGGGTGAGGCTCGCTATTAGCAACTTCACAATGAAGGACTCGAACAAAAATGCCTGACCCTTTCGCGCCTGCGCTCCATGCTCATAAAAGCATCTTGTGTACTTCAAGCATTCAATAAACAATGTATGTTTTACAAGAGCACAACATGGAAAGAGACATAAACTTGGATTAAGATTTAACTTAACTGGTTTCGACACCTGGCTGTGGGTCCTGGGCATGCTACTCCACCCCTCCGGGGGTTTGTTTCCTGGTCTACAAAATATTCGAAGAATGATATTTTATGGGAGTTCATAGGAGATTAAAGAAATAATGTATTTTAAGGCTCTATATAAACCACAATGCACACACATGCTTAAGGGTCACATATTAAAACATGATACTCTAATCTCTTCATCATTATTCACAAAAATTAAATTTATAATGCAAAGGTCATTTTTGAAAATGTCTTTATGAAAGAATCAGATTTTGTAGAGTTTGCATTAAGTTCCTTAAATGTTTACAACTCATTATAGTCATGTTAGAAAATCCTTGCATTTGTAAGGTAACTATGCAGAGATTTCCAGGAGTTCCACCTATAAATAATACTAGAGCCGAAAATAACGTAGTAAACACATAAAGGGCCATTTTCCACAAGGTGTTCCACAAGACACTGGCTTTGTGGCATAGGTTTCATGTGTTATTTGTAGGTGGAGTCATCTTAAGTTACCAGATGCTTAAACACTGCTACATAAGGGCTTTTCAGAACCATTATATGCAATTTCAATATCTGGTATACAATCTGTTCTAAATATCTATTTGAATAAGAAATCATTTTTCCATCCCTACTTAGGACAGGTGTAATGAACTTAAGGATGCTACATTAAATACAACTGAAGCATTTACGTTATCCCTCTAGATTTTCAACAAGAGTTCAATACTCAGTCACCAGTGATTAACCACACTGGGTGAGGCTGCGCATACCAAATGGCCTGCTTCTGACGCAGTAGATAATTTGGTCAGGCTACTACGTTTCGTGGACATTGTCTATGCTAAAATGTATTACAAATTATGTTTGCAAATGAAAAACCCAGCTTGAACACTATATGTATATCTGGATATATAGATAATGGAAATACACACACAAAGGAAAATCTACTCTTGCATCTACACCAGAACTACTTACATACTAAGTGACAGATTTCAGTTGTGTCTTCACGGGAGGCCAAGCTATTACTGGAATGGGCACCAAGGATAGTAATACACTTAGATGTGTCCAAGAATCCTAAAAGGAAAGTCCTGTATTTTTTTTTTTTTTTTTATCACCTAGGGGAATAGCATTAGTGAGTAACAGTAATTATTCACTATAAATGAACTGTAATTCGTCCAAGTGGATTTGGGGAAAAATCAACTTTTTGGAAATAAATTGAGATACCAAGTATGTACAAAGTTCTAAAACCACTTACATTTTTTTTTAATTTAAGAATGTCAAACTTCACATTTAGCAGATTCCCTTTGACTACTTACACTCCATAGCACTAGGAGATATTGAAGCCTCAATGTGAGACAAAGTGCACGGTCTCCTTTGGATTCCCAGAAGAGGAACCCCAGGAAGGGAGAGCTAATTCAAGATTCCCGGGGATCCTGAGAATTCCTATTTAGCAAAACTTATCTGCAATTGAGAAAGGATGCTCTGTTTACCCTGCCCTCTGTGAAATCCTGAGCTGGTAGGCCAGAAAAACAAACAGAGAAAATACTATTTGTAAGAAATTTGCCATAGACTAGAACTGGAGGAAACAGACACCTAGTCAGATGGACGCTGGCAAATGAAAATGTGTAACAGGCATCAACTATAGTTATTTCTCCCTGCATCACTGCATGCATAGGATTTTCAATTACTTTTCGTGTCAGGACGTGAGGTTAAATCCAGGCTCTGTTATTTACTGTGTCAACATTAGATTTCTTTATTGACCAAGTAGAGACAGGATTAAAGTATGAAGATCTGCTCAGCACACGACCCGGCGCTGTACAAGGTGCTACAGACAGAACAAAATGAGCCACAATCCCAGCCCTCGTAAGTGTACATTCTGGTGCTTGTAAAGAGAATGCTCATTTCCACTCTTTCCTCCCAAGCTGAAACAAATACACTTATTACTTTGTCCAACACAAAACCTAAGTTTGCACAGTGCTACAAGCATTGACAGAAACTATGATTTATCTGATACACCCAATTTCTTCAACTGGGCTCAAAAAAGTTCCCATTAGAGCTTTCAGAAGCCAGGTATCAGTACTGAAAGACAAAATTCAACTGCAAGAAAATAAAAATCCAGAAATGAATGGGAAGAAGTCCATGAAATCTCTAGAGCCACTACTTAGAAACTAGTACTAACACCAGGGTTTCTGCAAATCCTTTAGATACTAAGAGGAGGAGGGGAAGGTTCTTATAAAGATGTGCAAGCCACAACGGAAATGCATTTCAAGGTGGTTTTCTCCACTTGAAAATTGGAAAAGAAACAAGATCTCTCTATGCAATGCTAAATGTCTTAGGGGAAAGAAGCTGTAGAGCACTAAAATTTATTCATGGACTCATACCTTGGGTTTATTCACTGGTTGATTCAGAAAGCATTCCCTGTGCATCCACTTCCTGTGTTCCAAGCCCTAGGCTGCGTCTTGAGCATACAAGGATGAATCAGATGCAGCCCTGACCTTTGAGGAGCTCTTAACCTAGAAAATACATTTAAAAAGTAAAATCCTGTGTGATGAGTACTCTAATAAAGGTCTGAACAAAGTGGTATCAGAACCCAGAGGAGGAAGCCCAGCCATTAGAGTTTGATGTGGTATAAATACAGTAGCCAGAGAATTGATTCTAAATTCACTTTTCATGTAATACCTGATCTGGCCCTGACATCCAATCAACCAACCAATTCTCCTGATTTCACCTCCCGCCTTCTTCCCACCGCCACTTCCACCACTCCATCTATCCTAAATTACTGCCACAGACTGACCACTGGAATTCCTACTTTACACTCTGGCCACCGCTGCAGCCAGAACGATTTTCCAGAGATACCAATTGGATCTTACCGCATCCTTCTTAAACCCTTCAACAACCTCCCATTGCTCGTAGAGCACCATCCAAACTTCATCAAGTCCACAAGGCCTCCCAACTCTGCACTCCCCACTATCTCCCACCTGGATTCCAGACAAACGGTGGCCTTGCCCTCTGGCACCTCCAGGCCTCGAAAGAGACTGTTCTCAACCGTAGCAATGATCTCCTGCTCATTCTTCCCAGAGCTCTGCAAACTCCATCACACCCCATGGTCTCGGCTCGAGTCGCCAGAGCACCCCAGACCTCCCCATCACATATTCGTCATCCTTCCTAGTCACTGTTGTCCTAATCTTTCAAGATCCTTCTGATGGCATCTTTCACCCTAATTCTAGGAATTAGTCCTCTCTTTACTGTCTAACTCACTGATCAACATTCTGAACCATATATCATAAGACTTAATTATGTCTGAGCATTTATTAAAATCCTATTTTGTACTAGATCCTGTTTTAGACTTTTTTACTCTCTTGAGTTCCTTTATCAATTCTTAAAAGACACTATTAAGTATTAGACACTGATTTTACAAAGGGGAAAGGCAGAGTGATCGATGTTCACAAAATGGTAGAGCCAGAATTTCTAACCGAGGTACATCGAATCTAAGCCAAATCTTTCCACTGTACCTCTGCTATCTTTCCCTCATTATTTGGAGTGTACAATTGTTTACCCAAACAAATTTCATCAAGAAGCAGAAGCCGCAGCAAGCACTGGGCCAGTCACAATAGCAAAGACACAATAAAAGCTTCCTGAGCCCAATTTTTCTCAATCCTATCTAGATATTAAGCATCTTGGAGATAACTCAAGGGCTATTTTTTTTAATAACCAAAAAAGTTTAAATCTACTCCATTTCTATTTCCATTTAAAACTCTACCTTGGATTTGTCCCTGACAAAGGAGCAGGGACTTTTTCTCTTCTTTTTTCTCTTCCTTCCTTTTGCTACATAGAAACACTACGTACTGTACATTATATAAATAATGTCTTTCAAAGAGACACTTAAAGTGGAAGTATGTCACTGGAAAATACCAGAGGGCCATCCTCACAGGCTTGGCCTCTGGATACCGCCCAGCCCCTCTGATCAATTCTCCAAAGAGTAGAGTAAGAAAGATTCTGCCAGAAAATGCCAGGCATCAGAGCTCTCAGAGGGAAGCCATGCCGTGGTCAAGAATCAGATCTAACACATCTGCAAAGATTTGGGGAAAGGCACCAAGCAAAACCAAACAAGCACACCTTCAGTGATGATTTATATCCTCAGTATCCACTGCAGCGAAGCCTGAGAACTTGTGAAGATACCAATTATTTCAGCGATGCTGCCCAATCTGGCTCCCTGACTCCAGGCTCTCCACAATGTTGCCTCTCCATGTGGCGATGAGCATGACTTTCCTAACATGCCAATCCAGTAATATCATCCAACCCCGAGACCCTCCACTGGCTATCCTATAGCCTCTACTAGTGATTTCTAGTAATAGGTAACGATTTGGGGGTATATACCTTCTTTATGAAAGTATTTCTTTAATACACACATATATACTAATATATACCAATATATACTAACATATCATGTACATTATATAACTTACACCAAAATGAAACTGAGAAGAGTAAGAAGAAAGTAAAGTTCCAATGTTTTTTCCATATCCCAATAGATTCAGTTTTCCATCTGTTGTGATGCCTTCATCCTAAATGGACGCACAGCAGCCAACAGGATAAAACCGAACCTCCTTAGCATGCCTACAATGCTCTTTACCATCTGACCATTAGCCAATTCCCTCTTCTCATCTCCTACCAAACTCATTATGTTCCAGCCATGTTAAACTTTTCACTTTGTACTTTTATGTATGCTAATCCCTCTGCTGGGGATGCCTTCTCTCACACATCCTCCTGAAAACTGGCCTCTGCTCAAATGCCCCCTCCTCCAGGCAGCCTGTGCCAATTCCCATTGGCAGAATGCACTGCTCTCACTAGTATATTCGTAAGACACAACTCAAATCCTCAAATGGAAAAATTCCTGTTTTACTTTCACTATCTGATTACAAGGCTCCCTTCTCCTTTCAAGTATGAACTCCTTGAGGAAAGGAACTCTGATTTAATCATCTTTGAATTCCCAGAACCCAACACAGGACTCATCCACAGTAGGCGCTTAATTAATGTTTGTGGAAAGAATGAGACAAGACTCTAGGTCTGACCCTTCTCTATGCCCTTGGTAGGGCCACTCTGGACAATGTTGAAGACTTCATACTGCGTAACTCTAGCAGGTGCCATTCACCTACAACACTGCAGATGGCCCCACTTCTGTAAATTCCATAATGACTAGCAGAGGGTTCAGCATAAAATAATAGCTTAATATACACATTGGTAGATGTACTAATCAGGATTCTCCAGAGAAACCGAACCAATAGGATATATATAGATATATAAAGAGAAAATTTATCATAGGTGTTGGCTCATAGCATTTTGGAGGCCAAAAATCTATCTAAAAAATGGACAACCAAGAAAGTAAATAGTATAACTCAGTCCAAGTCCAAAGGCTTAAGGACCAGGAAGCTGCTGGTTTAAGTCCCAGAATCCGAAAGCCTGAGAACCAGGAGCGCCAATGTCCCAATGCAGAAAAAGATGGATGTCCTACCTCAAAAAGACCAAGAAGAAATTTAGTCTTCCTTTGCTTTTTTGTTCCATTTGGACCCTCAACAGACTGAAGGATTCCCACCCATATTGATGAGGGTGGATCTCTTTCCTCAGTCTACTGAATCAGACGTTCATCTCTTCCAGAAACACCCTGACCAACATGCAGGAACAGTGTTTTACTAGCAATCTGGGTATCCCTTAGCCTAGTCAAGACACATAAAATTAACCATCATAGTTTAATACATAAGTGAATATGTGTATGTGCATGTGTGCATATCTCGACCACGGAGAGCTGAACACCAAGTTCTAGTCCAATTACTGCCAATGATGAAAATATTTATTGTTACTGTGACAATTATATAATGTATAATTATATAATTATAATTATCATAAATAATGTTACAGTAATGAGTTATATTGCTTTAGCCTTCAGAGAATGCTTTCACATTCAACATCTCGTTTAACCTTCACAACCAAATGGTACTATGTAAGGCTTGTTTCAAGTCCTATTTGAACCATGAGAAAAATCAAGACATGGAAGAACTGGGTGACTTTCCAAGGTCACCCAACTGCTAAGTGATAGAGCCAGTATCAATCAAGATCTCCTTAACCTTAGTTCAATATTCTTCCATTACATCACTGCCTTGAGAGTAGTCAGGGAAAAAAAAAAAAAAAAAAACAGAGGCAGGGAAAATGCTAGAAAGGAGGAACATTTAAGGACAACTGACTACCAAGGCAAATGTCCAGGCAGGACAATCTGTTCGGTCCCCATGCCTCAGTGCACTCTCTTCCACATTCACACTGCTTTAAATTTCCACTTTCTTTTGCTCTGTTACTTGAGATTTAACAGTTTGGGGATTTTCTTAATTAACAAGCATCCTCTTTAAAGAATACATTTACCTCTGGGAACATTATGGGGATATCAATCCTTTACAAACATGTATAAGCTTGTTCCATGAGTTTCTTGCTTTCTAGCACAAAACTCAAAATTCTAGCACATGAGAGGCTATGACTGTTCTATGGAAGGAAAAGGAGATGAGTCACGTTGGCATGTAGGGTATACTGGGGGCAGAACAAATCCAGAAGACGTGATACAATGGAAGCCACAGAGAAGCCTGGAGAAAATACAGACAAGAATATAAAAGAGACCGTTTCCTTAAATCCCACCAAGTTTTCAAGTGAGCATAAAATTAATGGGGGGGTGGATTTTTCATTTAGCATCTGTGGCAAGAACAGAAAACTCTTCTCCAAAACAGATTCTTTGGCCTCCTGGGAGCAGAGTTAGACAACATTTACAAGCCTCTCTTGCAGTTAGATACAGCTAGTGCTAAATTCTGGCCAGTGGAATGTGACCAGCTGGCCCTATAAAAACCTCCCATTCATCACCTTCTACTCCCTTTTCCCCTTCCATGGCAACTTTGGAAACCATATATTACACATGGCGGAGCCAAAGAGGACAAGAGCCTGGGTTCCTGAATTCCAAGTTTGAGGAACGCCACCTGCTAACCAGGAACATCCACTTGAATGTCCATATGAATGCAAATGAAAGCTTCTATTGGGTCAAGCCACAAAATTTTTTTTCTGTAATTTTTAAAATTTTATTGAGATATAATTGACATAACATTTTATTAGTTTCAGTCATACAACACGACTTGATATTTGTGTACACTGCATAGTGATCACAAGATGTAGAGTTAACATCCATCACTACAGTTACTGTTTTTTGTGTGTGTGTGTGATGAGGACTTTTAAGACCAGTTCTTTTAGCAACTTTCAAATATGCAATACGGTATTATTAACTGCAGGTACCATGTTGTACATTACATCCCCATGACTTCTGTTATAACTGGAAGTTTGTATCTTTGACCCTCCCCTTGCACCCCCTACCCACTCTGGCAACCACCAATCTGTGTTTATGAGCTTGGTTTTGTTTTTTTAGATTCTGCCTATTAATGAGAGGATACATGGCCTCTCACTTATTTCACTTGGTGCAATGCCCTCAAGGTCCCTCCGTGCTGTCACAAATGGCAAGACTTCTTTTTTATGGCTGAATTCCATCATATATATACACACATTATATATGTGTGTATATATATACACACACACACACACATATATATATATATATATATAAAATACACATTTTCATTACCCATTCATCCCATCAGTGAACACTTTTGCTTACATACCTTGGCTATTATAAGCGATGCTGCAATAAACAGCGGGGTGCATCTATCTTTCCAAATTCATGTTTTCGTTTTCTTCCGATACCCAGAAATGGAATTCCTGGATTATACGGTAGTTCTCTTTTTAATTTTTTGAAGAGCCTCCTCCATACTGTTTTCTGTAATGGCTACACCAATTTACATTCTCACCAACAGTGCACAAAAGTTCCCTTTCTGCCACATCCTCAGCAACACTTGACACCAGTTGTCCTTTTGAGACCAGCCCTTCTACGGGCAGAGAGGTGATAGCTCACTGGGGTTTTGATTTGCATTTCCATGATGCTTAGGGATGTTAAACATCCCTGTTGGCACATGTATATCTTCTTTGAAAAGACATCTATTCAGATCCTCTGCCCATTTTTTAATTGGATTGTTTGGGGTTTTTTTGCAATCAAGTGATCAAAATTCTTTTAAAAACCGATTCTCTTGTCACAGAGTCTTCTTTGCATGGTACTCAAGCAGGCAGCATCATAAGATTACAGAAACTGGGTGTTAGCAAAAGGAGCAGACTCTGCACTTTAAAAAGCAGCCCTTAAGCAGCACTAAGACAACAAATTGGACCCAAGAAAGGAAAGCAGTGCCAGATGTGGAAAGGCAAGAATCAGCTTGAGATTTCCATTCATTCATATATTTAAAAAATATATTTTTCTGTGTCTTCAGCATACTATGCACTTTTCCAGGCGCTAGAGATTTCAGTGAATAAGATAAAATTGTTGCCATCACACAGCTTATATTCTGAGGAGAAAAGATCACCAACCGTTAAGCAGGAAAACCCCACAATTTTAGAGAATAAGTGCTACGAAGAAAATAAAATGTAAGGATAGTAGCAGAGCTCATTTAGTGAGAGTGGTTAGGAAAGCCCTTTCTGAAGTGGTGACATTTGAGCTACAACTCGAACGACAACTAGAAAGCAGATTTGCAAAGATGTGGCTGAAGGGTATCCCAGGTTAAGAACTATGTCATTGTACAAGCCCATCTGAGGAGCACAAAGAAGTACGGTTTGATGGGAGAGTGGGCAGAGGAAAGAGCGGTAGGAGCTGACAACAGGGTAGTAGGCAGGTTCCCGCCCACAGAGAGCCTTACCTAGGACCTCACTGGGACATAACTCCAAGAGGAGTGGGAGCCATTAGACCGTTTTAAACAAAATGGTGGCATAATAGGACTTACATTCTTAAAAAGCCCAAGCTGATTAGTGTTTGGAGAATGGATTCCAGCAGGCAAGACACCACTGAAATCACTAGCCAAGAGATAAAGGAGGCTTGGACTGGAGTCCTGGCAAAACATGGGTGAACTTGGAATTCATTTTGGAGGGATGACCAGCAAGACTTCCTAACGTAGCAGATATTGGGGGTGAGGGGAAGTTTGGGATTGAGGACTCCTATAATTTGTGAATGGACTGAATGGAAGTATCATTAATAGAGATTGGGAGACAAGTGCATAGTCCTCTCTTCTCAGGACACTGAACTCAGGAGAACTTTGACATACAATAGTTCAGCTACATGATGAGTTAACTAGGCCAGTAGTGCTAGCCTGGAAACCTAATCAATACTTGTAACACTTTTGTCACAAAGCATTAACTAAAAATTCCAAACACTCTCTTACAAATCATCTTCTGAAACATGGTTTAAAGACGCCCAACAGTGCTACTTTAACCTGCGGTCCTGACCATTGCCCCACTTGGTTCACCCGGGTCTCCTTCCCGAGCCCAGAGCTTAACAATTAACCCAGTGGTTTGATGCAGATGCAATAACCAGGATTTGGATTTGGGCTTTTTCTTTTTTCTTTTTTAGTAATTCCAAGAAGATAGTTAAGGCAAAAGGGAGGGTTGTTAAGAAGAGGCAAGAGTTCAAGGGGGCGGGAGGACAGGGACAGATGCTTTTGCAACATAGCCTTGGGAATAAAGCAGCAGAGGCAGACCAAAGTCAGTATGAGGAAGAAGGTTCATCTGTATCTGCTACTGGGAGGGAGGGGACACAGGCGTTAGTATGAGCAAAGCAAAGGCTAGAGATCACAGTCTTGGAAAGACGGGACATGGGGCATGAGGTCGACAGATAACTGGGTACCAGTAGATCTCTCCATTAGTCATGGATGCAACATGGGAGGGAGGGGGGGGGGAAAAGGATATGCCAGGGTATTACTTCATGCATTCTGAATCCCTGGAAATAAAAGAGAGCTGGAGCTTAGGGTTAACATTCTATTAGCACGGATAATCAAGAGAGGCTTTTGATTCCTATGCTGTCCAATGCAGGGCTTCAGGAGACCAAAGCCCATATTTAAGTATAAATTGGGCTATATACATCATGAGGCTCATGCATTTTATAAAAATCAAAACAACAAGAGTTACCTGATTAATCCTTGGATAATTAGAAGTATAATTAAGCAACTAGCTCTTTTCCCATGCATTCTCTTAATCAGGAGTTTACATGGTCTTGTTTCTATGGAAATGCCTACATACTACCCTCTGCAGTTAATAAATAGCTACCTCTTTAGCTATTTTGAAACCACTTTCTGGTTGAATTCTGACTTTTCTCCCCCTTTCCCAGCCTCTTAACACTCAAAGGGTCAGGCCCTTTATCATGCCCAGTTATTCCAAAGAAGTTATCAATCTCCTTGCTAACAGTTGCTGTATTTCAGACATTTCGGCGGTTTTGTGACATGAAATTAAATTCATACCAATACAGGTTATTTTGTTCCACAGCATTTCCTTGACTACAACTCCACTCATGTATTTACCAGTGAAGAAAAACTTTATCATTATAAATTACACTTGGTACCCCCACTGCCAACAATATGCTCTTGGCAGAACTAATAAGACCTGATCCTTCCACCTAAGGACTCTTCTCCAAAATATTTAATGATGGAAGCCCACTTTTGCAACATCTTGGCCTCAGGAGTACACATTCTTCACCTTCTAAGAAAGATAATCATATGCATTAATGATAGAAGTTAATGATGTCAATAATGGTAACTATTGTGATCAATTAAATGTTTAGTGAATACCAGACAATTTGCTAAATCTTTGACATGCTTTGTTTCACTATCATCATAATTGGGAAATCCAAGTTCCCAAGTTAGAATTGGCCATAACAAAGCACTAATTTACAACTTGTGGTCTGCAAAAAGTCTATCGCATGGCAGCAGGGCCCGAGAAGACTATTAATGACCCACTCAATTGGCACTTTTTCTAGTAATCTTCAATGCTTGGTCTGTTAAAAAAAAATGCTTTCAGTCATGAGCACTGAGCTAGAGCTTATCTTTCTGAAACCACACAATTTCTACCAACTAATTCAGGAAGGAATACGGTAGGCTTTGGCTAAGTTACGCAAAGGTAATGGCACCCTCAGATAATTGCACCCTCCAGCATTTCCATGATTTAGACAATTATTTCTCATGCATGCCACACATCCATCACTTGTCAATTGTCCCACTGCTCCATGCCCTCTTCACTCTGGAATTCCAACTAAAGGAGAAGTCCTGCTCTGGAATATTGCCAATTTTGCATTACAGAGAAGAGAGAATGAGGTGGACCCTTAGAACAGGGCTTAGAGCTTCTACCCTAAAATATAGGTCACATTCACCCACATTTCACTGGATCAAGGAGGCAGCAAGTGTTTTGAACAAAAATACAACACTGGAACAGGACGGGGGATGGAGAGGGTAGGGAGTAGAAAGGAGTTGAGTATTATCTTGACTTCATTTCTCTGAGTATTAGTATCTGGCACTTGTAAAATGAAGTTAATGTGGCCAATGCTGCCTCTTTCCTCACAGGTTTACTCTAAGCCTCCAAGAGTACAATATACATACAGAGGAGTTTGAAAAATCCAGAGCAGTTTGTAAGTAAAAATTATTTTGACTTAATTCTAATTGCAGTACTTCCCATGCTTGGCAGATTGCATGATGTCTATGACCCCACACTGTGCTTTTCTTCTTCTAAATAACTTTTAACTACAGCAAGAAAAAGTTTGAGACTATTTATGCAGACTCCAAATTCAGGATCATGAGTAGAACCCCCATTGCTATACCTTCCACAGACACTGCCTCTCATTTAAGCCAATGCATCAGGAACTATTTAAGACCAACTCATTGAAAATGCCATCGCAGAGATAAAAAGCCTCAGCAGACCAGATTCATAAAACACCAAAATCCAACTAAAACTGTTTTCAAAATGGGGAACGTTGGTGCTGAGCTGGACCAGGCAAAATGAAACGATCTCCTGTGAATTGTATCATAGCTGACAAAAGGTCTTATTATCTTCTATTGATTGACTAAGAGTTCCAATATCTTCTCTGTGGCGGTTCCTCCGGCAATCTCTGCAGAGCCGGAGTCTTTAATGCACCGTATCTCTGCTACTACCCTAGGAAGTTAAGGAAATTGAAAGCCTTTTGTGCTTCTTTTTCCACTGAGAGCCTGAATAGGCTTTTCAAGATAGCCTGGACAATGTGTGTAATATTTTGTTTTAATTTGCAAGGCAGTCTTGTTCATTGTGCTTTGTACAATATGGGTCATTTTTACTCCATTTATACTCAGAGTAAAAAATAACTTGCCCGGAGCAGTTCATAAGTATCTAAATGTCTACTTCTCTCTCCACTATGGTAAGACAATGAACTCAGCCTGAGAGTCCGTGGTACCCAGGTGGGCACCTGGTGACCTAGAGGTCTTGTCCACCAGACCATCGCTGAGCATAGTTCTGACAACAGAGCCGGGGCAATGACCATAAACTGCATTTAACCATAGAAGAATGGGGTAGACATAGATTTCTGCCCACTAAAACCACTCCCCCCTTCCCACTGCCACAGTCCTAAGTGGTTCAGCTAAAGGACAAAGTCATTTGTCTCAGGGAAGGCAAACCCCTACTCCAGCTCCAAGAATTGAACACAACCCAAACCAGTAGCATTCATCTCATTCCCCTTTCCCAAAAATTGGGGTAGAGGTGAAAAGGATGTCACCCAGATCTGAAAAATATGAGAGTATAAACCTTCTGCATGGGGGCAGGGACAAGGGATTACAGGGAACCTTCTAGGAAGAGCGGTCTTTAAATACACGAAGAACCTCACAGAGAGACTGTTTTTCACCCATTCTCCCTTCCTGCCTTGCTTGCTTGTGACACTGGTGTTAGCACACCATGCCTAGGGCTATGGCAGTCATCAGCCATAGGAAAATAAGGCCCAAGTCCAATGTGCTGAAGATAGCAGAGTGAGAGGAGAGGTGGGCATTTGCTCTAAATGAGGCTGTTCACTCCAGTTCGTTCTCTGTGCCACCCACTAGATGGCCAGTATTTGACCCCTGCTTTACTCCTGAGTTCCATTCTTGTACCATACATGGGCTCTAACATTTGGTTAGTTCTTCTTGGTGCTCTCCTCCTCTTCGTGCACAAGCCTGCTGAAACTTGCAGAAAGTCTCCACAGTAAGAAAGAAAGGACATCATGATTACCCAAAATGGCACCACAATGCGCACTGGCCCAAGACGAGGCACATACACTAGGCTAAAAAGAAGTACATCCAAGAAACAGTGATTCAGACCTCAAATCATTCAACATTATCAGTAAGGCCTCACACACCAAGGGCAGATTTACTATCACAAATGGCTTCTCATACAGTTGATTCTCTTTATAAAAAAAAAAAAAAAGGGCATCAGTGAGGAATGAAACAGAGTCCCAATCAGCAATTTTCTCCCAGATTCTGCTAGGTCTCAACAGCTGAAGGGAGTCAAGAATGGTGGGTATACTGGTTCTGCCAGGAGGTGAGCCAGTATTCAAATTATTTTGAGGTTCCTTCTGTCATTTTTATAATTGTTCATAGTCTATCCCCAGAGAGAATCGTGAGTAAAGTTTTTAGACCATTACCTGGCTTATAGTATTTTTCCATGGGAAATGAGGAGGAGAATGTTCATATTTTAAAGTTTTGAAATTAAATTTTCTGACAAAAAATAAAAAACAGCCTAAGATATATATATAAAAAAAAAATAGGTATTAATGTGAAGTCCTGAAATTAACAGCATTCTGGGGTGCCAGGGCGGCTCAGCCGGTTGAGCATCTCACTCTTGATTTCAGCTCTGGTCATAATCTCAGGGTCGTGGGATTGAGCCCTGCACCAGGCTCTGTGCTCAATGTGGAGTCTACTTGAGATTCTCTCCCTTCTGCCCCTCCCCCTGCTCACACACACATGCTAAGATAAATAAATCTTAAAGAACTTAATAGTGTGTGCCCTCAAAATTGACAAATGAGTAACAGGATATTGAAGGATAGATGAGAAACAATTCATAAGCAAAAGGGCAACTTCATCCTCCCAACCACCGTGTTTCTCTAATCAAGTTTAAATCTACAAAAGTAAGCAAAAGGGGAGGAAATGTAAAGGAAAAATGGGAAAGACCTATTTAGTTATACTGTATCGTTCATAAGAAACAAAGAAGTAGTGAACAAAGTCTTCTTAGGAGAAACCAAAACCACAGGCCATCCAAGTACTGAGCACTAGTGATGATTAGACACATTCTCCTAACAACTCAAGAGGTCTTTAGTCAAAGCCAAAACAATTAAGCAAGGACCAATAATAGAAAACAGAATGGAAAAAAATTTACCATTAACATCATGGATTGTCTTTACCTTGAGAATGCATGAGCCAGCGGAGAACCAAACCAACTGGGAGAGTGTGATCAAGGTTTTATAGCCTTCATCCCATTCCAGACATCTACTTTCCCGAGTTACAGAGCCTCACGGTGCAATACATTGTGAAAATGACAGGAATGACTGGCTCCAACCAGGACACAAACAGCTTCGCCATCACTTTGCTTATTAGAACTTCTCTAAATTGATGAGACAGAGCCAGTGAGCACCTGAGAATGGATGGGCTCAGATACTAGGACACTAGACAAGAGCAGAAGTGTGCAAAGCTTGCCACCAGCAAGGGGAGTGCTGAGCTCGGAAAGAGGCATTCACCTTAGACACAGGAGCTGTTCTGCTCTCTAGAGTGGAAATGGGATCGCTGATGCTTGAAGCCACTAACCTCTGTAATGGCACCCGTCCAAGTGCCAAAGTTATGAGCCCATCTGTCACTGTGACTTTTAGTAGAGTTTGTGAATTAGCAACTCATGAATCAGTCATTAAGAAACCCAACTGGAAAAAAAAAAAATCTGACCTTGGCAGGTGAAGAAAAAGGCAGTCAGGTCGAAGGTAGGATCAAAACATCATTCAAAAAGAGGATCCACCATGTAACAGTTAGCTGAACTTGGAAAGAAAAATCTACTGAAGACAACAGAAAATTATGTCTTTACAGTTTTGCTAGTGATCATTAATTACAGTGAAAGCAGAACGTGGGATCTGATACGGCCCTACTGCCTTTGTGGCTTTGTTGGGTTTCAGCACAACCTCCAGAGGTCTTGCTTTCACATGCTCCTGAGAAGCCTGGAGACACCAGGACACCTGGAGTACCCCAGACAGCTGATGTCATTTCTTGGAGGTTCCCACAAGACCAGAACCAAGTGATGGCTTCCAACCTTCAACCATGCCTACCAGGAATACATTTCTCACAAACAACTTTCTTAAATAGCTTACTTACCTTCACAGTAAGCAGAATCTCCCTGGACAGAAATGTAACCATTCTTGCACTCACAGGTAGCTTTTGTATTCCAGTTTTTACACTCTGAGTTTTCACCACATTTGGGGCCTTCTGCACAAAAGTTATGACCTAAAAGGAGTGAATAAAATTTCACATCAGAAGAGAACAAAAGACTTGCAAATCCTAAAGCGTGAATTCTCTCCAGTCTATCAGCACCATGCATGAACACATACGTTGGCAATGTGCAACGGTGGACTAGGAAGAGAGTGGGAGAAGAGGAATGGGAAACTCTGGACTGTTTCGTGCTTGAGATGTTTCTCCTTAATGGTCAAAGCAGGTTCCTTCCGAAAGGCTTTGATCCATGCTGATGCTGAATCCCCTTCTCACCACTTTCTGACATAACCAGCCTTTTTATAATTGCCTTACTACAAAATTTATGATTCACAGAAAATATATAGAATGAATCTATGTGAGTATATAAAACTAACACGACCAGACTATTATCAGTACCTCTTAATGACACTTCCCCAAAGAATCCCCCTTCCAGCCATCAAAAATAACTATCCTGAATTTTGTATTAATCACTCCCTTGCATGTTTTTATCGTTTGGCCAGATATAGGTACTTATTTCTAAATAGATCATTCAGGTTTTGCCCATTTTGAACTACCCATGAAAGAAATGCTATTTTACATATTCTCTACGGTGTTTTTTCCTTACCCATCCCTGATAATGCCTGTAGTTACAGTTCATTCATCAACACTGTATAATATTCTGTAGCATGAACATTCCACCATCTGTCCATTATGCTACAGACGGGCACGGGGGTGACTTGCAGGTTTTGAATCACAAGGCTGCAAGGAACATCCTTGAATATGCTTCCCACGGGGCATCCTTTTTAAACCACGTGTTTAACATTTCTTTTCCCAACATTTTTTCTGAATCTCAGATGTTCCTTCCAGGATAATTACTTTTCTCCCTAAAATACCCTTTTGATATTCCTTTAGTTCTCCTCCACTTCTAGATAAGGAAGGAGACGCTCAAACTCACGGACATCTAGTTCGTAAGTGGAGATGCCAGGGTTCTAAAATCAGATCTGGTGGACTCCAAGATCCACCTACTTTTTACTGTATTCATACATCCTTCTCAGCAAAACTTAGGGATTAAAAAGTGAAGGGTTTAACTGTTCCTCAGGACATTAGAAAGTGAACCCAGAGCCATAGTGAGTGCAATACCAGATTCAGCCTCACTACTTTGACCTGTTAACTTCCCCCCATCAAAATCAGAGCAAAACCTTAACTTGCTGGAAAGCTTCAATCTCTGTCATCCAAAAACACTTCTAGGAGGGTTTTAAAGGCTTGTAATAACCATTACAAATAAAAAGACTTGCTTTCACTACTGAAGAGACAATTTTTGGACATCACAGCGCTCATTGCCAGAGAAAGTGCCTGGACTTCCCTCGCCATGTCAGAATTGATCAGTAATTAAGTTGTCATGTTTTCTTTCATTGTGAAGCCTGACTCAAGGTCATATGTGCATCCATTATGATGTGTGTTCTTTGTTTCTTCCTTTTCTTTCTGGGAGACTGCAACTGTCCTTTTCCTTCTGCATGTATCTGACAAGTAGGAAAAAAGCCACTCAAACAATGTTGATGTCCCAATGCATCTTTATCAAGCATATGCCATGTCAATCCACAATGAAGGGAGTTGGGTAAATTGAATTTCAAGGACAGTGAAGGGCCTGTGGGACAAACCAACTTTAATGTCAAATCTACTTTGGTTGGGCCTGATCACTGTGGCAAAAACATGTGTTTCATTCATTAATCCAGGCCTTCTTTCAAGCAATATTTATTCACTGCCCACTTGCCGTTCTGCAGGAGTGAATAATCTATATTTATGGGACATCTACTTCTATGGACTGAGGCACCACAAAAGCTTGTTGGAGCAAAATAAAGATGAGTGAGACCTGTTCTCTGTCCACAAGGAAAATTACAAGCTAAGGGGAGACATGCCAAATACAGGGGTAGTGTAAATACAAGCCAATCTATGTTAAGTGAGAGGTGAACGGTATAAATAATCAGTGTTTCAGGGAAGGAGAAAGCACTTCTAGATGATATAAAACTTGACCTTGGGTTCATCACAGATAGAAACATGAGAAGGGATGAGGAGCAAATCTACAGAAAGGAAGGGGATTCCAACCCGTGAGGAAGAGGGGTGCATCTGGAGAGTGTCAAATAATCTGGCACTGATATAATAATAACAACATTTATTGATTGCATACCATAGGCCAGACACTCAAGTGTTTTATATGCATTGGCCCATTTAATTCTATTAACAACCCCATGAAATGGAAATTAATATCTTTATTTTAAAGATACGGCAGTTGCAGTTTATAGTTAGTTGTGGTATGTACACAAAGCCAGAACCCAGGTCTGAGGCCAAGGTTATTCCTCACTACGTTATTTCACTGCCCTCCCCAAAGCAACAAATTCCTAAGCATTCGACATCCAAAAGATAAAGAAGATCTCCTTTTTGCATGTGTAGATTCAAACAGACCACAATTTAGGTTTCTTCTCTTTCTCAATATATCTCTATTTTCCGTGAGGAAATTTCAACCACTCTTAACAAAAAATCCTAACTTTGACCACTCCAACTTCTTTAAGTCAGGGTCTATGTCTGATTCATTTCTCTCAACCAAAGCTCCCCACACAAAGGTAACTGGATGGATGGCTTAGAGATGGATGGACTTCCGGCCAGCCAGAAAGAGCGGAGGGTAAATTAACAACCGAATGAACAGATCAATGAATCTACAGTGGCATTTAATGCCTCTACCCTCTGAACCAACTGGAAGGCAAATGTGACTGGTTTGCTAGTCACCATTTTTCTTTCTTTAAGCATTTTTATTGAGGTGTAATTTACATACTACAAAACTCACCTCTTGTAAAGATACACTTTGACGATTTTTAATAAATTTGCAGTTGTGAAGCCCATGACCACAATCCAGTTTTAGGATACTTCCATCACCTGAGCTGGACATCCTCATTCCTTAAACCCCACCCAGCATCAGAGTTGGCTGCTAAGTCATAAGTCCTCAATTCTCCACATTTCAGAATCCTTCTAAAGGATTTGTCTTTCTTATCTGATGTGTCTCAATAGCATGACTTTTAGGATCCAGATCCTTCCCTTCCTGGATATTTGTCTTCGCTTGCCACCACAATCTCTTTAACAAGTCCTCTAGCTAGCCCCTGGAGTAATCTTTTCTTCAGCTGGTTATCAACATAGTCTAATGCAGGAAACTACTGAAAGTCACTTTCTTTCTTAAATCAATTTTTTTTTTCCAAAATTAGAAACCGTGACCCGATTGTGGAATACACACACAGAGCCTAATTTTCAAGTTCTTCTACTTGACTTTTTACTTGACTATTTTTAATAAGTCACTCGAGCCTCCGGAATTAGTCTCCTGTAATAAAGGAATATACCAAGTTCTTTTAACTAGCACTGGCGCAAACACAGAAAACATCTTAATTATAAAAACTGCCATTTACTGACTTCTTCCAACGTGCCAGGTATAGTGCTAAGCCTATTAAACACCTTACCTCACAAAACCCTCAACGCTCCAAAAAATTACTATCATCCTTACTTTACACATTAGGAAAATGTGGTTGAGACTAGAACATTTTTTTATCCAAGTTAACATATTCAGGAAGTGGCAGAATCATGATTTCATTCTGAAGGTCTTATGAAGAACACTATGAAAATAATTCTTTGACAATTTAAATACTTGGAAGCTTAGACAACTAATGATTACACTCGGTGGATTATAACCCATCTATGCCCTATGAAAGGTTTCTAAGTAGGTCCACTTAGGACCCAACTGCAGGTTCTGCCAATCTGTTCTCTGCAGAAACTGAGTGTAGGGCAATGCTTGCACCCCATTATTTCTGGCCCCTGGTTGAGAACATCTACCCTTCCCTAGAAACAATAATAAAGGCTCAGAGTCCTCTCTAGAGCATAGGAAACGGCACTGACTATCTAGCATATCCCACATTACAGGTTTTATCATTAAAGCCAAAAGCCACTTGACAATCCACCTGGATGTCCTCGCAGGCGCTCACAGGTCACTGAGCCAGAACCAAACTCGATGTTACTTCCCAAATCCATGCTCTCTGGGCTCTCTGCATTCATCTGCAGTACCTTTATCCACCTAAACCAGAAAACTAGGAGTCATCTTTGCCCTGACCCCTCAAATATACTGCCCCGCCCCCCAGGTTCCTAATATGGCAAGAGTCTACGTCACTTCAAACACTTAAATACCTATCAGGCCAAAGAAAATGTGATCTGGAACAAAGGAATCGATAAATACACAGAGAACTACACCATGTTTCTCTAGAGGCAAATATATAGCCAATTTCTCTAGCACGACTTAACCTTTATCACTAAACAGAGTTGTGATATTATTAAAATATATGGCACTGTTGCATGTCGTTCTTTACATGCTTCTTTATCATGGACTATAAGTTGAAAATACTGTGCCAATTTTTATAGAAATCTTTTAAATACATCCACCTACATCAAATGAAAAATATTTTCTTTTGTAAGTTTTATACTTTGAGAGTTCTACCTTTTATTTTTAAATCACAAACCTACTAGCCTAAGCCTAAGTTCCTAATAACCAAAATCACCTCAGTTTCCTTACATTAATCAGCAAAGCCATCCTGGAAATGGAACTCCTGAAGAGCTTTCCAATGAGTCCACATTCAGTGCACATCAACATTTGGGGAAAATTTTTGAAACGCCATGAAAATGAGACCCTGTTACTTCTCAGCAGTGGTGGGGACAGGGAGTAGAGAGAAGAAATAGAAGTTGCCTGCTGAGGTCAAGTTACGATTTACTACAACTGTACATAACTGGGCAGAGACTCCACGTTCTCAAATTGGATTGCATACATTAATTTTATGTTGTAAGTATCTCCTGAACACATCATTTCCTCCTCCACTTCACTGTAATAAGAAAAACCCATCCAAATTCAAACTATTATCATCTCTCAAACGGACATAGCCTCATTTGCCTTCCTGTTCCCCTTCTTGCCCAGTCTCTAATCCATTTTGCACACAAAGGGATTCTTTTAAAACAGATTGGATCATGTCACTCTTCCCCTTAAAAAAGTCTTCCAACAGCTTCCATTTTACTTTAGAAAAATACAAAAATCTTTAACTCAGACTTTAGTCAACAAACAAGACTCCCGCCCCCTCCCTCCATCATTTCTCTCCAGCCTTTTCTTTTAGTTCTTCTAGTCTTCCAACCTCTTTCCTGATTTACTCTTTACACGCTTGTTCCACTGACTCACAACATTACTACACATCACTGCCAGAGTAACTTCTACTCAGTCTTCAAGTCCCAGCTTAAACATAACCTCTTCAGAGAAGGCTTCCTTGTCTCCCAAGTCTGAAGAAAGCCCCATCATTTTCTTCCATACCACACGATTTTTTTAAAAAGATTTTATTTTATTTATTTGACAGAGAGAGAGAGAGAGATCACAAGTAGGCAGAGACACAGGGGGAAGCAGGCTCCCTGCTGAGCAGAGAGCCTGATGCGGGGCTCGATCCCAGGACCCTGAGATCATGACCTGAGCCGAAGACAGAGGCTTTAATTCACTGAGTCACCCAGGCACCCTACCACCCCATTATTTTTGCTCATAGCAGTGATCACGATTATTATGTATTTATTTCTGTGTTTACATAATGTTTATCTCATCCGAAGCTCACTTCAAGAGAAAGGACTGTGAAGTTTGGTCACCTAATGCCTAAGGCAATATGCAACATAATGTAGGCAGTTGAGAAATATTTGTTTAGTTAACGACTAAATCTTCTCAGTCCTCCGAAGCAAGAATTGAGTGTTTTAAAGATAAATACACCAAGGCTCAAAGACGTTAACTACCTCCTCTAATTACACAGCTGGTTGGTGATGGGTGAAATAGGGCTAAAAACCCAAATATGATTCTAATACCCTGTCTCTCCACCCCATCCCACATGACTGCCCAGCCAGCATTTTAATCATCAAGGGACATTCCAGGAATGCCAACCCTGGGCTAAAGAGACCAGGACTCCTCCAGTCATTAGCATTCTCTAGTCTGCGACATGTCCTGATCTTTCCAAAAGAGCAAACCTTGTTTATTTGTCCAGGACACATTCCATGGTAGCTTGCCACCTGGACACACCAAGTCAGAAGAAAAATAACTTAATCCCATGACAGAGTATCATCCCTGAATAAGATACTAAGGTGAGTGAGACACATTTGGAGCTCGGGCTCAAATGGTGAACATGAGCAGATACTCAGAAATGAGATTCCAGGTCTTATGTGAATACCTTTTTAGTTCCTAGCATGGGTACCATTCATTCATATGACAAGTTACCTACTGGGTACCCAGGCACTGTGCAAGGCAATAAGCAGAGAACAACAACAAAAATGCCATGAACAGCTTAACCATGCTCTCAATCATCCAACACACACGCAGAAATGACCGATGTGCAGTACTGGGTTGTAAGGAGACGCTCTGATGGAGAGGAACAAGGTGCTTCAAGAATGTATCCTAGACAAAGGTCCTAATACAAGATCTAAAGCAACATGAAGGCTGAGTGAGGCTGGATAAAGGGTAAGAGGAATTCCAAACACATGAAGCAGCATGTGCCCATATCATGTTCAAGGAAATTAATGAAGCAACAGAAATGCTGAGGTCACACTTTTTTAATTGTAAACAGTCTAAAATTTGAACTCCCCTAATGGTCCGGTATCTAGAGTTGTCAGCGGAAGACCGTAACACTAACAACTGCTATCTTTAAAGCCATTGGTCTCATCTGCATGTAATAACCCTACATATTATAACGAGCCGCCCCACACACACTGCCACTCTCTAGATCCCACCCTACACCCTTTATAAGGACAGCAAAACCATCCATCCATTCTGCTGCATCTCTGGCTTGTACAGCCAATAATGGACAAGCATCTTTATGATTCACTACTGTGACTTCCACAAAAAGGCCACTAGCCTTGGGCAAGATTTGATTTGTCTCAGCAGCTCAAGTTTGATTCCACAGAGAGCACCCTTCCTTGCCGCCAATCTCCTACCCCTAATGTGTCCTCCTGCAGGTCAAGCAAATTGCCTCTGAAATGATATACCTGGACAATGAAAAAATGCACTCCTAACTTAAATCCCAGAAAAGCTTTCCATCATTTCTGCTTGTCTAACTTTGGAAGTCACATAGGAACTAAGGTATACTAAGTACAGTATATTCTGTGTGTGTCATTGGTAAGGAGATAACTCCACCCATGGACTGCCTAGGAGGGATATGGCCCAAAGATCCTTTATGAAAACTCAACACTCATACATACTTCACAACCAACACACATACCATAGAAGCCTGGGCCCTTGGGGGTGAGGACATTCCTCTACTTCCTTGTTGACAGGGTTAGGCCAATAGGATGAGCCCAGTAGAGACAGAGCTCTAGACTCTCCCAGATTCTGTCTTAGAAAGCAATCTATCTCTTTTACAATAGTCTACACGTAAGGGTCTCCCTATCCAAGGCAGCCTGCCCTTAGTTTCAGATCTTCTCTCTGAGATAGTATGTCTCCTTCCAGAGGCTCCATGGGCCCTGATACACTGCAGCACTTCCATGGCCAATGACATCATGGATGTCCGAAGACTGTACTCATCTTCAAATGCCCTCCACTCCCAGCCTCAACAGTTGAGAGCCCTGTCTGTCCAGTCCACGTCAGCCCATGGCTGCCGGGAGGTTGATCAGAGTCCATCTCCCCGTACACACAGGACCTGCCCCAGCTGCTAACTGCCAGTTCCTCTATTTAGGCACTAGATAATATACTCATTAAGTGCCTCTTTCCCAGGCCTCTTTTAATCTCAAATACCCTGAAAATCCTCTCTCTAAAACTGTTTCAATTACAAATTCTGATGGAGACTAGAATGATGAGGAAGACTAGAGGAAAAAAATCATATGATGCCAAGAGTCTTCGGAGGACTTAATTGAAGGGCATAAAATCTTAAATAGAACAAATAATCTCAACTCATTTCAATCCAGGCCAGATGACAAGGCAAGTGAGCATGAATTAAAATTACAGATAAACACACTGGGAACAGATGTTGGCAAGAACCTTTTTCCCAACACCGAAAGTCTTAAACATGCAGTGAGAACCCTCCAAAGTCATTGGCGACATTGAAGCTACAATTAGAGTCGATTATGAGGAGAATAAAACCCTGAGGAGTGTGTCAAGAATTCCAGAATGGGCCAAATGATTGGTGTGTTTTCCTGGAGCGACTTGGAGGATGCGCGCTCAAGACTGTTGGCTTTTTGCCCCCCTTTAATGGAGCCCACTGACGATTCATGAGCAATCTTGTTCTTCTGGGGCTACATTCACACTTTTATTACCTCTTCCCAAGCAGGAGCATAGATGTCACTCGGTGCCCACTCCCCCTTTTCCACCTCATGGCCTCACACTTTAAGTGGTCAGGCTCCACACTACAGCCATTGCCTTAACATAATGAGGAAGGTAAGCAAATTGCATGCTGTTGGTACAAACTCTCCTGAGGCAGCAGAGGGAAACCATGGCGGTGATTAGGATTGTTCTGGGTGTTACTGGTGGTGATGGATACCCTGGGCTCCAGCAACCACAGAATGGCCTCCTCCTGCCAACATCCATCACTGTGGTTCTTTTGGCTCATGTCTTCCCTAACTGTCCTATAGTCCCTTCCTTAGGGACATCCTGGCTGCACCCATTCCCCTGTGGATTTAACCACCAGTTCACCTGATTGCCTTCATGTTTCTTTAAAGGGCAGAGGAATTAGTTACACCATTTGGTATGACCCAAGAGTCTAAAGAAGCAAGGTGCCCAAGCTCCTAATCTGGATATCAGTTGAGACGGTGAATGCCGTAAGTCTGTCAGAGTCTGTTATTCTTAACTCTATGGTCTTAGGTTTAATTCCTACAAAGAGAAAAACTCAGGAGAAATCTTAATCTCTCTTCTTGATTAGTCATGGAGGTGGGGGAGGCGGTGGCAAATTGTAAAACCACCTAAGAAAATGGGCATGACTCAACAAAAATTAGTTGCAGAATCAAGGCAATGAGTTATAACTCAGCAAAATGGGTTGAACATAATTTCCTATATGAAATACACTGAGCCAACAACATAGCTCGTACTAAAAATCACTTCCTTCCAAGTCACAGATAGGACAGTGTCAGAATTATTCCCTGTGGTCAGAATGTATCTCCATCAACCTCATTTCCTACATTTAAAGAATTCATGAGATACAATCACTGAAACGTTTAAAAAAAAATGAGCACTTTCTGAATATTTTATAGCCAGCCAAGTGGGGGCAGAAAGCAAGAAGCACTTTCTATGCTTTCTTAAATTCCCAGTCTAAACCTCCTCAGGTAGGGAGACTCGACGGAGTCCTAATGAACATAAACCCCAGAAAACTTGCATTCCCTAAGCAGGCCCGAAGAAGGCTGTGATTCGGACTTCTAAGGAATGATACGCTCTCAGGGGGTGATTTCCCTCAGACTAATGACCTGACATTCACAGTAAGACAGAGAGAGATGATAAATATGCTAATTAAAGGCCCTCCATGCAGGTATCGAGAAAGGCTATGGCCACTTCGGTTTCTGTAATCAATAACAGCTGGGTGTCAGAAGCCACACAGCTGAAATCACACCAAGGTGCTCATCCCCGAAATACGCATCTCAGATCATCAGAGGCCCGCCTCTCGGTGCACTTACTGCCTGCCAGTCAGTTCGCAATCTCAATCCACAAAGCAAATGGTACAGCCTCTCCATATGCAGGCTAAAAATTACTTTACATAGAAATTGAGTGTTTGTCACCTTTTCATTACTTTCTGTTTTACAGAGGGGAAAGAGGAGAAGGGGGAGAACTCAATAACAGGCTTTTGAAAAGGGCCAGTGGGCTTTCCAAGTCTTGTCAGAGCAGAAATGAACCAACCCCTCCTCTTCTTGCAAGACACAGAAAATATCAACACAGAGGAAAAGGTAAAAGACCGCTAGAAGTCCAAGAGGAAAAATATTTCCCATGATATTATGAAAGATTATGATGCTACTTCTGAAGATCCTCTTGGAAAATAGTTGGAATTAACAGATCTGGAATTAAGTTCATAGAGAGCATCATTTGAGACAACACATCTTGGAGCTCACCTGAGTTGCCTTTTTGTCAATCGTCATGTAAGTTTTGCATTTTCAGAATAAAGAGACTAAACCACCGCACAGAAAAAAAAAAAAAAAAATGCTCCTTTTCTTTTCTGAGTGTCTGCTATGCAGAGCAAGCCCCAGCATGTGGACAAGGGGGCTGCACATTCTGGGCTCTGCTCTGGGTTGACAGAATGGATGGTAACAACGGTAAATGGGACTGAAAAGGCCTCTGTCTACAATAATGCTTCCTCCATTCCAGGGTCTGAACTCTGAGTTGAGAGTGAATCAGAGAACCCTCAGAGAATCCATATACTTGAATGGTTTAATTCAACCCATTCCCCAGGAGAAGGCCCTCCTCATCATATCTTTTCTCAAGACATGGTCTTGTTCCTGTCGAAATGTAGAGGTGTCAAAGAGAATAACCAACCCTCTTGGACACAGACACTTCCAAAAGAACTATCAGCAGCCCCCTCCCAACAAAGCTGGTAGTTTCCTGCCGAAGAAGGAATCAGGAAAAAGAAGAAAATCCTAAATTTCACAAATTGGTCCTAGCTATAATCTAATCTAGGAAGTTTTACTCCTGCTTCCCACTTGTCCCTCAAAGCTGTGTCAAGGTTTGCTAAAAGCCACCAGGTTGCAGCAGTGGGACCCTGAATGAATCTATTTTTCAATGAGAGATCCCATCTCTTAGTGTCTTCAGCGGTAAAGAAGGGCGCACATTCTGGAGAAGTATTAGCAGAAGCAGTGACACCAGGTCTATTGTAAATTGGGTCAGAGTAATAAAATTCCTCTTGAGTTTCTGTGGGATAATCAATGATTCTGCTCTAATGAAACCATAAATCAGGAAGGATTTACATAAACTGAGTCTCACTTGGCACCTCAACAAATAGCAAGTGATGGATTTTGCATTAAATTATTAGACCTACCTTACAACCCTATCACAGTTACTAATAAATGTATCCCTCTGAAAATTCCAGTCAATCTTTAAGTGTTTCTACAGCATCTCAGCTGCTAAGATGCTTGTAGCCAAAAGACAGATGAATCAGGGAAGATATTCTGACAGCATGGTTAGCCATTCTTGGCTATCAACATACTTAGTTGTCCTAGGAATCTTTTTTTTTAAGATTTTATTTATTTATTTGACAGAGAGAGAGACAGCGAGAGAGAGAGAACACAAGCAGGGAGAGCGGGAGAGGGAGAAGCAGGCTTCCTGCTGAGCAGGGAGCCCGATGCGGGGAGGACCCTGGGATTATGACCTGAGCCGAAGACAGACGCTTGACGACTAAGCCAGCCAGGCGCCCATGTCCTAGGAATTTTTACCAAAATGTAGCTTTCTCATGACCAAGCAGAGAAACCACCACAGAAGCTGGCCACTCCATGATAAAACATAGAACATTCCTATGTACCAGAGGATGCTAGAGGAGGGGGTCAACAAATTATGGGCTGCTACCTCTTCTTGTAAATGAAATTGTATTCTAACAATCACATTCATTTACCTGTTGTCTCAGTTACTTTGGCAAAACAGCTGAGTTGAGTTGTCGCAACAGAAACCTTCTGGCCCACAAAGCCAAATATATTTACTTTGTGATCCTTGACAGAAAATATCTGCCGACCCTTGTGCTAGAGAAAAGACAGAATACAGTCAAATATGGAGTAACCTAAGCTAAACCACTATGGTCTAGAAGGTTTACGGGGGAGCCAGGAAGGATCCAACTCCATAAGTACTTGAGAAGGTGGAAATGGATGTTCGGTGGGTACAGCTTCTACATAATAGAGAAGAGTTTGACTCGATTTGTTCCATAAGATTTTGAATCAATTTTAGGTTCTCCCAATCCACGTCATTCTACCACGGCGAGTCCTTTCAGAGAGGAAAGTTAACGTGATCCTAGGTTTGAAGACGACAAAATGTGGGAAAGAAGAGAAGTCCAGGAAAAGGAAGCAAAACAATTTCTGTCAGAGAATGAATTAGCAGTTAGGTGTTACTTAAAGTGCTTTTCTTTTTCTTTTTTCTTTTTCCTTGCATGAAGTAAAAAAGTTGCATGTAATTCTCTGAAAAAAGATTCACTATAGGTCTCTGTCAGATACAGGAATTGGTTCATAGGAAGGGCTAAACAGTATGCCTACCAATGCCACTCATGAGAAAAGTCTAATAATGATGAGGGTTATAATAACCATTATTGCCGCCACTATCATTCTTCTTACAGGAAGTGTCACTTACCAAACACTTACCGCATGCTAGGCATGATACTAGGTACTTAGGCATTATCCCATTTAACCCTCCCGGCAGACCTGAGTAGTAGACTATCATTACCCTCAGTTTACAACTGAGGCGACTACGACTGAGAAAAGTAACTAGGATACACAAGTTTTGAGGTAGCAGAGCAGGGTTTGAACCCCTATTACTACCTTCACACTATTCATTAAACCCTCATGCACCCCCCCTTGTCCCCCCCACAGCCCCACCACCAAGCCCCCCTTACCTCTACAGACTCTGCAGCACTGATTCTCTGGGAGAATGTGGTCCTTTTCTGAGCAATTCAAAGGAGGGCATGCTTCTGTAATTTTTACTAAAACTCCACCCTGGAAGCCAAATCATTGGGAAACAAAAAAACGTTTGTATGTTTTAGTTGCTGATACAAATCTTTAACACTCGCTGTCAACAGCCTGCAGGGATAACAAGCTTCAATAATTAACAGTGCTTCCAGGAATTCCACAATAATGACAAAGTTGCAAATGAAACAGAGTGAGACTCCTGGCAGAGAAAGCATGCTTTTCTATGTCTAAACGCCTCAACTTCAACCAATAATTTTTGAGTAACTTCTATGCATTAGAAGGTCACTAATAGTAGTATGCTGCTAAGATAACAAGGGGCTGTTGGACAGGGAGCCCTAATTTGTAGGGTTTGTGGACTTCTGTGGTATGAACACTCTAATGATGACCGATTTTGAATTACCAACATGGTATCACTGAAAAGAGCAGGGAAGTTAAGTACAGTGAGTGCTCGTGAGCTTCTATGAGCCAGCTTTAGCACTCCTGGATCACACGCACGGCAAACCCAAAGCTACATAACCCATCTTCCTTGTGCTTGGTGAGTTCTCCCAGCTGGAGTGCAGGAAGAAAGGACGGTCTCAACTAAAAACCCAAAACAGTATGGTAAGTGCTAAAAAATGTTCTACAATTAAGGTTATGATAATGTGTCCTAAGAGAATCATGCTACCCAGGTAGAGAGAAATGATAAAGATGATGCCACATTTGAATAATGGTATAAGGAAGAAGAGACTTTCCTGGCAGACAAAACAGGCAAGAGCTAAAGTATCCAAGTACGAATGATCTGAATGAGGTTAGAGGAGCACTGGATTTTTCCCTGTAGGTAAATGAAATCGCTTACAATAAAAGTTTAAATATTCACCTGGTGAATCTTTATGACCTCACTCACCAAAGGTCTTCTTTGGTGACATCACTAGCATCTGTATTTAGTTTTACTCTGAATTCTAAAACTTAGTCCGCTAATTACTATTAAAAAAGGGTTTGAGAGTCTTTTATCTAAACTATTGAGTTTTTCTCTCCTATTCCTAAGACGTCGTTTAAGTCAACTAAGAATCGAGCTTGAGAAAAGGAGTCTCATTTAACGTGAAAAGGTACTTCTCAACATAGATGAGGGAAGAGGATGGAGATGGGACAGCCAGGAAGGACGGGGGAGATACGGTTTTCCATTTCTGAGACACCATCTTTCCTGTGGACCATGGGACAAGAACTCCCACTTCATCAGGCACATCCATTCCTAATTAGGAACATCAACAGTCATGAACATACCAATTTGATTTCTAACTACTCATCATTTGGATAATTTGCACCACGCCTTCCTCCCCTTTCTTGTAATTTTCAGCCTGACAGTCCTGTCTCTGACATTCCTTGTAGTCTTTTCGTCCTCCTTGCTCTTGGTTTCGTGATCTGATCCAAGTTATCCAGATCTCTTGCTTTTCTCCTATCTTAAAACTGGCCCTAAGATCTGAGAATGCAGTCTGCTAGGTACGCTCAGTCTCCTTCATAGCTAACGTTCCCATCTCACCGCTCAAAATCCAGGCTACAATGGGGGGCACCCAGCCTCATGAGTTGGCACTGGTCCTAAGCCACTGTGCCTACTAGTTGTACCTTAGTTCCTGCAATAGGGACTCAAATCAATTATTACTAACCCATAGACATTACTAACCTTACCATCTGTAGCATAAGCTTTAATGCATAGGAAACCAAAATGCTTACTCACCATTAATGCCTCTACTTCTATCTGTCAACATTAATGTATTATCTCCTGCCTCCTTGCATAAGTAAGAGTGATGGACACTGATGGATCCCTTTTAGGAGTCCTGTGTGCCCATCCCCCAGCTTCTGAATGCTTTGCTGCTAATGGCTCATCCTTGCCACCCTCGGATGGCACTCCTTGGACACTGGAGGCACTCTGCCATGCAGAGAGTTACCCACAAGTTCTACATCCCCACCGCCATAACCCAAAGCCAGGGACAGACAGGCATGGGAGGCTCTTTACCTCAAGGGGAGCCCATAGCTGGGGTGTAATTTATACTCCAATACCCCTCCCGGAACCAGGTTATGTGAGGCCTTTCACCTGAAATCCCATCCTTGCTTAGTTCCTTGCCTTTCCCCATCCCGCATCCTCCACACCCTTACTGGTTCCTCCTGAGAGCGATACTTTAATGGATTGTTCGTACTCAAATCCTTAGTGTAGGATCTGCTTTTATCCAAGACAGTAAGATACATTTCATTCTGGCTGCCAAAAATAAAACTGCTCAAGATTATCTCTGGATAGTGAGATTCTGAAGCAATTCCCTTTCTCTTCCTTGTACTTTTTTCTCTATATTCAAAATTTTGGCATCTGGAGTATGTATTTGCTTTTGTTAAAATAAATATTTAAAATGCTATGGAGACTTTTTTAAAAAAATACTCAGAGAAGTTTGTTGTTTTTTTTTTTATGAAAAGGGCTTGCCTTGACTGCTGATTAAATCGGACAATTCTAATCAACCTTTAACATATTTAATGAGCAAGATCATAATTCCAAATGTTTCAACAGAAACAAACCCCTTTGCATGATTTTGAAAATAATGTGAACTATGATTACAGTAGCGTAAGTGCCTCTACATCCATTTAGTCCAGCCCCATAATTAGGCACAAAACCTTTTCTAACTTTATTTTCAAAACTATTTCTGGGAAGAAGTACCTGACAATTAACATTTTTAAATCCTCCTGATTATAGTACATTATTTTATGACCCCTAGAACTCTGTGTTGGTGGAAAAACACAATTCTTCCTTTCTTCCTCATTTAGAGTGACAGTCTCTGTGTCATTGGTCAAATATAAACACTTTCAAGTTCTTTACTAATCACTGTGCTTCAACCTGAATATCTAATAACATAAAAACTCACATCATTAAGTCAAAAAATTGTCTCTAACGAATTTTTGCAGGGCAGCAATAATTGAACAAAATTGAGCAAGACTACTAGAAGAGTTTATTCATCTTCGTTTAAAAAAAACTTGTTAACTTCTAAAAACACTTGGTGAAAATATTTGAAACAAGAGTTTGTTTCTTATTCTTCACATGCTTTGTCTCATTGAATCCACCCAACATACTACGTGGTCATGTGCCGGCCCCGGGTTGGAGAGCCCCCCACCAGCTCCCCCACCCCCACCCCCGTGCCCAGGTCTGGTGGTCTGCCTTGTTGACTGAGCGATCATGGAGCCCTCGCTGCCACACCTTCCCTGCCTCTGCCATGGACTGAGGAGCTCCTTCGCACAGCATCCACTGATGCAGAAAGACCACCATCCCTCCATCCCCACCAGACCATCTGGAGCAAGAAAATCTCTGCCGTTCCCAGTGGTAGCCAAACAAGGGGGGATAGGAAATACAATAGGAGAGTCAGAGGGAGTTCACCCCCGGGGGTAAATTCTGGCCAGGGAGACAGGAAACAGCTAAGAGCCTTTCCTCCACCCACCCACCCCCACCAGGGCCCCAGTAAAGAACCAGATTTAAGCTCCTCCAGATCTTCTTCAGGTCTCTAAATGCCTCCTTCTCCTCCATCTTTAAAAGACAGTCCTTTCTTTTCCTCAGGGATGTGATGAAAAGCCAATGAAATGGTATAGTTAAAAGCACTTCCGAAGATGGGCTCTTCTGAGGCCCAGTGGTTCCTGGCCGTCCCTCTGGAGATGCCCCACAAAACCAGCTGTGCTTCCCTGTAATGCCCCACCTGGTAGGCATGCTCCCTCCTTCCCTTCCTTCCCTCTGTCTCTCACTCTTCCACTTGAGGATGGCCGTCGTCCACGTAACTGCACGGCTAGCCCCCACACTTTTTTCAAATAGTACCTCTGCAGAAGGGCCTTCCCAGACACCCACACACAAGTGTTCTATCTCTTCAGCCTGCTTTGTATTTTTCATAGGATTTGGCATTATATTATATATTGTTTCTTTTATTATCTCTCTCCCCCAATAGACTGCAAGTTCTATTAACAGGGACTTGGTTGTGTTCACCATTACATAGCCAGAATCTAGTACCCGGCTAGTATGGAGAGTTGATCAAGGTATGTTAGCTGAATGATTACTGAAGATCTCTGCTTCAACACGTCTTACTCTAACAAATAGATGGGTGGGGGCAGGCAGGAGACAGACATTTTCTCACAATCTTTAAGACACTTGGGAGTAGAGATAGCACCATCCAGAGCTGGCATCACAAACTGATTTCCCCAAAACCAACTCAAAACTCTTTCCCAAAACCCTTTCCCAGGCCACTTGCCAAGCTCCCTGACTCCTAGTAACTGCTGGCTCCCTTCACCTTCTCATATCCTTCAGTAGCTTTCCCCAAGGCTCCCTGATCCACAGATGAGCACACGCTAGCAGAGTGATGACGGTGGGTGGGACCTTCCCATCCTGGACCCCCGAAGAGTCCCTTCCTTCAGGGACCCACTCAGGCCAACATGCTCCACTCCAGATCACTATCAAAGCCCCTGTATCTATCTGGTAAACCCCCCCCCCAAGGGATGGGGATCATAAGATGGAAACTTACTCTGCATTCCCGGCAGCTCTTAGTTAAAATCCGCTGGCCTTCTGCAAGGACTTTTCCTCCATAGATACATTTTGCTGTAATGAAAAGAGAGAAACGGGTCAGTCATGCTATGCAACTAACTGACCTCAGAGGTGCCATCCAGCTTCAGTGAATTCTAAGCAGTAAGAACCTCTTTGTGGGGCACCTGGCTGGCTCAGTTGGTGAGTATGCAACTCTTGATCTCAGGGTCATCAGTGCGAGCCCCACACTGGGTGTGGGGCCTACTTAAAAAAAAAAAAAATCTTTGGAGTAAGACATGGGGAGAGGACAGTTGTAAGGACAACCATCAGGTCAAATGGTCATCTTCACTATGTTTGCCATCAGTCCGTCACACTAAGGATATACAGCTATTTCGATGTCACAGCTGCTAAAGGAACCAGAAGATGAATTGATGTGGTCAGAAGTGAAAACAAGGAAGCAGCAGTGGTCATCTCCGTGGAGTACAACAGCAGTACCTTTGATTCTCACACTCCAGCCATAAAATGAATAAGTAAAAGAGGACGTCTATGTTCAATCGTCAGAACCTCAGCCATGATGCAGAAGGACGCCATTTTTCTTTTCTCTTGTGATCATGGGAAATGCATGCCCTTATACTCTTTGTTCCTAGTAAGTTCAAAAACCATTGAGAAATACAAGCCAAACCAGTCCAATCAATGCCCTAGAGAGACTGTCTTTGGAAAGGTGAGCTTAGCAGGCTATTAGGGAAGGCATGAAGTAGACGCAGGCCTTGCAGAAAAGGTAAAAACATATATGGAACTCCCCCCATTCGATTCAGATTCCACTGGGACTCAGCCCTCAATTCAACTTGCTGACTCACTTTTAAACAAGTGCAGAACATGTTAATTTGATCTGACCCTACTGGGTCTCCAGCTACATCAACAGGAACAGGGAACTAAAGGCCTGATTACTATCTGCACAGATGAGAAGCCTTCTACCCTAGCCTTCAGGCGAAGCAGAAGTGAAGACATGCAGTCTACAGCATCTCTACCACTCACTATGTGTCTTATAAAAACCACCTTAGCTCTTAGAGTCTCTGTTTCTGCATGTTAAAAACAAGTTAATTTGGTAGTTTCCTACTTCTACAAGCTTCCAGCTCTCATGGAACATTCAAGTATCTACAGACCTCAGCAATCAACTTGTCCAACATCCTATTAGCCACAGGCAGAGGAAATCCCAGAGATTTCGTATACTTAACATCATGATCCCATAGTGGATGCGGTGGTGTGCCACTCAGCTCCCTCTCCACGGCCAAAGGACTCATTCCTGCAGCTGCTAGGGAAACTCAGCTGAACAGTGACCTAGGATTTGCCCTTGTTTGAAGAGAGCCACCTCATCCAAGGTCAAATCCTTGTCCCAGGCTAGTCCACATACAGTGAGTGGTTGGTAAAGGAGGGCAAAGTCCTGGCCCCTTGCCCCAACTAGGGATCCCTCTAAAAAGTCATTCCAGCTCCAGAACTCCCTGGAGGAATGACTGAAGTGTTTTGGTAACTGTACTGCTGTTCAACCTCTTTATCTGCCCGATTCTGCTTCCTTCAGGATCTCTCTCTACCCTAGAACTGATCCTGATAGATCCTTCCTAATAAAGAACAAGGAAATCTCCGTTTCAGAGTCTGCTTCCTTTTGGAAAACGACCTGCAATAACCCACGCCTAACTGGAATCTGTTCCATTCTAGTGTCTCCTTTCATGAATGGCACTGTTATCTACCCCAGCACCCACATCCTACCACCTGGGGTCCTTTTAACCTCTCCCTCTTACTCAACCCAACACCCAATCAGTATCCAAATCACAACAATGCTCCCTCCTTAACTTGCTCAAGTCAACCTGCTTTTGTCTATTCCCTACCACTTGCAACTATCTTCATTCCCTCCTCTTTAGGACCCTAGAACCTCCCGCCATGTCTCCCTTGTTCCAGTCTTGATCTTACTCGGTTCTTCCCCATACAACAGTCAGACATATTTTGTTAGTTACAAACATGAGGCCATGCTTTAAAATCATTATGGGCTACTGATACTCTCAGAATATAGTCCAAATTCCTTAATTCAGCAAACGAAGCCGTTCAGGTAGCTCTTCCTTCTCTCTCGAGCTTCACAGCTCATCAATTCCTCTGTATTAATTCCCCACCCCCCTACCCCCTTCACACAAACATTCAGCCTCCACAGATACCCCAGCCATGCCTTCTCCTTTGCACCTGGGATCTGTACATGCTATCATCTTCTCCAAGAATAGGCAGCCTCATCAGCCTTCCCCTGGCAACCCCCCATCCTCTATACTCATCAGTTTCAACATAAGCCTGACCTCCAGCAAGAAGCTGTTCCTGACTTCCAGCACTGGTGCACTGCCCTCACTTTGTGCTTCTATGGTACTCTGGATCTAGCCCTGACACCTCACATTCTCTGTCGCCCAATTCATTATACATCTCTCCTGCAAACTATAACCTCCACGAGGGCAGGGTCTGGGTCTATTTTATCATTTCATCTCCAGCCACAAGATCAGTGTCCCTCTGGGCTTAGTAACAGTAAGTAATTTTAGCATTAATGTGCCTGTAGTTGGTAGTGAAAATCAGTCAAAAGTTCTGACTCCCAAATAAGAGTCCCTTTTGCTATTTAATGCGGTTTCAAACATTAAAAGCAGACATCAAGAGTTTCAGACCAAAAACAGCAACAGAAAACAGAGAACTTTCTACATCGACCCCTCCTTCCTTCCTTTAAAAAGTTATCCGTGATCATCTCGTATGCCTCAATTTTCTGATCCATCAGTTGACCGTGACTCATTGGTCCTAATGATGACGCAGATTCCCCTATATACCCACATGGGGAGACCACACATCCTCCAAGAGCATGGAATTCCTGTCCAATCAACTCCCACACTCCCAAACACAGCTGCTGCCAACTTGGCAAGATCACTTGTTTCAGAGTGACAGCTCTGCTAAACACACTGCTGTCAAATGGGCCATCTGCTTCCTGGCCCAGGCTCGGAAGCAAAGAAATAGACTTTTCTCCCTCATTTTTCCCTTTGTCCCCCACAGAATGGTATGAGCCCACTTGCTCCCCTGTTTTAAGAAATTTGCCGATTCCTCTCCTCTGGTAGAAGTTCTAGGAGGAGTCTGTCTGGAGATAGCAAGTCTTACTGTTTACATTCATGCCACGCACACAGGGAAACATCCCTCAAATTCACCAGTCCTGTATAAAAACCCATGTCCACTGAACTTTATGTCCTCACGTAGCAGGGTGCTCGGGGGGCTACGAATGACATCGACATCACGCCACATGCCTCGGCCATTTGCACTGGTGCGGGTCACGTAGACATGATCACAATATCAACTGGCAATGAAGGGATCTTAGGCCAGCTTTCAGGATCACCACCATAGGTCACAAGAAGGTTGCCCGCTTTCTCGTGTTCACCCCCATTTCTCCGACCGTACCCCTCCTTTTCTCTCACTGCCCTCCATATACCTGACATCAATCCTCATTATCCTGCCTCTTGATCTACAGCCAAAAGGCTTATTTTTGATGTCTGAGGAAATTCAAGCATAAAGTGAGTCAGGCTCCGGTGCCTTTGGTTGGGGCATTTGGGACTCCATTCCAACAGCTTTCAGCAGGAGTAGAAATGTAAATGCATACCTGAAGCCCTTTGTATCACACTGGGGACATGCCAGCCAGAATATCTCACAGTGTTCGACCATGAAATTGAAACCTGGCACCAACATGCACTTCTCTGCGATGTCAGAAACCAATGTACTGAGGATTTCGAGAAATAGTTAATCACATGCATCTATGTCCACCCACAGACACGAGGCCCTTGCAGTTTGGACCTGATTTCTCCAGTGCAATGACTGGACACTTCTGCCATTCAGGTGCACACTGAATAAACAATTGGCAGGTGCAACTTGGCACCCCTGTCAGATGCGGACATTAGGTTGCTCTGCCTTTATTTAGGTATTTGTACCCTACACACACTCCACCCATCCCACGGCAATCAGTGGGTTAGAATATCAAAACCAGCCCTCTGTACTACACTCTAAAGGAGATGGGCAGATGAGGAAGGCTAATACCCATGAATCCTCCCTGCCTCAGTGAGTTCATTCACAGATCTGGCTCCAGATACCGCCTCTCTGAGCGAGATGCCCACATCGTGCCGGGTGTCTCTCCAGCATCCCCAGCTCACACATGCCCAACAGAACGTATCACGCCCTGCACTACTTCCTCCACCTGTCTTAGTTCTGTTAATCACACTAGGAGTCTCCTACAGGCTCTGGTTCAAACCCTGGCAACTTATCCCTCACAGATGCTCCAGCCCTGATTCATCTGTCTCGTACAAAAAAAAAAAAAAAAATGTTATGGAGGACCTACTGTGTGCCAGGCCTTTGGGCCATCACTCACATCCATCCTTTCCTTTTCATCTCTTCAGGCAGTGGGGGCCTGTCGGCCTCATCACCTCTGCCTGGACTATGCCTGAATCCCATACCCAGCCACCCTGCTTCCGGCTCTCCCAATGCAGCAGCCTTGGTAAATCACTTTGATTATGCCCCCAAGCCTTCCCTCGAATCTTGCTTTTGACTACAAAGTCAATGCTATGTCTGCTTCCTTGACTTTTGTACGTATGACTCTGTCGTCTGTGTTCTCACCTCCCTTGTCAACGTGGCAAACTCCTATTTATTTGAGAACAGCCTACTCAGCTGTTACTCACCCTGGGAAGTTTTCCTCACACACACACGGTTCCGATGGAGTTAATCGCTCCCTTCTCTGTGCTACCTCTGCTTCTTGCACAACAAGAGTGTTCCACGATACTCTGTTGTAATGTGGTGGTGCCTCCATCTGCCTGGACGGCGGTGGGGAGAGGAGTTGAGTTAAGAGCATCAGCTCTGGAGCCAGAAACCACGTGGGCTTTATTTGGCTCCATCAAGGCTGAGAGACCTTGGGTAAGTTAAATCTTGGTGCTTCAATTCCTTACCCATAAAATGGGGTAACAGTGGGGACTGCGTTCGGGTCACTGGAAGGGCTCTATGTCAGGCATTGTTCTATATTCTATGCCTGACATAGAACAAACAATCCACACGTGCACACTGTTGTACCCAGAGGGAAGGACAGTGTTGGGAGAGGAACCTGAGTATGAATGACTGCGTGAATTCAAAGGAGTATGATTGTTCGCACCCATCCCAAACCCACCTGCGCAGATTCCTACTTCTCGTCTACTGAAACCGTTATCAAACAGAATATCTCCTTTTCTTCTACCACCTCTTTTCCTTTGCAAGTGCTGTTTTGCAGAGCTGAAGATCCCCTGTCCAGCATCCTCTCTCCCCCCTCCCCACCCTCTATGGTATTTCTCGAGTTGGTCTACCGGAAGAACAGCCTGCGCACCACTGTTCAGAGATTCTAGGTTAGTAGGTCAGAGTGGGCCCCTGAGAATAAATTCCTGGACCATCATGTCCACAAATGAGGAATCTAGAAGGCTCTCCTGAGTTTTTCCCAATGCCTCCAACACAGAGAGAAGAACATCGTAGTATCAGGATCCGAAAACCTCCGTGACAAAAGCTACCTTGTTCTTGGAGACCGCAAGAGTGTCTGGGCCTTTTGATCAAAACGGAAGGACAAAGCTCTTTTTCCAAACAATGAACTAAGATATGAACACTTAGACCAAATTCTTTTTCCTATTTCCAAACAAACGCCCCCATCTTTAAGTGCTGTAGCTCCTGAGGCCATGAGAAGTGTATCGACGCTTATTAAGTCAGCCGATAAAACCATTTGCTTTTATGTATCAGCTCCTTTTGCCTGAGCCAGATCAATACCTTTTCTCAGAGTTCCCAGAACGCTGGTCCACCCAAACCCAAACAGAAGCTTAGGAAATTTTATCCAAAAAGGACAACCAAAGTAAATCTCTATCCTTTTTCTGATATGAATGTATTTGAAACTTCTAGAAATTCTACCTGCTAGTGTTGGAACTCTGCTTTATTAATCCTCATTCTCCCCTGCTCCACTCCACTGTTCAACCCACCACAGTCATCTTCCAGAAGGCTAAAAATGTTTAGGTTGGTTCCACTTCCTCCAGGGAGCACAGCAGGCCTACTACCAATGTCCTCCTAAACTTCCCAACACTGTCCCACAAGCCGTCCATGTTCTGCTAGTGCCTTATCCATGTGCCTATTGTGACTGCACTGAGAATTCTAGACACTATAAATCACCTACCTTGAAAGTGAGCCCTCTGAAGCAGAGAGGGCCCATTTATTACTACTCCAAGCACTAGCATTAACTGCCTAATGTATATTCCTATTAAAAAAACTATGAAAAAAAAAAAAAAACTATGAAGAAATGAAAACCCTCTAAGCCAGAGGTTCTTAACCTTTGAAATTTCCAGAGAACTTTTATATCATTTCTTTTTGGTTTACTTTTTTCCTTTTTACCTAGTGTTCACTCATTTATTTTTATTACCATTTTGTTAAACTACAAACATATCAAACCACCAATCGGAGCTGCTGAGAAAATAGTACTGCCTAGCTAAATTACTATGAATTCCAAAGGCAAAAACAAAAACAAAAAACAAAAAAAAAAGACAAAACAAAAAAGAAAAACACACAATGGTATTTTAATTAGCTATGTATCAGCATGTTGGTAAAATCATGTAACTTTCTAAAATATTTTTCAAACTTAAAACTGTTAAATGAATTGGAATAAGAAAAGTGACTATCCCCAGCACTTCTACTGAGGGGACAATGTGACATACATCAAGGGACTTGAAAATGGCAGTGGTTCGTCCCATTGATTCTACTCTAGAGAACTGTAGCTTAAGAAAATATAAAATACAAAGTACGTTTTCTATACAAAGCATGTTATTGAAGAGTAATTTATAATAGTGAAAAGTGGAAAAATTGGGGAATGGTTAAATAAGTTATGAAATCAAGAACAATGAAACACCATAAAGCTCATTAAAATGAAGTTTATACAACTGAGTGGACTTGAGGACACATGACGCAGTGAGCACTGGGTGTTCAAGAAGATTGATGAATCACTGACCTCTACCTCTGAAACTAATACTACACTATTTGTTAATTAATTGAATTTAAATGAATTCTTTTAAAAAGTGTATATAGTGTCCTTTAAAGCACAGAAATACACTTAAGTGATAATAGTAAGTCAATGGGGGTGCCTGACTGGCTCAGTTGGTAGAGCATGAGACTCGATCTCAGGGTCATGAGTTCCAGCCTCATGTTGGGCACAAAGTCCATGTGTGTGTGTGTGTGTATATATAAATATGTATATGTGTGTATATGTGTGTGTGTGTGTGTGTGTGTGTGTGTATATATATATATATATAAGTCAACGAAGTAGGATAAAAATTATCTGCACAATAAGATCTCCACCTCACACAAAATAGAATTTTAAAAAATGAAATCCACTGAAATTTCGAGTGATTGTTTCCAAGTGGTGGTCTTAGGAGATATTTTTTCCATCACCTTTAAGTCCTGTCAGTTCAAATGTTACAAAATAAACACACTGCTTTTATAACTAGAAAATCAAAAGATTATAACACAAAACAGCCAAAAGACTCATCTATTCCCATGTCCAAACAACTTCTGAGATAGTATTCACAGACCCATCCAGAAAACTCAAAATTATGGACTAGAAATAACTCATTTTTTAAACAAATTTCCAGTACTTTTTCATCCTCTTCCTCTGTTCACTGTTAGAATATCAAGTTTGGAAAAAAATAACCTGTACCTGCAATCTTTCCATCACGGATGGGATCAAAGTATCACGTCAATATCTCAGCACCTGAGCTACCTGTATTGCCTGACGGGGCTTTCCAAAGTACTTGAAACAAACAAGGAGGTTTCTCTTTTTAGATCCCAACTCCAAGTCCCATCCTCCAGAGCAACAGGTGTACCGTGCCAACCATAAGGAGAAAGGGTATTTCCAAGTCCCTTTTAAAAAGTGCAAGAAAGGTCTGGGCTGGTGGCACCAGACAAGCTATCCCCACCTCCACTGTCCTATGAGGAGAAAGGCTGTGCTCAGCAAAAAGCTAAACCACTGGGTTTTGAAGACCCAGTGATGTTGATATTTTGGGTAGAGAAATGACCTTGAATGATGACCCATGCCTAACCTAGACTCTTTCTACAGAAGACCTTATAGTTTGATGAAAAGACGACAGGCTTTGTCATCGGGCACCACTAGCTTCCTATCTCACTGGGGTCACTTATGAGGGTTGCGACCTTGGTAAGGTCACTTTCCCAAGCTTCCTGTAAAACAGGGAGAATAATCCTCACCCAAAGGACTGCAGTGAGCAGTCAGTAAGCGAGCAGAAGTGCAGCACCTACATAGTAAATGGCACCTGCCAAGCATTTTTAACAACAGCTTTTACTCTTACGGCTGGTCTCCAGGCTCATTTCACTATTTCACCTGAAATGGTGCCCTTTGCAAAACAGAGTAAAAATATTTAAAACCTGTAGCTTGGACAAGCCAACTCTGAAGGCAGTTGTGTCAGTATCTTAACTGAAGCTCATCTCGAAATTCCTAAAAAGGCCTTTTAAAAGTAACAGGAAATCTGGCCAAGACCTCAGAAAGCCTAAATACAGAATCTGGGCCTTAAACTTCATCATTCAGAAGAAGAGGGACCAAAACACATGGAGCTTTGGACTTGTGACCTCATAGATCAATGCAACCCATTACACCAGGGGTTTGACCCTAGACAAGTAGTTAATCCCTGTGAACACCAGTTCCTTCTACAGAGAATGGGAAGAATAGTAATTAGAGTTGATAGGAGACTTTAAAAAAAAAAAATAGCCTATGTAAAGTATCTGCACATTACAGGTGATTAAAATATAGAAGTTCTTCTTCTCATACATTTAGCATCAACTTCTGGTACTTCATGTCATCAATGTTCATCAGTTGGGGCCTGAACATTAGGGAGAAAAAAAAATCTCAAAGCACAGAGGACCACTCTGACCCTCAGTAAGTACTTACGTCGGCAGACCTTACAGCATTGGCCAGCAATGTGCACGGGGAGGGAGTCTGGGGAGCAACTGAGAGGAGGACAGGACATCCTTCGACACTCGACTGCACCACTCTGAGGAAGGAAGGACAGGGAAAGGAATCTCAGAAGTGCCCTTTGTAATTTCCCTTTGTGGCAAAAGCTCACATGTCATCCGAGAAACCTCATCAGGGAAAGAGAAGCAGTGTGAGGAATTCCCAGTCTACTCCAGGATCACAAATGAAACATTTTTTCCAGCCCAAATGAACCTGTGCCACCTCAATTACTTTTCTGATATACATCACTGGCTTCATTCCACCTGCCCATGTGGGCTAAGCAGATTAGGCAGAAAACAAAACCTATTTTTATAAGAACATAAATAACACCTTTTGCAGACCCTGTCAATCATTATTGAGGCTCTAACAACCCACTTTGTATTTTCCCCACACAAAGGCATTCTTCAGATATTTATCAAATAATTTCAACTGCACAGAGTTCACAGACTAATTTTGGGGGTGCTATTGAATTCTCTGAAAGAGATGGACTATACAAATGATGGATACCCTGGAAGTCAGGGGGTGGGGGTGGGGGTGGGGGTGGGGTAGGGGAAGGTGGGTCTTGCAAGTCTCTGAAACAGATGACAGAGACCTTGTAAATGATAACAAAAAACATCTAGAAACTAATTAACTATACCTCCTTCTAAAATGTATTCTAGCACTGAAGCTAACCGTTAGGTTGCTTGAAAAATCACAGAAGTCCCTTTCTCCCTCTGATATTCTCAATCCTCAACTCCACACAGTAATTTTGTTAGTAACCATGTTAGGTCATGTTGGAGTGTGCTATCAAAGAGAAGCTGATATTAACTTCCAAGTATTTAGAGATGAAATGACACTCTTCCAGGTTCCCCCTCACAATTGCTCAGGTTGCCAGGCAGAAGCTTGTTGGTAGTAAGATCATATGGACTTCCTAAAGTCAGCATTGTATAGTGCAAGACCAGATTATACAAAAAGCAGTGAAAACGCCCCCCCTCCAACTCTGCTTATTTACAAAGAGGCTTACTTTGCAAGTGCAGTTCCGGCAGTGATCCCCGTCAACCCAGGAGTCTTGATCTCTATAGAGAAGTCCGCTCACTTGGCAAGTCTTCTCGCAGTGACAGTTTTCCAACTGACTAAGTCTCGTCTCTGCATAATTTAACTGCAAATAAGAGTTACTAGGTGTAATAACTTTCATTCCATTGCATTGCCTTAACAAAGCTAATAGCAAGGGAAAAGAAAAATTCAGAAGGAGAAAAAAAAAAATGCTCAGAGAAGCTGACTTATTCTTAGCCAGACCGTTAAAAAAAAAAAAAAAAAAAAAAAAAAAAAAACCCATGAGGTGGAATCATTCTAAACTGAAGACATACTGGCTCCTATGGTCTAATGAGCACCAAATGAGACATTAAACTGTATCTCAGGGACCTCATGAGTGTACATAAACATGTGTGCTTCCAGCTCAAGCCCACACAGAAACACTCATAATGAATGTGTTCTCAAGGACTCATTACAATGTTTACAGGAGATCTCATCAGCAACCCCGATGCACTTACATTTATCTCCCACCATTCTCTCCGTGTGCGCACGCTAACCAGAGTGCCACGGTTTTCAGGCTGGGAAGTCACTGCTTCCTCGCTTCTGAAAAATTCCTGGGAGCTGGGGCCAGGAAAAGGGAAAGGATCTAGTTTCTCCCCTGCTCAAGATCCCCCAGAATGAATGCTCCAGGAACCCACTTTGGTGTTCAAAGGCGATGAGAGGCAACCAAACCCCTAGGTGAGATCAGGATTTAGAGAGAAACTTGTTTCATTTTCATAGGTCCCGCGGCTATTGTCAGTTATCACAGACTCTTAGAGTCTCTGACTTGAAAAGTGTTATAACGTTGGAATGTCGTGACAAGTAACCCCTTCCAGTGACTCACCAGCCTCTCCTTGCACATCTACGGCAGAAGGACACTACCCTTAAAAACTTATTTTGGTGAGCTCGGGATGTTTGAAACCTCTTTCTTGGTGTGAGCTGTGAAATCCCTCCCCGCTTTTCCTATCTGACCTAGTTTTGCCTAACCAGTCCTAACCAATCTACTCTCTCCAAACATCTGAGGTCAGCCTGTCTTCTCACTTGCTCTGGGCCCCACTCAGCACCCCCAGGCTCACTGAAGAGCTCACGTGACGGGAGGCCAATCCTCTCTCCTGATCACTTTCCATACAGCCTACTACAGTCACCTTCAAATGTATGGTGCCAAAAAAATAAATAAATAAAATAAAAATTCAACTTTGATAGAATCTCAAACATACTTAAGTGTAATGCAATAGCAGTATTACCATTTTCCTCTTCTCTTTAGAGACTGCCTTGATTGAAAAACGTACTACTTTCTAAAAGTCCAAGGAGTTTCTATTTTCTTTCTCAACCATACTTACACCTCCGTGTCTTCAGTATTTTTCCCACATAGATCAAGCCAATCTCTGATCCAAGCAAGACGATTTCAAGCCAATATTTTAGATATAACAGTTGAATATGGGTTGAGGACTCCCAAAATCTTTCCATGCTAACTACGGTTCCATTCCTTTTATGTTCCTCTCAATTACTCCTACCAGCACTGCTGAACACCTCTGTCTAAAAATGGAATCCACATGCAATTCCAAACTTGGCTTTTGTCATTTATTTCATTCTCTTCCTCCAAAAGTTTAGAATCTCTCAAGAAAAATAGTTCCCTATCTGCCTTTTGTGGGCTGTACCAACGGGCAGGGAAAAAAGCAAATAGGATGCTAGACAAACCACATGCCCCATCACCGACCCCCCCAAAATGCCGAGTTAACTATGCCTAAAATGTTAGCTTCCTAGGACCGCTCCCACATTCACCATCTTCCAAAAATTCAGATTCATGTAAAGCTCTAGCTTAGAGTGTCTAGAATCCATGAGAATTAAGTTCTTTAGCAATTCTTTAGGGAACACATTAAATACACTTCTTAGAATTTGGTGAAGGGAGTAAAATCACATACAGGTAAGAGGTCACTTCTTACTAGAAGTGACAACTTACCGCATATTACCTTCGCTTCACTTCTATAGCCCCTGTAGTTTCTACAAAAGGGTAGTGACTGATGAATAACCTTGGATTGGAAAAGAGTTCACCTAGACCTGCATCCCTCCTAAAAGTGGCTGAGAACACGGCATTTGTGAGAATAAATGAGCCTCATTCTGAAAATCTCCAACAATCTACTGCCTACACCACTCCAAGAAACTTCTTAAAGACTAAATGACCCAAAAGGCAATTCTGTGACTGCCCAAGTTTCCTGAAAACCCAGAAATTTACCTAAAGGCAGTATTGTCAATTGCCCATGCTGTCCAACAAAACTGAGCTATGATCACCTACAAAACTCAATACCACGAAAACCTCAGTTTTAACGGACACTATTCTCAGGGCAGATGTTTCCCTTCTGAACTCTATTTTTCCTTTTTTTTTTTTTAATCTTTTAAAGATTTTATTTATTTATCTGACAGAGAGAGACACAGCTAGAGGGAGTACAAGCAGGGGGAGTGGGAGAGGGAGAAGCAGGCTTCCCACTGAGCAGGGAGCCTGATTCGGGCCTCGATCCCAGGACCGTGGGATCATGACCTAAGCCAAAGACAGACACCCAACGACTGAGCAGCCCAGGCACCCTGTTTTCACTTTTTAATACATTTAGCCTTTTCTGACAACACTGAAAGCCTTAATCTCTGTAATAAGTGCATGAGAAAGACACAAAAGCAAAGACATATTAAGGCAAAAAGCTAATTTTTCAAAGACACTTAATATGTAACTTTACCTTTCTCCCCCCTGTTAAATACTACTAGAATAAAAGGAGAAAAACAACTCTGAACCAAAAAATGAATTACAATTTGTCATTGGTGTCAGCATGCTGATTTTACCCAAATTCATTTTCAAAAGCTATTTCTACACTACCTGCCATTTCCTCCAAGAATGCTTATAGATCCAAAATAGATCCAGAAGCAAATCTACATCTCTATTCAGTCTTACCTTTGTTCATGCATTTATCTAAGCAACCATGGACAGAATCACTTATTCTTAACTCTACACATTCAAAGACAGACATCAGAGGCCTTTTTCACAGTAAGAGGTCAACAAATGGATGAGTACATTAGTTGTGCAGTGGGGTGCGCTTTACTTTCTTTGAAATACTATTTAGTTGGCATTTGTTACATTGAAGGGAAAAAAATCTTCTATTGTGTTAAACTTAAGCTTAACTGGAAAAATCACTACTGAGCTCCTTACAACAATGAAAGTCTCAAAATTAAATATGTTACAAGCTGAAATGCCACTCCAAGTGCTGCTTGATTTGCATAAATAGATTTGTCAAAGATTTGAGTAGAAGTAATCAAATTCCCAGTCTCCAGCATCTCTTCTTCCTGAGCTTGAAGGCAGAATGCAATTACAGGACAGGTGGGGTGCGAGAGCAAGATAGGTCCCGACCCCATAACAGTGTACCCGGCCCAGCAGTGGGTTCGTTCCCACAGTGTCAGGACTACCTGAGAGAACTCCCAGAGTAAGCCAGGGACCAATGGTCTCTTGGAGAGGGCTTAGAGAATGTGACAGAAGATACCTGCCCTGTACCTTCTCTATCTTGAAAAAGGTTCACTGTGCCAGAATGCCAGGATTCTTCAAAGAGGGCTCTGATGCACCCTGACCTGTCCCCTGAAGTTACACGTAAGCTGCTCCCATGATATGTCCTGTATTCAGCAATGGCATAGTCATCCTCCAGCACCCCTCTCCTGAAGAGAGAAAAGAAACAGCAAGCCCTCCTGGGCAGACCCCTGGGCTCATCTGGTGTTACATCTGTTTGATGTGATTATGGCTCCCAACTCCTGTCCAGCTTGTGCACTGGGCTTGCTCTCTGATAGGATGCCATGGCCTTCCACTAGGACACAGTGTAAGGACTTTACACTGCTTTCCAAGACCTCCCGGCACCTAACTCTAAGACCAGGAACCCGACAGCAACTCACGGCTGTTGCCAGGCAAGGTGGACATTTTCTTAGTGACTATCTTCCCCTCGTGGCTGTTCATTTTTTTTCTAGGTTTAACAACAACATGAACAACTACAGCTTAGTGAGTGCCTATTATGTGCCATCCACCAAACCAGACCTTTAAATCTCGCTTGCCTGGTCTCATGGGATCTTCATAAAACCAAAATTACTTGTCATCCTTTTACATACAGAGAAATGGCAACTGGGAGAAGGTTAATGAGCCCCGAAGCTCCCGCCCTGATGGCTGCACAGGGTACAGGGCAGAGGAGTTAGGGAGTTAGGGTCTGCCCATGTTGGGAGGTCTTAAAGGAAACTCCTACATAAAGATGTGGTCCCAAAGGCCTGTATCCTCAGTTTAAGAGTACACATAAAGGAAATAAGGTCTGCACGAAGCACAGAAAGAAGGCCTTCCTGTTCAGACTCGTAAAGGCAAGAGGGAACTACCTTCCTTGAGAATTCTTAAAGAATTCTTGGCTGAGAATTTACTTGGTCTATCCTAGGTTTGCAGTGTGATTCTGAGCAGCCTCAATGATCTGAAAACCATTAAGGAGATCGTGGAATATAAGGGGGCCCTGCTTAGTCCTGCCAGAAACACACAGCATGGGAACCCAGGACTCGACATCTCAACAGATTTCCAAGGAAAACAATAGACTATAACCAAAAGGGTGAGTTTAGGAGCTTTCTTCTTGCCCTGACTCTCCCCCCTCCAAAAGCTACTACAAGCTCTATGCTCAGGTTTCACTCCCAACAGGTACCATCAGAACACACACATTCCTCTCTTCCATTTTGCCCACTGTTCTCTCCATCCTCACGCTGGTAGCGGCCAACCTGCCTCTCTCCATCAGCTATTCCTTCTTTACGTCTTTTGTTCCTCTTTCCAATCCTCCCTTCTCCAGCTACAGACTTCCTTGGTCATGATGCAGCTTTCAGAATCTGAGCATGAGTCCCAGCTCTGCCATCCATGGTCGGGAAAAGTTAACATAACATTCCTGGAACTGAGTCTTCTCCTCTGGGAAGCGGGCTGATAAATTAACCCCAACTCAAAGGACTGTTGTGAGGATTAAAGTGATAGGGAATACAAAACATTTAAGCACTGTAACTAACACACAGCAAATACTCAATAAATATTACCTCCTATGACTGACTTTCCGGCATTTTCTAAATTAGGGGTTGACAAATTAGGGCCCATGGACCAAACCTGGCCCACCACTCACTTTCCTCTGGCCTGTGAGCTAAGAATGATTTTTACATTTTTCAGTGCTTATATTTTAAGTGATTATATTTACATAAATTTATACTTAATACTTCCCATTTTGCCTCTTGGCCTACAGAGCCTAAAATCAACTAGCTAATCCCTCCCAGAACAAGTTTACCAATGCTCCTCTTCTAGATTACTGTAGATTCCAAAATCTTCCAGTGAAAATGGAAGTTCTTGGCTTTCTGATTACAATTCTACTCACGGTTTAGAAGAAACAGACTTATAAATCTTCCAAAGTGCCAGAGGCGGGGTTTAGAAGGTTTTTCTGCTTGCAGTTGCCCACAATTAGAATACTACTGCCTCACAAATGCCCATTTTACATAATAATGCTTGGAGGACAGAGCTCAACATGGCTCCTAGATAATGTATGGCTAGAAAGAGAAAAATGACATTCTCCGCAGAACAAAATAACAAGAAAGAAAGGAGCATCCTTAAAGCCAGGGAACCACAATCACCTGAGTCTGAGTGGAATGTTTCTCGTTCCAAAAATTTGGTCGCAAGCTAAAATATAATTAACACTATTGCGATCAAGCTGCTCCCAATGAAATAAAAATACAAGTCTCTATATGCCACAAGCTGGGAAGGCAAATAATTGGCTGCCTTTCACATTTCCACTGTACTCTGAACTGAAAAGCTAACGCTTCAGCTCTCAAGTCTCAGGGTCTCTAACAAAAGTGTTCTGTCTCTCCTTTCCAGACAAAGACAACTTGGCCCAAAACCTAGTTTGAAAGAGAAACCTTATCTTCCACAGCACAACCGATGGGTCCAAAACACAGCCCTGCCTCCCAAACACTTACCTACCTACTAATTTTTTCCCCTCCACATTGCTTGGCTCATAGCTGGGAGCAGTCATAGCCGCAGGTGGCATAGGATTAATGTATCATTTTCACTGTTATTAAAATTCTTCCTTTCGCAGAGTATAATGTCTCTTCGGCCCAAGCTAATTCCTTCTTCGCCCTAGGCTGGGACTCACATCCACGACTGATTGATATCATAACAACAGCATTAGACATATTTTCTATTTATCCAATGCCTTTCAACACAGGGCTCAGGGCTTTTCATTATGAATCTAAACCTCACATATTAAAGCCCCTAATTGTCTATATTTTTGGCTCCACCCTCAATATCTTCTGCAATAGCGATCGGTCTTGTTCATTACTGCCTCCTTTGTGTCTGACACAATGGCCAACAGCAGATCCTCGAAAAATGCTTGTTAACTGGATGATGGAGAGAAGGAAAAGATGTACAACTATAAAACTGAATGTGTTAACAGGCAAACTTTGCCTCCTCCACTATTTAACTCAAGACCAGTCCTGAAATAAATCACATCTTAGAAATGTGATATAATGCCTTCTCGTGACAGTAATCTGTTCCTAACAATGACTATTTTGCCTCTTCCGATTATTGGCAATTATTCTTACATTCCAAACGCATTAGCTTATAAGCAGCAGTGCTTCTGACCATCTATCATCTCACAGTGTTACTAGCTGAATGGCCAGTGGGCCAATTCCTTTTCCTCTCCCAGGGAATCTAGGGTGATATATACAGCCTCTTTCTTCCAAACATTTTTCAAGTAAACATTTTGATATAGCCTAATAGTATCAAAGAGGTAAATGGTTATGTTTACTATAGGTAGTCCTATTTCAAGTAAGGATAAACCATTTTTATAGTAACATATTGCAGATGCCAAGGCTAAAAATGTTTCCATTACAACATACCGCTTGAAATTCCAGATAGGACGGAAAAAGAAATGAAACATCATGAGTGAAATTTAGATACCTACTTTTGCAGTCATCTTGGCCAAGAGCTCTTGCAAATCCATTATTCCTTGCACCAGGCTTAAGAAATCACTGCAAGTTGGACAAGCTCAATAGAGAAAACATAAGAAATGTTGATACAGTGCTAATACAATAAAGAAATTTTTACAACAGTAGTTGCTTGCCTATGTTGAAGGGTTTTTGCTTTTCTAGTTAAGTATTACTTTGTAATTGGAGTCAAATCACCCAGGATTTCAGGTCTTGGTCTTTTCCTTTTATTAATAGGGGGAGAAAGGAATAGGAAAGAAGGACTATTAACTGAAAAGGCAATAGGATATTTTTAAATTAAAATTAAGCCCTCGTTTTTATTGAGAGGCGACTGGAAAAACGTGAATTGTTATATAGAAGAGGAGAAACTAAACTCACATCTAAGCCAAGCAATTTAAATGAATGTTTACTATTTATACTATCATATTAAATCTCTCTTCCCACATCAATTCACAGAACCCAACTGCTAATGTAGTCTTTTTCTTACCTTCCAAAATGGTAATTCTATAAATACATAAGCTTTTTTAAAACTTAAAAAACACAGAAGTATATAGTATAGATGATAAATTATCTCCCTATTCCCACTACCTCAGAAGTCCACAGTTTTTTTATGCTTCGGGTGACATGTGTATTACCAGTAGGTTACATAATATTAGAGATTTATAAATGCTTCAAGTGGCTACTTACTGCGATTCAGGTTTGGACATTGAGTTATGTATCCATTTGGCATAAAGATGATTTTCCCATCTTGGATGATTCCCTTGATAACAGAAGAGAGAGGTGGTGATTATTATATTACAATATATATATAATAACATATAATAATAATATATAATATATAGTATATAGCATATATCATATATATATAATATTATATATAATATTATATACTATATATATATATGTTATTATATAAAATTATTGTCACCAGTTCCAATGGCTGCTGTGCAGTCACATGCTCTCTGCAGGGCACAATATGTTTTACAACACTGGTATCCTCACTCAAAAGGTAAGTCTGCCTGAGTCCCCAATGAACTACTCCAAACCATCCTCCTCCGGAAATCTTGAAAAGTACATTTGTCTTAAGAAAGCTATCATTATTTACCACTGGTGGGTGCAAATGACATTGTAACAAGAAGGTTCTACCAGTAAATGATGGTCTTCAACTATTGAACCAAAAAGACACTGATGAAACAAAAATTTCCTCAATGCCTTAGTCATCCTGGAACATTAAATTTTGCCAAGTTAGGTGATTTTTTTTTAAGTGAGGGAGAAGAGACAATACAAACACATTAGACTAAAGTTTTCTGAGTCATTTAATCGAGGAAATAAAATGAGACATGGAGAGACTTGCATACAATCTTCGTTCTCTGTTAACTGAGTAACATGAGTGTTTTGTTGGTGAGTCTTAAAACTTGCTCAATGTCTCACTGTGAGTAAAAGGGGGTCTTTTCATTCTATAACTTAGTCTGGAAGAACACCTCTGATTTAAGAAAGTCAATGAGATTGCCATCTTGCAATGACAATACTGACTTGGCTTTGGGATTTTTTTTTAAGTTGAATATCAAGTTTTTGGTTTTAGCGGGGGTTTTTTTCTTCTTGATTTGACGGAAGATATCACAGAACAGATGGAAGATGGGGAAGCCAGTTCAGAATATTGAGCTTAATCTGTAAATAAAATATAGGCCTAAGATTGTGCTGCAAGTCCTCCAGAGGGGGTAACATTTATGTGCTCATCTTCTAAACAGAAGGTAATCAACAAACGCTATTTTCTGCTTATTTCAAAATGAAATATGAATTGGAAACATTAATAGAAATAACAGGATCATAGGACCTCTTTCTCAGAATTGGATACATTTGTTAACCTCTTCCTCTTTGAGGATGATGCAGTATTTGTGATTTTAAGAGGAGACAGCCTCCCCATGGGGAGGAAGCCCCTACCACTGCTCCTCAATATGAATTCATAGTCTTTTGTAGGGGAATCCCAGAGAGCAATTAATGCAGCACCATCTAAGTCAATCAGCTTCTTCCTGGCACAGAGCTGCTCAGTTTCTCAAACCAAGTTCATGCCTTTGAGTGCCCAGGGCACCTTTCAAGCACATTTGAGAAATAGGAGAAAAGCATGGGATTGGAAGCCAGGAGACCTGGCCTCAAGTTCTGGATCCATCTCAAGCTAACTGAGTGAACTTGAAGCATTCGGTCAACCATCTGCTGAGTTTCAGCTGCTTCCTCTGGAAAAAAGGCTGGATGCAAACACTAAAGATCCTTCTAGCACTCAAGTTCTGGAACAGCAAAACAGGCATTTAAACCAAGATCATTACAATTTAGATCTCTGGGCTCTCAGTGCCCTTCAAGTTAAATAAAAAATTAGGCAAAGCTGTAGGTTTCCATCGAAGACCATTACAGAGAATGGAGAGGCACATCAGAAAACATCTGTCTGATTTGAATAGGTTGAATATGGATGAATTCATAGTAACCAACTATCCCAGGTTTGCTCTGGATTTAGGGTTTCCCAAGACCTGGGACTTTCAGTACTGAAACAGACTCACAGGCACACAGGGACAGCTGATCCCCCTAGGAGATGTGGAAGTGGAGAAAGCACATGTACCAGGAAAAAGCAGGTCCATTCTTATTTTTAATCGGCCATGGAAAGGGCACTCAAACCCAGAATATACTTGTCATAGTATTAATTACCTTTCTAAAAATGAATGGAAAATCTGTTTGAAAAGGATATCCCTTCTGTTCACTCAGCAGCAAGGTAATTTAGTACATATCCGTTTTCCTTTTCCTATTTTTAAAGGTGACTACTGATTTTAGTTACATTGTAAACTACAAATTGCCTCCCCCGCACCTTCCTTCCACCTGCCCCCATCATCACTTCTGCCTTCCCACGTTTAATCTGACCCACACAGAGGGTGTTATACAGATCATTAGGTGAAGGTCAACGATGTTGACTTGATCACAAACAGAAATAAGAGCTGACAGCTTCTCAATGCCCATTAACACCAAAACTCAAAGTACTTGGTATCTGTTCTGAGGAAAGGCCATGGGGGTCAGCCCACATACTGGCATGAATACTTGTTCTTGCCAAATAAATCGAGATGGAAATGTAACTTATTTGAAAGGATGTAATTCCATGCTAGACTAAAAGAAGGATAGCCATACACTGTACTAATACCAGCTGTAACCCAAAGAAGTCTGAGCATGTGTGGGTGCATGTATATATCCTAGCACCTTCCCCCAGAACAGGAACCAGAAGGTTTTGCATTAAATTGCCATATGAACTCTTCTGTACCTGGACCTTTGTCAAAAGCAGCATTTGCTAAGCATGTAGTTTTCTTTAGAAAATGAAAGGCATTTTATAAAGTATAAACCTATATAGAAGCTCACTCTTACGTCTCACGGCAAAGTCATCTGGCAATTTCTACTGATGATAATGTTCCTTCAAGTCCTGCAACTTCTCCCGAAGATGAAATTAGACTAACACGGATTTCTGTTTGTTCTCATTTAACTTTAAATGTATCTACATTTACCTGAAAAATGCAATTCTGCCCTTATCTGGCCTCACGTGATCTCATTTTTTCAGACCCATGCTGTATTTCACATCATCAATCATGGCAGTGCCTCCCAAACTTGGAATTTCTTAGGAATCACCTTGAGTAAACACCTCCAGTTTGAGTAAAAACCTTGAGTTTAACATTTAGATTTAGTCATCCCTCAAATTCTGTTTCAGGAGGGCTGAGTGGGCCCCAGACACTTCTTTGTGAAAAGCTATCCAAGAGGAGTTTGATGAAAAGTCAAAGAGTCCCACTTTAAAAAACCCTGCTCTGTTGTCAATCATTTGTCGGTTTTCTTTTGGAGGCGAAGCAGGAGGCTTTACTCATTAAAAGTTCCCAGTGGCGGGGCACCTGGGTGGCTCAGTGGGTTAAAGCCTCTGCCTTCGGCTCAGGTCATGATCTCAGGGTCCTGGGATCGAGCCCCGCATCGGGCTCTCTGCTCAGCAGGGAGCCTGCTTCCCCCTCTCTCTCTGCCTACTTGTGATCTCTCTCTCTCTGTCAAATAAATAAATAAAATCTTAAAAAAAAGAAAAAGTTCCCAGTGGCGACAACAGCATGATCCAAACCCTAATACATTAATAAAATCTCAGGGATTTGGAGCTGAGTCGCGACTGACAGAATTACTGGATTACAGACACCATGAAGGCAAAGTCGTATTTCCATCTCAGGTCCCCCTGCAGCTTCTGTTGTAGTATATTTCACATAGCAGGCACAATAAATACTTGAAAGGCATCAAATTCCTAAAAATTATTAATTATAGAATATTGAGCAATATCATCTTCAGCTGGTAGAGTCTGTAAAGATCGGGTAGGATATCAGTTTTTAAACTAGAGATACATATTAGAATTTTAGAGGAGGTTGGGGACAACATCAGATGTATTTTGAAAAAGCTTCCAAAGTGATTTTGATACACGCAATGAGAGCTACTGATCCAGGGCCAGATCACTGGTCATTTGACCCACGAAAAACCTAAGGCTTTGGCAACTTAAGTAGCTTTCCTAAAGGACACCTTAATCTTAGGCCATTAACTACAGGTCTACTAACTCCAAACCCAGGGCTAAGCTACTCCAACACGATTTAAGGAGAAAATAGATCATTTGAGAAAGTCTCATAGTTACAGGAGCTAACAAGATGTTGCTAGAACAAAATCCTGTTGTCAAAATGAGGTTCTATCTTAATTGCTTTAACAGATAATCTGATATTTAATCAACCGAACATAAATTATCTGCATTAGATGCTAACAGTTTGCTGAAAGAGTTTTTTAGTCCTGGCAAACAAGAGACCCTTTTAGGTAGCTTAATATTCTCCCCTGCAATCTTATTTACACTATTAATTTGCTAAACAATCCATTTTCTCATCGTTCCTGCAATGCTAAACCTCAGCCAAGCTGAGAATCTAAATAAATCCCTAAAGAACAAAGCCCAAATTAATAAACTTTTATTAGTAGTACAGGTGGAGGCTGGGGCGGGGGGGGGGGGGGGATGGATAGGTTTTTTTTTCCTTTGTTGAACCCACCTGTTGCCAGCCTCCACCTCCTGCACTAGGCTCACCAGGCACTGCGACATAAATTTGCACCAGGTAGGTTGCACATCATGAGTATTTCTTTGGGAAACTAATGCCCATTATTTCCATTGTTCCAAGAACATTTCTCATTCCACGGTAAGAAATACACAAAGATGCAATAAAGATTAGAAAAATTATACCATTAGGACCCTCTTAAGTGTGGAATAACTAAGATTAGGCAAGTCCTTCCAACATTCAGAGCTTTCTGATACAAATAAAAGCAGCTTTGCCACCAAACAAATGCTATTCTTTTTTAAAGCTCTTATTTCCCTGCAGATCTCTGTTTACATTGAAGAAAATGGTTCTCTCTTTTTGTATGCTAAAATACTGAAACAAATTGCTTTGAAAGGGAAAGGGGGTGGGGAGAGTTCCTGCTGGGCATGTAAATAGAGGATGAAGATGTGTTGTTTATAAACTGGCAAGGACCCAAGCTTTGGCAACAGGCTAACAAAAAGTAAGACTTGAGAAATTCACAAGGAGGATTTTCAAAATGCAACCAATTATGTATTTCTGCCCTGAAGACAGTTAATAAAATATTCCAGCTTGCATACAAGCCAAGAAAGACACTTGTCGACTTTCATTACGATCAATAAAAACTGTCAGCTCATTAGCATATCATTAGCTGTCCTGCTGTTTCCAAAGTCTTAATGCACAGAAATATTAATCCACAAATGTATAAGATTCCCCAGCTCTGTGGCTTTGACTTTCTGCATGAAAGGAAAAATAAGAATTAGAGATGGGAAGAATTCCATATAGCTTCTTTCTCTATGTGCCTATAAACATATGTTTACCATCTGTGGAATTATGGGAACCAGCTGAGGTATAAAACAACAGCTGTGGCATAAAAAAATTGTAATCAATTTTATTTCCCAGTGACAGCTCAGCTGTTAAGCAGACAGTGATGTCCAGGCAAGCTAAAGGTTTCAGACCAAATTCACTGGACAGAGACGGACACAGACAGACACAAAGAGCCTCAGTGAATGGCTTTGGAATGGAAGTTACATACGAACACTCAAACCACTCAAGCATCCTGTAACTCACTATGATTCACCTCAACTTCTTCTTTCTTTACCCTCTGGAAAAATCACAGCATAATCAGCTTGGAATCTCTCAAAGGGAAACTGAGCGGTAGTCAACATCTCAATAATGAAAATCTGTGACAATCAGAACGTTCAGATAAGCCTGTCACTAGTGGTCAGCTATTTTCTCAGACAGCTGCAAATCTGAAGTGAAGAGATCCCCACCTTTTGTTCTGAGTCTCTGAGGGGAACCACCCAATGCAGAAGGCTCACCTGCCAGACACCAAGCTTAATTCCCTCTCTCACTCTTTAACCAGGAGCACTTTTATTGCTCTACCCATAATGATCCATCAGGGCCCAGAAATTAGGTTTGACAAGCGAGCCGGCTTTTCCTTTTACTTTGTCTATGAAGTAACAAATTAATATTTAAAATAGAGAATATCTAAAATAGAGAATATTTAAAATTTAAAATGCTATTTTAACCCGAAAACACACCATAAGCATATTTAGTTCTGGAGGGAAAAAGCAGGCGTGGTTTTTGGACCCAGGAGGCAGCTTCTACAAGATAAATATTAAGAGCCTGAAGATCTGCCAAGTTTCACTCAAGAGGTGCTTGCCTCTTTTACAGACAGAGTTTGGCAGCACTGGATGGATGCAAATAATTTCTAGAAATGGACAAGGACGTATTCCCCCTACCTGCACCATCTCACCAAAGGATGCCCAGAAACCCGCTGGCTGACATACAAAATTTTAAAAGGGAGAGGAGTTTTGGAAGGTTGCTTCCAAAAAGCCATTTCTTGAGGCTCCTCTTATTGGGCAACAAGGATAATCACATGGTTCCCCAGAGGAGCGGTGTGGACCTGCCAACCTCCTTCTGGGGCTTCTCCCTAGTACCACCTGTTCCTTTCAGGGGGAGCTCCAGGAAAAGACAACAGGGTATGTCTCCTCCGTGGGACACTGTCAAGTGAAACGTGTCCACCATCTAACACAGTGACTAGTACACAATAAATAAGCCCCTAAAAAACATATGTTGAATGTTCAATCAATGAGCATAGACCGTGAAATAAAAAAAAGAGCTAAGTTTAAATCCCATTTCTATCACTTACAAGCTATGTGAGACTGACAAGTTGCTCAACCCCCAAGTCCCACTCCCTCATCTATACAACAGGGGTAACAGGTCCCTCATTAGTATGCACTGCGGGTAAAACTTCATTAACTGAGATAATACATGTAGGGACACACAAGATCTGGAACACAGGAATCACTCAGTAATTGTCAGTATTCTTCTACCACCTACAAACCACCTCTGGAGCGAAATGATTGCCCAAGTCTATGAACACTCCTCGGGTTTTCCGCCTCTGTCAGGTACCTGGGCTCTTAAGGACAAGGTGCCTGACATCTACAAGGACTCAGACGCTCAGCAAGCTGGACTGAGTAATAGGACTAATTGCTCTCCCCCTTTTCATCACAAACTGCCGACTGAAACAGAAGTCCCTCAAAGGCTGGAAAAGCGCCAATCACTTCTACAACATACTGTTGAGCATATGGGGGGCATTAAATATGTTACATAACCAAGAAAGGGACAAGACACATGTTGCAAGCACTAGGTGTCAAGTGCTTTTAATATGTTCTTATATAATCTACAATACCTTTGTGAGAGAAATTTGCCATCCCACCAATAAAATGACAGATTTGTCGCTGATACGTTCCATCTAGAGTATATGGTCTGCCAACCACTTATCTGGTACTATTCTAAGTACTTGCTGAACAATAGACTCAGTTCTAATCCTGGGAAAGCTTAGAGTCTACAGAGTGTCCTCAATAATAAACGCCCATATGTAAGTTCTACTCAGGGTCAACTACATAATCATAAACGTATTGCAGATTATATAAGAATATTTATTAAAAACATATATGTTTTATGTGAATTTTATTAGTTTTTGATAAAAATAGATTTGCATTGTTGAAATAACCAACTTGGTCTCTCTCACATATGTGGATACACACAGCTAGATTTGGCTGGTTCCCCACACTTTTTTCCTTAGAATTTTTAATCTGTGTTCAAAGGTACATTGGCTTATACAATTCTTTTCTTATAAAATCCACGTTTAGTTTGGAAATCAAGGTATTGGATAGCATTCTCATTCATTCTCCTCTCCATAAGAATTTACATAAGATTAGAATCATTTCCTTGGATGTGACAGAGTCCCCTGTAAAACTGTATGGACCCAGTAGTTATTTGGTGGAGAAACATGGTAAATTGTGACAAACGGTCACAATCCTTTGCTCTTTGCTGGATTGTTATCCTGTGCAATGGGAATTTGTAGTATTTTCACCTCAAAAAGATGGAAAATATTTCCCATACCCTTGAATCTGCCCTTATAACTTGCCTTGGTCAATATCACGCAGCAAACTAACAATGTGTAAGTTACAAGCCTCAGCTTCAAAAGACTGCACACTTCTGCTCCAGTTCTGGAAACCCTGATTAGCCACCATGTAAACAAGCTTGGGCCAGACTGCTAGAAAATAGGAGAGCACATGAAGCAGAGATGAGCCATCCCTGCAAAGTCCATTCCAGTACAGCCAGTCCCCCAGAAAACCAGCAGTTGACCAAAAATACATGAGTGAACCCACTCAGAATAGAAGAACCATTCAGCTCAGCCCAGGCCAAAGTGCCAAAGCACAGTATTGTAAGCTGTTTCAAACCAGTAAGCTTTGAGTCCCTTTGCTATGCATTGAAAGCTAACTGACAAGAGATTTTGTGTCATAAATCCTTTAGAACACCTTATTGATTCTAAGATCATTTTTCATTTCTGAAGTCCATTTCGATTATCCATATTTTTAGAAATTGCTTGTTTTTTTCTAATTTTCCATTACAAAAAAATTAGTGATTTAGTGTTCACAGTATTTATTTTTTTAATGTTTTCTCATTTTTCTTGCTCAAACTTGAATTTGTCTTTTCAAATGACCAAATAGTGTTTTTCTTGATCTTGTCTATTGTATCCTACTTATTATTCTCATTTCTGTTTTATATGCTCATTTTCTCATGATTTGCTAACATCTTAAGTTGGATATTTTACTCAATGAATTTCTCCCTTTTCTGCCTTTGTAGGATATAACTACTTTGAATAGCTTCTATTCTAGGGCATGCCCTTTTACTCTCTCTTAGGTGTTTTGAGAAAGAAAAAAAGTTGCAAATTTTAACATATTCCAATTTATCAACCTTTTTCTTAGTTATTACTTTTACCTCTCATTTAAGAAATATTTTTCCTAGATCAAGGTCATAAAGATATTTTCCTATGCTATCTTTTTAGGCTTTACTAGTTTACCTTTCAGATTTATATCCATAATCCCCTGGAATAGATTTGGCATGTAGTGTGCAATACAGGTCAAGATTAGCTATTTCCCCAGAGGGAAATTCGGTTGACCTAGGACACTGTACAGACCATCCCTTCCAGAATATTCTGTAATGCTATAATATATATTTTCAGGTTATGTATTAGGCGTGTGCATCTTTTAATTAGTAATATTTAAAAAAAACTTACATTAAAAAACAGATGGTAATATTACGGGGTAAATGTGGGGGCCTTGAAGTGTGATAATGCCAGAGCATTCTACAGCTTCTTTTTGTTTAGTCTGGCCGGTTACGTTTTTTTTTAACCACTTCACTATCGACATTTAGGAATCCTTTCTCGTTTTCACAGTTTTTATTGGAAGTCCTATAGAAGATTGCTTTATTCCTGCATCTCTTCAAGTCTTTCTATCTTACATTTGGCCTTTTCCTTTCCTACTTGGTGAGATTTGGCTTTACGTTCAAGAACCTTTTTACTGTCTGTCCAGTTTTAATCTTGTGATAAGCACCTTGCTAGAGGGAACGCCCATATGAACAGTTGTGCCCTCCACCTTCTCTCGCTGCACTCATTCAGTGTAGATGATGTATTTCTTCCTGTAAATGTGGATGACTTTGCCAGTCTGCTGACCTCTGTAGTGTCCTCACACAACCTATCCTTCATCCTTCTTTCAGATGGGCACGGATCGCACGCCATACTTTTGTCTTGGCTCTTTAGCAGGGAAGACTTAACCTTCCTGCGAATGTGGGAATGCCTTTTACGGTTCTCACTTCAGTCAGATGTCACAAAGGGACTGAACTTCATTTTGGCCACTGGAGTTTCACAAGTGGCCACAAAATCACTATTTTTAATGGTCTCAATATAAACAATATACATCAGGACTTGAGTTGTATAAATCCAATACAGTACTCATACTTTTAACCATTAAATGTAAATCACTTGATAGTAAATAGTATGAACTGGAGTTGTATCTAACTTTTTTCTCTTCTTGCCTTCTTTTGGGTTGATAGAACTTTTTTTTTACACTTGATCTTAGCCAAAAGGCCGAGAAGCGATAATAGATAGAACTTTTTTTTTTAAAAATCTCAAATACAGGGAAATTGGAGGGGGAGACAAACCATGAGAGACTGTGGACTCTTGAGAAACCAACTGAGAATTTTAAAGGAGAGGGGGTGGGGGATGGGTGAGCCTGGTGGTGGGTTTTAAGGGGGGCATGTATTGCATGGAGCACTGGGTGTGGCACATAAACAATATTGGAACACTGAAAAAATAAAATAAAAATTTTTTTAAAATCTTAAATACTTAAACCTGGAAGTAATATTTCTATTATTTTGATGTTACTTTAAATTTTTAACATACAAACTTAGTCTACATTTAGCCAATTTCTCTATTCATTTTTGGAATACAAGGCCTCGGATTACTTGAAATCAGATAACCCCATCATCATTTTGTCTAATATTTTTAATTTTTTCTAAAATTGGGCATTATTTAATCAAGCAATGATTAAGGTTCATGTATACCCTCCATTTGTTCAATTCCCCTTATATTTTATATGTCTTTCTTCTGCAAAGTTTCCTTAATGAGGATCTATTAGCCATAAAATTGAGAGTTTTGTCTATAAATTCTTATTTCATGTTCATTCTCAAATTATAATTAAGCTGGGTGTATGCTACTACATTTGGGAGTTATTTTCCCTGAAAACTTTGAAAATATTTTTTTTATTATTATCATTTGGCTTCTGCTTTTACTAATTAAAAGCCATCTGTTCAATCTATGTTACTCTTTTGTGGAAAATTTACCTTTTAAGGGTTACTGTTAATATCTTCTCTGTGTCTTTGGTATTCTACTATTCCAGGAATATCTCTAAGTGTGGCTACTTATCTTGAGTAATTCTTCCAAAATTCGTCCAAAATTCTTCCCCTCCTTGTATCCATATCCTTGCAATGTGATACAGCAGAAGTGCCCTTTAAGAGATGGAGTCTATTTCTCCCTTGACTATGAGTTTGGTTCTTGGTTATGACTTGGTTTGGACGGTAACATTATCCATCATGATAAGGGATGCTGAACTTTGAAAAGTACTAATACGCTAGAGCTTGCTTTCTTCTTACACTTGGAATCTTAGGACTGCCATGTGAATAAGCCTTTAGGCCACTAGAGAATGAGACCATATGGAAGAGAACCGAGATACACTAGTCAACAGCCAGCTTACTACCAGGGATGTGAAGAGGCCATCTTAAATCATCCTGCCTCCGGTCGATCTGCCAAATGACCACCAAGCACACCAGAGCCCAGTAGACATCAGCAGAGCCAGGCCAGACCAGAAATATCATCTAATCAACGTGAAGAATTGTGACCTAAATAAAAAACTCAGAAGCTTAAAAAATAGCTAAGTTTCTTGAGAGAGAGCAATAGCTAATATATACTTTGACTACATTATTGCAAAAAACAGAATTGGTATCTTTTATCAATTTTAGGAAATTCTTAGCCATCATACTTCTAATAGTACCTCTATTCTATAACCTTCTGGAGTTTTCAAATATATATGTATGAATATACACACCCTAAAAACATCTATAATATCTTTTTTTGTATTTGTGTTTCTTCTCTACAAGCTCTTTCCTATCTCCCTATCTTCACACTATAATTAGGGTAATTATTTTGAAAATATTTTCTATTCTACAAATACTCTCCCCACCTGTATCTAATCTACTGTTTAGCAGGTTCACTGAGGATTTTTTCTTTCATGTCAATGATTGTTTTTCTTACTTCTGGAAGTTCTTTTTGGTTTTCCCTCATCATTTATATTCTCTAGTCTTCACACATTTGTTGCTTTGTTTCTTTAAACATTTTAAATATCGGAATTTTCAAATTCCTTTATCTTGGAATTCCAATTTCTGCAGCCCTTTGAGGGCTAATTCATTATTGCTCCTTCAAACTCCCACTCATGATGAATTAAAAATCCTACTTGCATGAACTTAATAGGGGAATCTTGTTAGGTTTGCATAGAAGAAACCCTTCCCCAAAGGTTATTTTCCTCCTCCAGAATCCCAAGGTTCCCAACCAAGGACCACTCTAAGATAGCTTCTTGAGCTTCATGGGCAAAATAAACCCAAATTTCAAGGCTACATGATGTCAGGACTACGGTTTCAAATTCTCCCCAGGAAATTATTTTTTCCTATATGAAACTGAGGTGGAGAAAGACTAGCTATGGAATTGCTTCCCATGGCTAAGTAGTAGACTCTTCTGCCTACCCTTTTGCTGGAGTTGTAGTCTTCTAGGTTGCAGCTTTGTTTTTAGAATTTTCTGTCCCATCTTTCAATGCTGTGTGAGCTCTAAAACATTGCTCCCATCCCACACAGACTGTCTAACTGGGACGTCCATACATTGTTGTGAGATTGCAAAATAGTACAGCCAACCCAGAAAATACTCTGGAATTTTATCATAAAGTTAAACATACACCTCATAGACAGCCCAGCAATCCCACTTCTACATACCAAAAGAAAACTTGTGTTCATACAAAAACCTGTACCCAAGTATTTTTAGTGGCTGTATTCATAAATGTCCAAATCTCAAAACAACCTAAAAGTCCATGAATTGAGGGATGGATAAACAAACTGTAGTACCTCCATACTACAGAATTAGAGTACCATCAGAAGAATGAATCACGGATGGGTGACTCTCAACATACATATACACATGATATAGAACATTCTGGGAAAGGCAAAACTATAGGGCCAAACTACAGATCAGTAGTTTGCTGGATACGGAGGATGAGGAGATGAATCAAAAGCATCACAACAGGGGAATTTTTAGAAGTTTTGGAATGGTCCTTTATCTTCACTATGATGGTGTTCACATGACTACCACTTTTCCTAAACTCAAAACTGTACATTTAGAGGAATGAATTTTGTTCTATGTGAATTATACATTGATTTTTAAAGGAAAAGAAAAGCCCAGAACCAAACAGCTTCATCGATGAATTCTACCCAACATTTAAGTAAGATTTAACAACTACCCTTCTCAAACTCTTTCCCAAAAATGAGGAAGTCTTCCCAAAGTCTCCAACAAATTTAATGTGATTAGCATTATCCTGATACCCCAACCAGGAAATACTACAAGAAAACTACAGGCCAATAACCCTGATGAATACAAATGTAAAAATTAAAATGTTAGCAAGCTGAATTCAAGAGCACATTAAAGGATCATACATTATGATCAAGCAAGATTTTTCCCTGGAATGCAAAAATGGTTCAGCATATGCAAATGGATAAATGTGACACAACCCAAAAGAATGGAAGATAGAAACCATACAATCATCTCGTAGGTGCAGAAGAAGCATTTGACAAAATGCAACTTCCTTTTATGATAAAAAGACTCAAAAAATTGGGCAAAGGAACATACTTCATCCATGATAAAAGCCACGTATGACAAGCCCACAGCTAACATCATACTCAACAATGGAAGGTTAAAAGCTTTTCCTCTAAGATGAAAAACAAGGCAAAGGCACCCACTCTCACCACTGCTATTCAACATAGTAATAGAAGTCCTCATCAGAACAATCGGACAAGAAATAAAAGGCATCCACATCAGAAACGACTAAGTAAAATTGTTTTTGCAGGTGATAAGACTTTACATATAGAAAATTCTAACTATTCCACCAAAAAACTTTTAAAATAAAAAGACAGTAAAGCAGGATACAAAGTCAGCAAACAAAAGTCAGTTGCATTTCTATATAGTAACAGTGAAATATCTGAAAAAAAAAAACCCATTCACAATAGCATGAAAAATCGTAAAATACTTAGGGATTTAACCAAGGAAGAGAAAAATCTGTACAATGAAAACTAAAAAACTTTGATGAAAAAACTGAAGTAGACACAAATGAACGTAAACATACCCCATATTCGCGGATTGGAAGAATATTGTTAAAATGCGCACACTACCCAAAGCCATTTGTAGGTTCAGTGCAATTCCTATCAAAATCTAAATTGCATTTTTCAAATAAAAAAAAGAACAAAAACACTAAAATTTGTATGGAACCACGAAAGACTCCTAATAGCCAAAGTAATGCTAAGAGAAGAACAAACCTGGAGGCATCGCATTTCCAGATTTCAAACTATGTTAGACCTTTTAACGATGCAGAGGTTAGAAGCACCAAACTTCATGCAGTCAAAAATGCACATGTAAGTTCGGACTCCCCCAAAACTTAACTACTAATAAGTTACTCTTGATTGTAATTCCTAACCAGTAACATAAAAATTAATACATATTTTGTAAGCTATATGTATTATATACTGTATTCTTACACTAAAGCTAGCGAGAAAATGTTAAGAAAATCCAAAGGGAAAATATTTATAGTACTGTACTGTATTTATCAAAAAAAATTCATATGTAAGTGGACCCATGCCATTCAAACCCCTTTAGTTTAAGGGCCAACTGTATACTACAAAGCTACAATAATCAAAGCAGTCTGGCAGGGTTGGGGGTGGCAGAAATGGACACAGATACCAAAAGAACAGGATTGAGAGCCCAAAAATAAACCCCTGCACATGCAACTATTATCTGACAAAGGAATCAAGAATATTCAATAAGGATGGTCTCTTCAACAAATGGTGTTGGTTTCAAAAACTAGATAACCACACTAAGAAGAAGTTGGATTCCTATATCACCACTCACAAAAATTTGAAATGGATTAAAGACTTACACACCGTGGGGCGCCTGGGTGGCTCAGTTGTTAAGCGTCTGACTTCAGCGCAGGTCATGATCCAAGGGACCTGGGATCAAGCCCCACTTAGGGCTCCCTGCTTTGGGGGGAGCCTGCTTCTCCCTTTCCCACTCCCCCTGCTTGCATTCCCTCTCTCACTGTCTTTCTCTCTCTCTCTCTCTCTGTCAAATAAATAAAAAAATCTTTAAAAAAAAAAAAAAAAAGACTTAAACACCAGACCTGAAGCCATAAAACTTCTAGAAGAAAACGAGGGGAAAGCTCCTTGGCATTGATCTTGGCAATCGTTTTTCGGGTAGGACCCCAAAAGCGCAAGCAATAAAATCTAAAATTATTAAGTAAATCTACAAACTAAAAAGCTTCTACACAGCAAAAGAAACAATCAACCAAATGAAAACGCACCCTATGGAATGAGAGCAAACATTTGCAAATCAGCAATCTGGTAAGAGATTAATAACCAAAATATATTTAAAAACTCCCACAACTCAATAGCAAAAAAGTGGATTAAAAAATGGGCAGAGAAACTCAATAGTCATTTTTCCACAGACATGCAAATGGCCAGTAGATACATGAAAGGCAGTCAACATCAGGGAAATGCAGATCAAAACAACAACGAAAGATCACCTCACATCTGGAAAAACGGCTATCATCGAAAAGACAGAAAAATAACAAGCATGGAGAATAAGGAACGCTTGGTACACTGTTCGTGGGAATGTAAATTGGGACAACCACTGTGGAAGCTGCTCCAAAAGTTAAGAATAGAACTACCATGCGATCCAGCAATCCTCCACCTGGGTGCATTAAGCTGAGTATATACCCAAGAGAAATTAAATCACTAACTCAAAGAAATATTTTCACCCCCATATTTATTGCCACATTATTCACCACAGACAAGGAAAAAGATGAATAGCTAAAAAAGTTATGGTATATATACAATAGAATTGTATTCAGCCATGAGGAAAGAAATCCTGCCATTTCCAACATGAATCAACTCTGAGAGCATTACGCCAAGGGAAAGAAGACAAAGAAAGACAAATAATGCATGATATCACTTACATGTAGGATATAAAAACCCTGAACTCATAGAAACAGTGGAATGCTGATTGCATAGAGGTTAGGGGAACTGGGGAGATGCTGGTAAAGTATACAAACTTTCAGTTATAATACAAGTAAATTCTGTGGATCTAATGGACATCACGGTGATTGCACTGAAAATACGTGTACTTGAAATTTGCCAAGAGCGCAGATCTTAAATATTCTTGTGACAAAAAAGGCAGTGATAATTACGTGAGGTTAGGGAGGTGTTAGTTAAAACTGATAATCATTATGCAATATACAAGTATATCAAATCAAACAGTTGCACATCTTAAAATTACATAGTTATATCAATTATATCTCACTCAAATGGGAATAACAGAAAAGAAACTTAGGTTTCCAACTTCTTGGAAATGGCAGATATCCCTCTGGTTTTCACTTTTCTCCATGTATTTGCCCTCTAAGAATTTCCTTTCTTGTAAGCGCAATGATGGGTCTTAAAAGATTTTTGTTCTGTTTAATCCAGCATTTATAGGCATTTCAAAGTACATTTTTTAAAAACATCTTACTTTACCATATTGCCAGAAGCAAAAGTCTCCCATTCTATTGAAGACCAAGACTTTCTTAAAATTTCATAACGTTTTTAACTTCATTTTATCACCGTATCCTATTTCTATGAAGTACAACAGTGCAATTATTGTATTACCTTCTCTATAGATAAGAAAACCAAAGCTCACAGAAGTTGAGATTTGTTGCCTATCCACCCCAAGATTCTGAGAATGAAAACCAATTTGAAAATTATCTTACGCCTCTCAAAATTAGGTCAGTAAGAAACATGTAAAGGATCATTTACATTATGTATCATCCATACTTGGCAGTAGAGTGAACTGTGTGACCTTGAACAAGTCACTTAACTCTGTCTAGTTTCAAAGCATCTACTACTTCATAGAATTGTTGTAACAATTATTCAAGTCAAGCACATAGAAAAGCCCATGGCAGAAGTAGAAAGAAGTGCTTACTTTGAATAAGCCATGCTTTTGGTTGCGTTGACCAAGCCATAAGTTGCTTCCTGGAGGAAGGTTGGTTTCAGGAGGATCTATCACACGTTCATAAATCCTACAGGGACAAAGAATGCAGTTATTAATAAAAAGTTTGCTCAAAACAGAACCAAAAGTTATGCATGTTGTTTGAAGTCCTCATGGTGTTAGCTGCTGGTATGGAAAGATGGAGGCAACAGATGGCATGTATTAGATGACAGGTAACACGAATGTAGAGATCTACTTCTTGACAACACTTGGACACATTAATAGGGCCTCTAGTGGCTTTCTATTTTCACCCTTTTGGCAGGGAAATGAGGAAGAAGATAATATTTTTAAGTTGCCTGCTCTGAGCAATGACCCTTACACATAATGAGTAAAGTGGTTTGATCCACTTTACAGGTGAGAAAGCTGAGGTTCAGAGAACATAAATGGGTCAACCAAGTAAAGACAGGGAGCAGCCAAGTTGGGATGAGAATCCCCACCTGCCTGGCTGCAAAGCCCATGCACTCCCCTTTGCACTCTACTCCTCCCTGGCTTTGGTTTATCTGGCTGCTACCCATTTCAACAGTAACCTGCTATACTCCTCCCAGCTAGTGAGCACTTGCCCACATGATAATATGCTCAGTCAACAAAATCAAATAACTAAAAGCATCCCAACAACAAATATTTATTGAGCACTTTTTAGCTCTACATGAGGCAACAAGAGATAACAGACATCCAAAATCCTGCCCTCGTGGAGCAAAAAAAAAAAAAAAAAGTCCTGTATATAAAAAAAAATCTTCGGGGCACCTGGGTGGCTCAGTGGGTTAAAGCCTCTGCCATGATCTCAGGGTCCTAGGATCGAGCCCCACATTGGGCTCTCTGCTCAGCAGGGAGCCTGCTTCCCACCCTCTCTCTGCCTGCCTCTGCCTACTTGTGATCTTTCTCTGTCAAATAAATAAATAAAATCTTAAAAAAAAAAACATTAAAAAAAAAATCTTCACAAGATATATATATGAAGGCAAAACTGATACAGAGGAGGTAACAGCCCCAGGATCTTTGAAGGCACCTATAGAAACTACTCAACAATTGAATAGTCTCAACTGTTCTGTCCTACCAAGCCCTAGTCACAAATCTGAAGATTTGTGTTCCCCTTAAAAATAGTCCCTGCAACCACCAGGTACCAGGGAATCACAGGCCTCCAATTCACCCCTAGCAAGTGCCTCTCAACACCTTCTCTGTTGAGAAGGGGAAGGAGAAGCTTGCCTGAGAATTGAGCCCGTGCTTAGATGCTCAGAAGATTCTGGGTGGGAGAGTTGGAAAAAAGATGGCCAAAGAGTAGGGGACCCTATTTCAACCAGTAGGCTGAATTAAGCTGGCTATCTACCAAACCATTTTGAATACCCATGAAATCAGCCTGAGATGTAAGAAGATATATCTGGATCTCTACAAACAGAATATCTCTGGTGGTTCGTCTGGAGTTATGAAGTGGTGAGCCGTGATTCTGCGGGCAGATATCAGAAGATAAACAGAAGGGGGAGGGAGCCTCCATACATTTGCACCGGGAAGGTGAGATAACACTGGAGCACAAAAGCCTCCTGCACTGGGGACCAGGCACAGACTCACAGACCAGTAGCGGTGGGGAGAGGGCTTTAGGGAAGCCCCACAGATAGGAAGCTGGAGCTGCGGGTCCATGCGTGCAAACCAGGGGCAGCTTGCAGTTTTAGAAGCACGAAGGGCAGAGACAAGCCAAGCCCGACCCTGGGATCAACATCTGGGAGTGCTGCTGTGGGGCAGTTCTGTCTGTGTGGTTCTTAGCACAGACAGAAACGGAGACAGTGTGGCCTGGAGAGCTCAGTGAAGAGCAGACTGTGATCTCTCTGTTCTGAGACTGAGGTTTCGATGTGGTCACTTCTGCTCTCTCACAAGAGACACGGAAAGCCACCAGGGAAAGCCACCAAAGAACAAAAGTCCCAAAAAACTGGTTTTCACCGAGCCCATCCCCATCCCCACAGGGGGCAGGGCAAGTCTGCCCAAACAATGTTGCCTGAGTAACAACATGGCACGCCCCTCCCCCAGAAGACAGGCTGGAAGAACAAGAGGACAACAACCCAAAGGTCCCTATGAAACAGGTGCATCTTGCTTGGGTTGTGGTTAATACTTTGAACTCCGTACATTCCCTCAACCACCCCTCAACAGAATGACGAAAAGGAGGAACCCCCAACAAAGAAAAGAATCAGAGACTGTGGCCTCTGCCACAGACCTAATGGATATGGATATAACCAAGATATCCATAAAAAATTTCAGAGTAACAATTATGAAGTCGATATCTAGGCTTGAGGAAAAATATTAACCATAATACAGAATCTCTAAGGGCAGAAATGAGATCTAATCAGGCTGAACTTAAAAATGCTACGAATGAAATGAAGTCTACACTGGATACTCTGAATGCCAGGGTAAATGAGGCAGAAGAACGAATTAGTGAGCTAGAAGGTAAGATGATAGAAAAGAAGGAAACCGAGGAGGCATGGGAAAAACAGATTAAAGCCTAAGGGATTAAAATGAAAGAGATTAGTGACTCAATTAAATGTTCCAATATCAGAATTATTGGGATCCCTGAGGAGGTGGAGAGCAAGAGAGGTCGAGAAGATACATTTGAGCAAATTGTAGCTGAGAACTTCCCTAACCCGGGGAAGGACACAAGCATTCATGTCCAAGAGGCAGAGAGGACCCCTCCCAAGATCAATGAGAAGAGACCGATGCCACGACTTATAATTGTACAATTCGCAAATCTTAGATCCAAGGAAATAATCTTGAAAGCAGCGAGGGGGAACAGATCTCTTACACACAGAGGGAGAAACATCAGAATCACGTCAGACCTGTCCACAGAGACCTGGCAAGCCAGAAAGAGCTAGCGAGACATATTCCAGATACTAAATGAAAAGAACATGCAGCCAAGGAGACTTTCTCCAGCAAGGCTGTCATTCAGAATGGATGGAGAGACAAGGAGCTTCCAAGACTGGCAGAAACTAAAAGATTATGTGACCACCAAGCTGGCCCTGCAAGAAGTATTAAGGGGTTGGGGGGCTCTATAAAAGGATAAAGATTCCAAGAGTGATATGGAACATAAATTTACAGAGACAATCTATAGAAACAAGGACTTCACATGTAACCTGATGACAATAAAATCTTTCAATAATCACTCAATGTGAACAGCCTAAATGCTCCCATGAAACAGCACAGGATAGCAGATTGCATAAAAAGACATGACCCATTCACATGTTGTCTACAAGAGACTCATTTTGAAACTAAAGATACATCCAGACTGAAAGTGAAGGGATGGAGAACCATTTTTCATGCCAATGGACCTCAAAAGAAAGCTGGGGTAGCGATTCTCATTTCAGACAAATTAGATTTTAAGCTAAAGACTGTAGTTAGAGATACAGAAGGACACCTTATCATTCTTAAAGGGTCTATCCAACAAGAGGATCTAACAATTGTAAATATCTATGACCCCAACATGGGAGCAGCCAACTACATAAGCCAAGTGTTAACCAAAATAAAGAGACATATTGATAATAATATGTTAATAGTAGGAGACCTCAACACTCCACTCTCAGCAATAGACAGTCATCTAAGCAGAAAATCAACAAAGACACAAGAGCTTTGAAGGACACACTGGACCAGATGGACTTCATAGATATATACAGAACATTCCACCCTAAAACGACAGAATACTCTTCTTCTCAAATGCACATGGAACATTCTCCAGAACAGACCACATCCTGGGTCACAAATCAGGTCTCAATCGATACCAAAAGATTGAGATTATTCCCTGCATATTCTCAGATCATAATGCTTTGAAACTGGAACTAAATCACAAGAAAAAGTTTGGAAGAAATTCAAACACTTGGAGGCTAAAGACCACCCTGCTCAAGAATGTTTGGGTCAACCAGGAAATCAAAGAAAAACTTAAACAATTCATGGAAACCAATGAGAATGAAAACATATCAATCCAATACCTATGGGATACTGCAAAGGCAGTTCTAAAGAGGAAATACATAGCCATCCAAGCCTCACTCAAAAAAATAGAAAAATCTCAAATATACAATCTAACTTTACACCTTAAAGAACTGGAGAAAGAGCAACAAATAAAGCCTAAGCCAAGTAGGAGAAGAAAAATAATTAAGATTAGAGGAGAGATCAATGAATTAGAAACCAGAACTACAGTGGAGCAGATCAATGAAACTAGGAGCTGGTTCTTTGAATTAATAAGATTGATAAACCACTGGCAGATTTATCCAAAAGAAAAGAGAAAGGACCCAAATTAATATAATTATGAATGAATGAAAGGAGAGAGATCATGACTAAAGGAAATAGAAACAATTATTAGAAATTATCAACAACTATATGCCAATAAATTAAGCAACCTGGAAGAAATGGATGCCCTACTGGAAACCTATGAACTATCAAAACTGGAACAGGAAGAAACTGACTATCTGAACAGACCAATAATCAGTAACAAAATTGAAGCAGTGATCAGAAACCTCCCAAAAAACAAGAGTCCAGGGCCTGATGGATTCCCAGGGGAGTTTTACGAAACATTCAAAGAAGAAATAATACCTATTCTCCTGAAGCTATTTCAGAAAACAGAAACAGAAGGAAATCTCCCAAGCTCATTCTATGAGGCCAGCATTACCTTTATCCCAAAAGCAGGCAAAGACCCCATCAAAAAGAAGAATTACAGACGAATATCCCTGAAGAATATGGATGCCAAAAATCTCAACAAGATCCTAGCTAATAGGATCCAACAGTACACTTAAAAGATTATCCATCAAGACCAAGTGGGATTTATTCCTGGGATGCAAGGGTGGTTCAACATTCACAAATCAATGTGATAGAACACATTAATAAAGGAAACAAGAATGATACGATCCTCTCAATTGATGCAGAAAAAGCTTTTGACAAAATACAGCATCCTTTCCTGATTAAAACTCTTCAGAGTATAGGGATAGAGGGAACATTCCTCAATTTCATAAAAACCATCTATGAAAAGCCCACAGCAAATATCATTTTCAATGGGGAAAAACTGACAGCTTTTCCCTTAAGATCAGGAACATAACAAGGATGCCCACTCTTGCTACTATTGTTTAACATAGTACCAGAAGTCCTAGCATCAGCAATCAGACAACAAAAAGAAATAAAAGGTATTCAAATGGGCAAAGAAGAAGTCAAACTCTTTCTCTTCTCAAATGACAGGATATTTTATGTGGATAACCCTAAAGACTCCACCCCCAAATTACTTGAACTCATACAGCAATTCCGTAGTGTGGTAGGATATAAAATCAGTGCACAGAAATCAGTTGCTTTTAATAACAGTGTAATGGTAGAAAGAGAAATTAGGGAATTGATTCCATTTCTAATAGCACCAAAAACCATAAGATACCTCGGAATAAACCTAACCACAAAGGTAAAGGATCTATACTCTAGAAACTACAGAACATTTATGAAAGAAATTGAAGACACAAAAAGATGGAAAAGCATTCCATGCTCATGGATAAGAATACACATTGTTAAAATGTCTATGCTGCCCAGAGCAATTTATATTTTGAACACCATCCCAATCAAAATACCAATGGTATTTTTTCAAAGTGCTGGAACAAACAATCATAAAATTTGTATGGAACCAGGAAAGACCCTGAACAGCCAAGGAAATGTTGAAAAAGAAAAAGCTAGGGGCATCACGTTGCCCGATTGCAAGCTATATTACAAAGCTGTGATCACCAAGACAGCATGGTACAGGCACAAAAACAGACACATTGATCAATGGAACGAAAGAGAGAGCCCAGATATGGACCCTCAACTCTATGGTCAACTAATCTTTAACAAAGCAGGAAAAAATACCCAGTGGAAAAATGACAGTCTCTTCAATAAATGGTGCTGGGAAAATTGGACAGCTATATACAGAAGAATGAAACTGGACCATTCTCTTACACCATACAAAAAATAAACTCTAAATGGATGAAAGACCTCAAAGTGAGACAGGAATCCATCAAAATCCTAGAGGAGAACATAGACAGTAACCTCTTCGACATCGGCCACAGCAAACTTCTTTTAAGACATGTCTCCAAAGGCAAGGGAAACAAAAGCAAAAATAAACTTTTGGCACTTCATCAAGATAAAAAGCTTCTGCATAGCAAAGGAAATAGTCGACAAAACGAAGAAGCAACCCACTGAATGGGAGAAGATATTTGCAAATGACACACCATATAAAGAGCTGGTAACCATGATCCATAAAGAACTTCTCAAACTCAACACGCAAAAAACAAATAATCAAGTCAAAAAACGGGCAGAAGATATGAACAGACACTTCTCCAGAGAAGACATGTGAATGGCTGACACATGAAAAAATGTTCAACATCATTAGCCATCAGGGAAATTCAAATCAAAACCACAATGAGATACTACCTTACACCAGTTAGAATGGCAAAAATCAACAGGACAAGAAACAACAAGTGTTGGTAGAGGATGTGGAGAACAGGGAACCCTCTTACACTGTTGGTGGGAATGCAAGTCGGTATAGCCACTGTGGAAAACAGTATGGAGGTTCCTCAAAAAGTTAATAGAGCTACACTATGACCCAGCAATTGTATTACTGAGCATTTACCCCAACGATATAGACGTAGTGAAAAGAAGGGGCACATGCACCCCAATGTTCATAGCAGCAATGTCCACAATAGCCAAATTGTGGAAGGAGCCATGATGCCCTTCAACAGATGAATGGATAAAGAAGATGTGGTCCATATATTCAATGGAATATAACTCAGCCATCAGAAAGGATGCATACCCACCATTTGCATCAACATGGATGGAACTGGAAAGGATTATGCTAAGTGAAATAAGTCAAGCAGAGAAACACAATTATCATATGGTTTCACTTATATGTGGAACATAAGGAATAGCATGAAGGACATTAGGAGCTGGAAGGGAAAAATGAAGGGAAATCAGAGGGAGAGATGAACAATGAAAGACTATGGACCAAGGGAAATAAACTGAGGGTTTCAGAGGGGAGACGGTAGGGGGCTGGGTTAGCCTGGTGATAGGTATGAAGGAGGGCACGTATTGCATGGCGCACTGGGTATTATATGCAAACAATGAATCATGGAACACTACATCAAAAACTAATGATGCGCTGTATAGGGACTAACATAATACAAAAAAAATTATTATTATTATTATTATTAGTGGGGAATTTCCATTATTCTTGATGGCCTGTCTGTTCCTTGCACTCTTCGGTTCTTAGAGCAGCTACAATAGAAGTCAGCTCCAGGGACTTCGGAAGGTCTGACAATTCATCAAGCCTCCATGCCAGAAGGGATCTGACTGCCGCCTGCCAGAGTGACCTGTTCCTCGAGTGGCTCCCAAAAGACGAGCACTGAGAGACCACCCATTGTGTCACAGCCAGTGAGCGAGTATGAGCTGTGGCAGTTGGGAGCAGCCTTGTAACTGAGCCACCTGTCCATCTCTCTTATTCCCCACTGGAAAAGTGCTCTCTCCTAACAATATATGCAAGGTATTCAATGGAGAAAACTCTATGTATATTCGGTCTGTCTGTACTAATTATCTTACTATAAATCAATGCTCAAAACATAACCAAGGCAATGTAAGTCTCCTTTAAAAAGACAAGCTATGTTGGGGCGCCTGGATGGCTCAGTGGGTTAAAGCCTCTGCCTTCGGCTCAGGTCATGATCTCAGGGTCCTGGGATGGAGCCCCGCATCGGGCTCTCTGCTCAGCAGGGAGCCTGCTTCCCCCTCTCTCTCTGCCTGCTTGTAATCTCTCTCTGTCAAATAAATAAAATCTAAAAAAAAAAAAAAAAGCTATGTTTTCTCCACAGGAATGCAACATCTTTCACGTGTTAGAATCAACTATTTTAGATGAAACAATCTCTCAAAACTGCTCTAACCCAAGAAGCTGCTATAAACTTCCTTTAAAGGGTTTTTTTCCTAATATTCTCAAAAAAAAAAACAAAAACGAGCCAAATTTACAACAAAAGTGAAATGCGTAAGTTATAGATCAGCTTGATGTAATTTACTACAGTCATTAACAGTGAAATACGCAGGTTATGAAATATGGGAAAGTAGAGACAAAATAATTTTCACTGGAGGAAAGTAGAATGTACAATTATTTATGAACTATGGAGACAAGGATGCAGGAATTATGCTCCCGGTTGGTGAATTTCAGAGGACACCAGAAAGAAATGGCAATCACTGTATTTAGGTTAAGAGGCAGAAGCGTAATTTTCTGTGAGGTTGTTTTACTCATACATTGAAAATACTGTCAAACTATTTATCTTAACCTTTCATTTTAAAACATTTGCATCTGTCAGAATGAGAGGGGCTTTCAATCTCAATGTTTTGTTTTGGTTTTTGGTTTTTAATATGCCAGAAGGTGAGCTCCAATGAGCAGAGTAGGCTGTTAATCAATGTTTATTAAGTACAGGAAAGGTTAAAAAAAAAAAAAAAACTTTCTATCATGCCTATCTTCCCAAGTATAAATGCTTATATATGCTCCTTCTGCTTTAAAAATAGTGGGCCTCAGATGTTTGCTCTCTCATCCATTAGCTTAAAGCAGGGCAGTGACCCAGCACCTGTGTCAATTTCGAGGGTCACACAGCCCCTATCAGGATCCCCTCCTGATGCCAAGAAAATCTGCGAGCTGCTGCCTTCCCTCTCCCCCCCCACCAATTTATTCCAAGTGGCGGACCTTACTGGAGAATTCCATGTAGCAGGCAGTATCAACAAACTGGATTCCGACACAGCAAAATGAAGAGAACTTAGAAACAGTGTTTAAAAAAAAAAACAAAACTGAGGGTTGCTGGGGGGCGGGGGGCATGGGGATGGGCATTAAAGAGGGCATTTGATGGAATGAGCATCTGCAACTGATGAATCCCTGCATTCTCCTCCTGAAACTAATGATACACTGTATCTTAACTAAATCAATTTAAAAATTTTTTTTAAAAGGAAAGCAGATAAGCCAAATTTGAGGGACTGTCCACAAAAGAACTGCCTATGCTCTTTCAATTGTCCATGTCATGAAAAGGAAAGACTGAGGAACATTTGCTGATTAAAAGAAACCAAAGGGACATAAAAACTCCATGTGAGACAGGATCTTGGTTTGGACCTGGGGGGGAAAAAAAAATCCTATGCAGGACTTTAGTGGGAAAAATTGGTGAAACTTGAACTGTCGATTATATACTAGTATTGTACTGATGTTCAAGTTCCTGATTTTGAGAATTGGTCACGTATATTTATTTAAGTGCCTTGTTCTTAGGAAATACGCACTGATATATTTAGGGGTAAAGCCCTGATATTTGCAACTTCCTGTCAAAGGTTCCAAAATAACAGTGTGTATATGTATAAATACAGACACATGTAAACACACATTGTGCAGAGAGAAAACAGACTCTGGGCTGAGTGTAGGATTGTTTTTTGTGCCATTCTAAAAGCTTTCCTGTAAGATTAAAATTATTTTAAAATAGTTTAAAATAGTTTTGAGACTACAGTAAAAAAAAAAAAGAAAGAGGGTCTGTAATATATGTAAGTAAAATACCACATTCAAAACAATTTTGTATCTATTAGCCAAGGACACCTACACATTTAAAGACTCACAAAGGCACATGGTAGTGTTTTCCTAAGGGAATGGGAAGGGCGAAAGAGAGGAAAAAGTGAATGACTTGAAGATGAATGAATGAAACAAAATGAGTATTGCACAGATTAATGCTGGTAACACATCATAAGCTAAGAAGCAAGAGTCTCACATCCCCATCTGCACCTCTTTTACAAAGGGAGTTATGCGACCGACGTGCCAGACAAATACAATCCTGACAGAAGGGCTAACCCCTGGGTTACCGTTTAGGTGGGCTGGCTCAGGCCCACAGGCAGGTAAAGCACAGTGACCTGTCGCTTAAATCTGGTATCACTCAAGTCAAATGAAAAGTCAAAGCTAACAAAATGAACTCCTTGGTTTCCCGTGTGGTCAGGAAATGGAAACTTGATATTCTAGTGCTTTGGTTCATGAGGTTTCCTTCACATCAATATCAGATTGTCTACAATGTGTCTGATACGGTGCTGGCTCTGGGGACACACACAGCAAAATTAATATGACCGAGTCCTTGTCCTCAGGTCAAATGCCTGAGCCAGGAAGACAACACACAGGCACACACCTTATCATTCAGTGAAGTGCAGTGATCTATGAAAGCGGCAAGGAAAATAGAATTCTGTCATAATCAGAGAAGACCTGCCAAAGAAGGGAACACCAGAGCACATTTCTGGATGAAAAACAGGGTGGAGCTGCCACGCAGACAGAAGAGCCAACACGTGCACAGCACTTTGTGTGTGCCAAGCAGTGCACATGGAGGGCTTCCCATGGATTCATTCACGTACCCTTCACAACACCACCATCAGGTAGGTAAATAACTGGTCCGTGGTTAAGCACTTTGTAAATTGCGAAGCTCTACCTGAGCCCAGACCCCCAAATCTGTGCTACTCACTCAAGTAAGCTGAAATTTCTAACTTGACTTACTCATCAGGAAGGAAAGGGGAATGAAGCGTGAGAGACTATGGACTCGGAGAAACAAACTGAGGGTTTTGGAGGGGGGGGGGGATGGGCGAGCCTGGTGGTGGGTATTAAAGAGGGCATATACTGCATGGAGCACTGGGTGTGGTGCATAAACTATGAATCTTGGAACACTGAAAAAAATAAAGATGTTAAAAAAAAAAAAGGAAAGTTCATGAGCCAAAGCATATGGCCCACACTGGTTTGCTCTCCCAGAAGCCCTTTTTCTCCTCCTCCAGGGCTCACAGCTACACTGCATTTCCAGCCGACCTCACAGCTGGGGTTGGCCCTGTCATGTGAGTGGAGGTGCAACCCTTCCAGGCCTGCCTTTTCCCCAAAATTATCTCCCTCAAGCATCTTTCAACATTCCCTCCTCCACCTTTTGTCTTTCAGTGGACTAGAGGAGACACAGGGCCAAGAGGCAGGCAGAGCCACAGAAAGAAGATCCTAGATTCCTAAATGACATGCAAAGGTCACCTGCCAGCTACACACACCCAAACTGCATGCTACCTAAGCAATAAAAGTCTATGTTAACCCACTGAGATAAAGATCTTCTCTAGTTGTGGCCAGTATTATTTGCCCTAATATGCCCCAGGGAAAACCAAAGAGGACTGATGTATTTTCATCCACACACAGCCAAGAGATAGCAGAGATAGTGTTGTGTAGCAGAGATGACATGAATTCAGGATAAAGCAGATCTGGACTTATATTCTAGTTCTGTATTCTACCAGCTGTACGACAACCTTGATCAAGTTATTTCTCTATACCTCAGATTCCTCAACTTAAAAAAAAAAAAAAAACACACAACTATTACTGGTGATGGTATGGGTTGACCTGAGGCTTCAATGAAATACATGTTTAATGCCTTGGCACTTGGTAGGAGCCACCACTCTATTAAACTCCCAAATGCCTGAGAATGCTGAGCTACACAGGTCCCATGACCCACTGCAGACCACTGGTTGCATCTCCCACTGACTGAATCTATTGAAATGGGACTACCAGTAACTTAGATGTGTGCTTGGGCTTTGGAATACAGTTTAAAGGAAGGCCATCACCTGTCTCATGCAATGTATTTAAAGATGTGCAATGTCAATGTCAAAATTCAAGAACCTATTATCTACCCTGTCTTAAGTTTCTTCCACTTTGAAAGTTTTATACTCCTAAATTTCTTTTCACTTACAAATTTAAAAGCTAGAGCAAGTAAATAAGTAACAGGAAGAAAAAAAAAACCCAAAGAAATGAACAACCTTCATTTCTGTTACAGTTTAACCTCTTCGGTTACGGAGTAAACTGACAACTTAGATACTAAACTGTAGATTAAAAATTTTTGGACAAAGTATATTTTCTAAGACATCCTAAAATTTCAGTATTTTCATTTAGTTTTAAAATATTCATTGGATTCTTTTAATTCTTTCAAGCCATAAATCAAACTTTTCTACATTATTCTAAGTTCTAAGCAAACTTTTTTTAAGGTAGAACGAGCACGAGAGTAAGGGGACGAGCAGAAGGAGAGAAGGAGACTCCCTACTGAGCATGGAGCCCCAGGTGGGGCTTGATCTCAAGACCCTGAATCATACCCTGGGCCAAAACCAAGAGTCGGACACTTAATGGACTGAGCCACCCAGAAGCACCCTAGGCAAACATCTTAGGATTTTTACATCTTTCCTAAGTATGAAGTTCTTTAACTTTTAACAAGTTTGACTTCTGTTCAAAGTTCATCATAAATTTATGTAAGGTTAGGGATGCCTGGGTGGCTTGGTCAGTTAAGCGTCAGCCTTCAGCTCAGGTCATGATTCCAGGGTCCTGGGATTGAGTCCCACATCTGGCTCCTTGCTCAGCAGGAAGCCTGATTCTCCCTCTCCCTCCACCTGATGCTCCTTCTGCTTGTGCTCTTTCTGACAAAATCTTTAAAAACAAAACAAAAACAAAAACAAAAGACTTGAATTAAAAAAAATTTAGAAGATTAGAGAAAGACTCAAAAAGAGGTAGACAATTTTCTAATTTATTACATTGTGTGTTTAGATACATAATAACCTAATCAATGACAACAATAAATACACTGCTCTTATAGAAGTAAAATAGGACAGGACATTATTCCTAATACTTTTGTTCAGTGCAGTACTAGGCACATACTGAGGACTATTTGGGACCTGAACTGGTTTTAGCCAATCCATAGAAAAGGCTTCTGGGAAAATGAAGATGGCTGCAGTGAACACAAGCCCTTACTTCAAATTCTTACTTCAGACTGCCCTCATACACCCCTTTTAAAATATATATCCTGCCTGCCCTGCATGTTAGTTCTTTACCCATCTCTAAGAACCTCCCCACCTGGATGACCAATTTGGACCTACTCTCCAGCGCTGCACTGTAGGACAATGTACCTCTCACTGCTCACTGGAGTCTCTAGGATTCTGATCCCGGCTGAGCCTGCTTTCTCAGATCTCCCTGCCAAGAAAGAAGGAATTGGTCTTTTCTGGTACTCTGGGTCCAACACTTAGACCCCAAGTTGTGCCTGGAATTCCTAACTGCTACAACCACCCATTATCTGCTGAGTGTGCAGGAAATAAAACCCCCACCACAACATCCTTGCATCTGCTCAGCGGTCTCTTTCCCCTGGACCTTCCCTGACCATCCTATGTAAAGTAGCTACTTACCACCCATCACTTAGCTTATTCTCTTATCAAATCAAGTAAGTCTCCAAAATTGTCTTGGCTCTTTCCTGATTGACTGTCTCCTCCAACCAGAGGCAAGAATCTTGGAAGCAGGGGCCTTATCTATCTTATCCATCTTCTTGTCAGTATCCCTAGTATCTGGAAGAGTGCTAGTCAAAGTAGGTGCCTACCCATCTATTTATCGAATAAATGAATGAATGCTCCCTGATGCTATCTGCAGAAGAGGAGGGCTACAGACAGTTATACAAGCTCTAAAGTAATACAGAAAAGACTTTAGTGATCAAACTTGACATTTTTCTGCAGATACTGTCGCCAATGAAAACAAGCGAAATGTGATCACCATTTTCAAGGATCTTCCTTCACCCTCTCCAATTCATGAGATCTACACAAGAAGACCGAATGAAAGAGCAAGATGAACACTTCTCAAAAAAAAAAAAAAAAAAAGATGAACCCTTCTCAGTATTTCATCCGCCAAAAAAAATAGGGATAGCTAGTTTGAATCTGGCAGGTAGACAACTCACTCACAGGAAAACCAGACAGAACAAGAGAAATAGTAACTTGAAAATTAATTAGGTCAAGTGCAGTCCTTTTGATAAGCACATGATTTAATGCTAAAGTTGAATGCATTATAATCAGTCCAAATTTACCACATTCCCATAGGCTATCTGATACAAATCATGTATTCACCCTACAACCATCTACAATCTACCCTTCCTTATGGCTAAAGAAAACCCAATTCCCACTTAATCACGTGTCTAGGCCTTGCACTCAAACGAGGCACTGCCTATTAAGCTATATTGGGAGAATTTATAGGAATTTCGCATACCATTAGTATACATTGGTATTTTAACATGTATCTCATTTCTAATACAATACCATGCAAAATTAAACAACCAAACATAAAAACTGCTTCGGAGGAATGACCAATGCAAAGAATAACTGATACTTCTCATGAAAGTCACTCATTGAACCAAGGGCTCACATGAGGAATTTTCTTCACAAGGTACATCTCTTTATTCATGACTTTGGTTAAGAATGCCCTGCCTAGTGAGTGTCCCATCAGCTTAAAAGACCAGTCGATATTCTATGAAGAACTCGATTTTCTGTTAACAGAAAAAGCCCTCAGAGCTTGACACAAAGCAATGCAATGGTTCAACAACACTACTTATGGAGGAATATTGGATTTCTATTTACCTGGATGAAAACAGACCTCTGAAGGGACTCCACGGTACCTTTCCCAATTATATACAAGAATGAATTTCCAATGTAAACCATGTGGATCAACATGTATTATGCTGCTGTTCAATAAGACAATATGAAGCCCAAATGACATGCTAAATGAAGAGGTTTATCTCGGGCTTTGCTTGAATTGAAGGGAAAGGTTCACATTCTCTCTCAAGAGGAAAGTTGCAATGACCTTCCCTTGCTAAACAAGAGCCTCATCCTCCACTGCCTTTTAGCTGGCACTAGTGAATACCACGGTGCTCTTTGGAGAAAGTGCCCTATGCAGGACACAAGGCAATTCCTGTGCTGCTCCCCGCCCCCAAAAGGTGGTAATGACTTTGCACAGGAGGCTAAGTCCCTCTTTGGTCTTATGCTAAGAAGGCCGTAACACAATCTTCCCACTTTTGACATCATAGGGCAAATGTGAGAACAGAGTTCTTCACCTCTACTTAAAAAAACAAGGCATCTATGGTATCATTAGCAGTATTTTGGGCCTTGATAATTGCTGAGCATTCATGGCAATCTATAAAATACTTCCTCAAAACCTACCATGATGACAATGTTTGCTAACTGTGTACACTGATGAGCTACTTGTTGAATTTCCATGTCAGGTGGCCTGACTATTAATTATTTGCTAACATGGAGTACACATCCCACAGTACCAGAAAAACATGAAAGGAATGCCCCAAAGAGGAGCTCTGCAGTCTCCTCCTATCCATCTGTTTAACAAAACCAGCTGACAGCAAATGACTAGATTCAAAAAATGCACCTCTGGCATTTATACAGGAGAAAACAGACTAGTCAGGGAAATGGATTATAGGCATGAATACAGTATCCACCACAACATGTAAGAACTGAATTCCAAGCTAAATCCATGCAGAGCTCAGGAGGGAGGACAGTAGGAGGGCTCAGCAGGTTTCCAAACTGTTCTTTGCCAGCTGGCTGCAAAGTAAGTACAAATGCAAACAAAAAAGAGACAGCAAAGTTGAAATTTGGAAGGAGATACCTTTGTTGCAGTAAATGAAAGGGCCAAAGTGTTCAATGAGATTAGCAAATACTTCTGGAGAGACTTTGCCAGAGAAGAGGTTCTCTCCAGAGAGAGATCTTCCCAGAGACCATCAAGTCCTATTGTGACCTGCTTCATCCACTTAGAAAACACTCTTCAAATTCGTACCTTTTCTGAGTTAATATCCAAAATATATGAAGAACTTCCACAACTCAAAACCAAAACAATAACGCAATTAAAAATGGGCAGCAGACACGAATAGACATTTTTTCAAAGAAAACAGAGATGACCAACAGACACATGAAAAGACGCTCAACGTCACTCATCATCAAGGAAATGAGAATCTAAGTCACAATGAGATCACTTCACACCTGTCAGAATGGCTAAAGTCAAAAATATTAAGTGTTGGCAAGGATGTGGAGAAAAAGGAACCCTCATGCCCTATTGCTGGGAATGCAAGGTGACATCAGCATTGTGAGGAACAGTATGGAGGTTCCTCAAAAAATAAAAAATAGAATTACCATATGATCTAGTAATTCCACTACTGGTTATTTACCTAAAAAGTTGAAAACACTAGTTCAAAAAGATATATGCACCCCTGTGTCTACTGTACTATTATTAACAACAGCCAAGGTACACAAGCAACCCAAGTGTTTATCCATAAATGAACACACACACACACACACACACACACGGTATATTACTCAACCATAAGAAAGAATGAAATCTTGACATTTCCAGCATAGATGAATCTAGATATAATGCTAAGCAAAGTTAGAGGAAGACATACCATATGATTTCACTCATATGTAGAAGAAACAAAAAAAAGAAAGAAAAGAAAAGCACACTCCTAAATACAGAGAAATGGTAGTTGCCAAAAAGGAGATGGGTGGAGGGATGGGTGAAATAGGTAAAGAGAATTATAAATACACTTATGCACCCCAGTGTTCATAGCAGCAATGGCCACAATTGCCAAACTGTGCAAAGAGCCAAAATGCCCTGCAACAGACAAATGGATAAAGAAGAGATGGTCCATACACACAATGGAATATCACTCAGCCATCAGAAGGGATGAATACCCAACTTTTGTATAAACATGAATGGGACTGTAGGAGAGTATGCTGAGTGAAATAAGTCAAGGAGAGAAAGTCAAGTATCATATGGCTTCACTTACTTGTGGAGCAGAAGGAATAACATGGAGGACATTAGGAGAAGGAAAGGGAAAGTGAATTGGGGTAAATTGGAGGGGGAGACGAACCATGAGAGACTGTGGACTCTGAGAAAGAAACTGAGGGTTTTGGAAGGGGGGGGGTGGAGGGATTGGTAAGCCTGGTGGTGGGTATTAAGGAGGGCACATATTGCATGGAGCACTGGGTGTGGTACATAAACAATGAATCTTGGAACACTGAAAAAATAAAATTAAAAAATACACTTACGATAAGCACTGACTAATGTACAGAACCATTTAATCATTACATTGTGTACCCAAAGCTAATATACTGTATGTTAATTATACTTAAATTTTTTAAAAATTCATACCTTTCTTACCTACCAACTAGATTTTACTATCTCCCTTTTCTTTCCTCATCTAGGTCTCCATACCAAGGTATTTTCCCTTCTTGATATTTTATGCCCCTAATAGCTCTCTCCCACTACTTCTTACCGTTACTCTCCGCCAAAAGTTCATGATTCAGGTATCATTCCAAGATGATGCTGACTGTGGATCCGGGTATACAACTGGCTCTGTTAGGTCTGTCCTATTTTGCGTTTTTATTTATGATTTGGCAGTGTAATACCAGATGTGCTTGAGTTTCTGGGAAAATGATAATACCATCAGGGTTAAGAGAGACATTCATAGGAAGGAATTGGGGCCAAATAGGTTGAAATTTAACATGGAAAAAAGAAAGGCTCCATGCTTAAGGACGTTTCTCAAAGACTAGATCTGAGATCTATTAACTTAACGGGAATACATATTGAAAAGTATTTAGCCATTTTGGTCCACAGTGAGCTAAGATAAGGCTGTCAAAAAGGACGTTGTGATCTTAAACTGTACCATATAATTATCTCATTATAATCTGAGCCAATCTGTCCAGAGATAATCACACTTAGTTGTAGAAACTTCTCAGATGCTGAACAGACACACTTTAAAAAGAAAAACAAGGAAGATTGTGAACCTAATCAAATGACGAATGGTTGAAGGATGAAGAAGTAAAGATTAAGAGATAGCATGATAAAGTCTTAAATATTTGGAGAACTTTCATGTACAAAAGGGATTAGACTCTCCCTGCACAGCTAAAGGAGGTAAAATATATACCAGTAAGTGTAAGCTATGAAGAGGCATTTTGAGCTCAAGATAGGAAAAATCTTCTAACAGTCAGAAAACACAGAGGGAAGTAACAGCCTTGGGAAGCAGTGAACTTCCTGTCTCTGAAGGGTGTCCCAGCAGTGCTGAAGGACCACTTATTTGGCAAAGAGAGTAAAACTCAAGCTCAGATACGGCCTCAAAAGTCAGAAGAGCTGCCTCTGAGTACCTACTCAATGCCAGAACTTTACATACTTTATAATCCTTAAATCCTAAAAGTCAGGCATTTCTGTACTCAACTGACAGATGTTCAGAGGTTAAATGACTTGCCTAATACCATTCAGTAAATAGTGAAGCCTAAATTCAAATCCAGGTATACATTTCTACCATGCCCTATTTCTACCATGCCATACTGCTTTATAATCCTCTATGGATCCTGCACTTACAAAGTCAAATATTCAACAATGGGTTAAATACTATGACATACAGAAAGATCACTGGACTAGAGTCAGAAAACCTCTGTTGGTATCTAATCTAAATTATTTATGCTTTGTGACCTGGGGCAAGTTACTGAACCTTTCTGGGCCCTCGGTTTCTTCAAACTTTTAATAAATGGTACCTACTGCACAGGTTTTTCAATGAACATAAAACAGATAATCTAAGTAAAACTATGTTGTAAATTATAAATGCTTTTTTAAAGTGAATTAATTTTTTTTAAAGATTTTATTTATTTGACAGAGAGAGATCACAAGTAGGAAGAAAGGCAGGCAGAGAGAGAGGAGGAAGCAGGCTCCCCGCTGAGCAGAGAGCCTGATGCGGGGCTCGATCCCAGGACTCCGAGATCATGACCTGAGCCAAAGGCAGAGGCTTTAACCTACTGAGCCACCCAGGTGCCCCTATAGTGAATTAATGTTATTAGGTAAGATCAGTGCTCTTATTTTCACAGAAGAATCTAAAAGACACTTTAAAACATTTTCAGGCAAAAAACCAAAAACCTCATCTAAGCCACTTGGCTCAACTGCTTCAAGAACAGTACCCGACACCAGCTTTCCAATTTCATTAAGAGCATGGGGGCAGCAACTTGAGAGTAAAGGTGATTAAGAACCCCCTAAATCACTCCCTATGTGTTGCCACTGATGGCACACTGAAGCCAAAGTCATTGGTCCCATGTTACCCAGGAGTTAAGACAAAATGCACTATTTATAGCATCCAATTATGCCCTATGCTAGCTGCCTCCAAAATATTTGCTGATAATCCTGAGTGATAGTTTAGTTAACTGCATTTTATTATTCAGCTAGATGAAAATTTAAATGTTATGTTAAATCGAAAGCCTGCTGTTCATATAAAGCACACGCTGGTAACCAGGACTCTCAGGGTCAGAGAGGACATTGAAGGTGTTCTGATCCAACGTCCATCTGCTACTTGTTATATTAATATCTAAAAACCCAAAAGCCATCTGTCAAGCCTAGAGTGTATGCGACATCCTCATATAACATTTTAAAGCTTCACAGAACAAACGGATGTCTCCCCAAAGGCTTCGTGATTGACCATTTCCAAACAATCCATGTGAAATATATCAGGGTCTAGCAGCTATGGTAAGGAACAAGGGGAATATTTTTCTCTCTCCATTAAGTCTTAATATAATCACAGACCAACCCTGACCCGTAACTTTGGCATTCCCAAGATACAGCCAGACAGGGACCTGTATTCTTTGACCGCTTTACTTTTTCAGGACCTTGGAAAGCACCAATGAGGTCCACAGGCAGCTCCCAAAGCTGGGTAGACATGATTGCCTAGTAAGCTTTTCAAAGATACAGATTTCTAGGCTCCTCATAAAATCAGACTTCTAGTTACCAGCCTGGCCTCACTGTAGAAAATAAGCTCTGATGGAGGGCTCATTTGAATCGTGTGTTCCCTCAAGCAGCAGTCACAGAGCTTCTCCATGGGTCTATTTCTAGTTAATTAGAAACACAAGAGAGCAGTACAAAGAAAACTTCATCCCTTCTTTTTGGAGCACCTATAAATAAAAATTCTCCTGATCATGCCCCGTTAATAATTATATAGATGATGGATGGATAGATAATATACAGGCAGGCACTCAAATTTTGACAAGATTATATCCCTGGTCTCCTCATTATAGTGTAGATGAACAATAAACAAATAACATTATAATTTCAAATAGTGGCAAATGCTATGAATATAAATTAAGGTGAGCTGGATATCCCCACTTACCCCCTTCAGATACACTCTTTGGCCCTCTTTGCCTTGCTTTGTGCCAAAGCACTGACAGGTCCTCCTCCCTCTCCCTTTTGATTCCCCTTGGCTTCAACCTAGGGAAAATGCCAGTAGGAGGGCAGAAAGGACTGATGTTGGGGTACTAACATATAGAGCACTGAGTGCTACGTGCCAAGCACAGTGCTAATTGAATAATGGTAGCTGCTCCTATTAAAAACAAAACTAATGAAGAAGGTCCTTGACTAAGTGGTACTTTCATGTTTTTCTCCTCTCAGCGGTTGTCTATAGCCTTCCCAATATGAATGTATCAATATAAACTTGATTGTTTTTTAATAACGTTTACAGAGAGGACAACTTATGTGCCTTAACTTCTGCTTTGCAGCAAGCACACTGAATTATTCATTTAGTTTGGGGCCCTTTCTTTTAAAAAGTAATCACCTTCTTGAGAGAAATTTTTATTTTTTCATGCTATCGGTCCCGTCAGACTTTAGAAGTTCACAATCACCAAAGAAGAGCAAAGCAATTTAGATAAAATTTCCTGTTCTGAAGGAAGACTTTTGTTATTAAATGTGAGGCATTCAATAGTAACTGCCAGCTGTTTAATCAAAAAGTTATTGTTCATTGTGGAGGAAAAATTTGAGTTTGGAAAACAATGAGGCTACAACTCCAAGCTCAGAAAGTGTCTGATGGAGTTTCAAATCCTTTTCAAACTCTGTCTCATCATTTAAACTATAATGGCCTATTTCTGATAAGGCATTTCATGGAAGATAATAAGAAAATCACTGAGACAACAGAGATCTCCCACTCATCTCTTTAATTATCCCCCTTTCTGGTGCCCCTTCATATTCAGATTACATGGTATAATTTCAAGCCAGTTTTCAGAGAGGTCTCAAATAAGCCTATTCGTAAGGACATGCAGGTGACTCGTTTGGTTTGGGAATTAAAGGAATGATAGAAGAAAATGTAAGAAGGTAAGGGAATCCTAAAGGGAAATTCTGGCATAACCGTAAAAAAAGAAGATTTTGAAGAAGACAAATGGGAAAAAAATAGGTCTAAGAGTCAGAAGGCTTCTACTCTAAATTCTAGGTTTAACCACTGCACTTGGGAAAATTCACTTCATCTGCCTGAGATTATTCCCTTACCTTTTAAATAAAGAAAATGATACCTGCTCGACTTACTTTTTTGTGGGTTCAATTAGATAATGTAAAGTAACTGCTTTGAAATTGTTGCCCAATACAGATGAGAAATGGTTCAAGTACAAAGGTGTTAAACTACCTGAATGTTGGTTTTCCAGCTCCTTCCAGTAATCCAGTTACATCCCATTATGTTCAGTCCATGAGATACTCTGGTAACCTTTTTATAATCATGCCCATAATTATTCAAGTTGATATCTGTTACTTACAACTTAAGCGTTTTAGCATGAAAATGTACAGGAAGATACCCTGGAAGTTAGAATCCTACACTCAAATGAAGAACGGCAGTAAGTGTTTGGATGCCCACTCACCAGTGCATAGTAAGATAAAACTTGTGAGCATCTCACCACATCTTGGTGCCTACCCTCACTTACATCTTGTAATGTAACCAGCAATTTATGCATGTGTGGGCAACCTGAAAGCCAAAACCAGCTCTTACTTACCATGTATTTTCCCCGGTACCAGACCAGTGCCATGCACAGAATGTACTCTCAAGAAGAGTGATTTTCAATTATTTTTGCACTTGTGTCAGTCTTGTCAGTTGCTGGACACAGCCACCTCTCCATGATTGTGTGATTACTCAATGGATATACTGGCTCAGCTCGCTCTGCCTTTTAAGAGGAATGACTGTCCACCTGTACTTCCAATACTAGGTCAATGGAAAAGTTGAAATGCAAATTTTCAATTGAAAGTGGATGTTTACAGTAACATTACTTAAGTAAATGCCATGCTACATTTCCATGCATAAATGAAAATTTTTATGTGCATTCACTAGTCTCTTTAACCTCCCCCTCATCTTTTCATATAGACCTTACACACAACTCTTTCAGTAACACAGAGGTAAGCGGGCATTGCTAATACTAAAGAACTATCCATTAAGTGAATGAATAAATGAATACTTGATTAAATCTAAGGCCTTCCGAGTCTCCACTTGATTTTACAGAGACTACAGCCATACTAACCTATTTGCAAGTCCTGGAAGTTTCATGCACTCTTTTGCTTCCATCCTTCTGGTCCCCTGGTTTGAGATCCCTTCCTACCACTTATCTGCTCAACTCAGCTGTCAAACGGGAAGCCTTTCTCATACTATCTTTCCTCGAGTTTTACTGAAAATTCAACTTTTGTCTTGCCTTCCCTGTTGCTGTCAAAATGTATGATGCCAATCTGAATTTCTTTGCTTTGTAAATGCTAGTATTTTTGCCTTGAAATCATGAGAATAGTTTTATTTAAAATTTAATAGCTTTACTAGGATATAGCTCAGTGTTGACTCTACCCGGTCAATTTTCCCAGAGTCATGATGGGCCCGCTCAACATGCAGATTTGCATTTTGATGTCTGGCATTTTTTAATTTTTAAATAGAATTCACACACAATTTGTCCATTTGAAATACATACTTCAATAGTTTGTGGGTATGTTACATTATTCACTAAGTTTGGGTAAAATAGTTACCTTAAAATTTGCCTTTTTAACCATTTAAGTAATTCAGTGGCATTAATTACATTCACAATGTTATACCTCCACCACCATTTCCAAAACTTTCTCATCACACCGAACAGAAAACCTGCAACCACTAAGCAGTAACTCCCCATTCTTCTACCTCTCAGCCCATTAACCTCTAACCAATTTATCCTTATGAATTTATTACAGATATTTCATACAAGTAGAATCACAGAACATTTGTCCCTTTGTGTCTGGCTTGTTTTACTGAGCATAATATTTTCAAGGTTCATCCATGCAGTACCATGCATCAGAATTGCATTCATTTTCATAGCTGAATAAAATTCCCTTTGTATATACCACATTTTGTTTATCCATATGTTAATGGACATTTGTGGTTGTTTCTGCCTCTTGACCCTTGTGAAAATTGCCACAATGAACACTGCTATACAAATATCTGTCCAAGTCTCTCCTTTTGATTCCTTTGGATATCAAGTAGAATTGCTGGGTCATTTCAGTTTTTTGAGGAATGACTAAACTTTTCCATAGCAGCTACACCATTTTACATTCCCACCAGCAATGTACAAAGGTTCTAATTTCTCTATATTCTCACCAACAGTTATTTTCCTTTTTAAATCATAACCATCCTAATGGTATGAAGTGGTATGTTGTGATTCTAATTTACATTTTCTTGAAGGATGCTGGCATCTTTGCACATTCTAATTGGCCATTTGTGTATCTTCTTTGGAGGAATGTCTACTCAAAAATTGCCCATTTTTTAACTGGGTTGTTCATTGTAGAGTTGTAGTTCTTTATTCTGAATACTTAATTTTTAGTAGATACAGGATATACAAATATTTTTTTTCCCTTTTTTTTTTTTTTTAGATTTGAGAAAGAGTAGTACATGAGTTGGGAGGGGAGTAGGGGAAGAGAATCTTCAAGTAGACTCCAGATTGAGTGCAGAAACTGATGTAGGGCTCAATCTCAGGACCCATGAGATCATGACCTGAGCCAAAACCAAGAGCTGGACACTTAACCAACTAAGCCACCCAGGTGTCCCATGCACAAAAGTTTTTAATCCTAAGTCCAACTGATTTTTTTCTTTTATTCTCTGGGCTTTGGGGCATTATAGCCAAGAAATCATTGTCAAAATTCAACATCATGAGGATTTTTCCCTATTTTTTTTTTCTTCTTAGAGTTTTATAGGTGTTAGCTCTTACCTTTAGGTCTTTGATCCATTTTCAGTTATTTTTTTTAGATGTGGTGAAAGGTAAGAGTCCAAATTCATTCTTTTGCAAGTAGATACTCTGTTTTTACAGCACTATTTGTTGAAACTATCCTTTCCTCATTGAATGGTATTGGCACCCTTTTGGAAAATCAGTTGACCATGCAGGTGAGGGTCTGCCTGGGTTCTCTATTTCATTAGTCTGTATGTCTATCTTATGCTAATACCACACTGTTTTGATTGCAGTTTGGTAGTAAATTTTGCAGTGGAGACCTGTGAGCTCTCTGAATTAGTTTTATGATCATTTTGTCTTTCTTATATTAAATATTGTATTCAATATTCTATTCCATCATTTTTCTTATCCCTATCATTTTCTTATCCCTAAAGTTTTGTTAAAAGATATTTGATTCAAACCGGGAATACTGCATTTTTTTCTACTCTGAGGGTTTTTTTTTTTTAAGAGTTTGTATCAGCTGAAATATTTTCTCATTTTTAACAGTTTTATACACATTTCTGCTGTTTTACATCCATTTCATAAAACATTACTTTTTGACATGTTGAAGTGTACATTACTCTCTGCCTCCAATTATGTTGACAATGTGGGTATGTACACTTTTATTGGTTCTTCTTGACCTTTGTTTTTGGGAAGAAGGTGGAGAGATTCAGATGTAGGCAATCACCATTTTTCTATATCAAGATACAAAGGAAGCTTTTCTTTATCCTTCATCCTAAGCCTCACCCCTAAGCAAAATAATAGCACCTGTACCCTCATAGTATCCTTACCGACAATAGTAGCACCTATCACATTGGTATAGGAATCATTTATATGCACCTGCCTGTCTCCCAACTATGCCCTGGGATCCTTAAGAACTTGAGCCTTCTCTTCAGTATAGAAGGTTAGGACTTCATTCTTTTTTTTTTTTTTTTTAAGATTTTATTTATTTATTTGACAGAGAGAGAGAGAGGCAGAGAGGTGGGCAGAGAAGAGAGAGCGGGAAGCAGGCTCCCCGCTGAGCAGAGAGCCCGATGCGGGGCTCGATCCCAGGACCCTGAGATCATGACCTGAGCGGAAGGCAGAGGCTTTAACCCACTGAGCCACCCAGGTGCCCCTAGGACTTCATTCTCAACTAAAGTAACTGGACTTAGAACACGACTCTGCCACTTACTAGTCATATAAACTTCAGCATGTAAGTTACATCACCACTGTTTTCTACTTCTCACTACTGAAAAATGTGGATAACAGTACCTATTTCATATGGTTCCTGTGAGAACTGAGAACACATTTAAAGCACGTAGAACAGCACTTAGCATACAGTAAGAATTTAATGTTCTTATTATCATCATCATTTTAATCTCCAGCAAGTAGTATGGGACCTAACACAAAACAGATAATAAATGAATACTAATAATGCCAATAAATGCTTCTTAGAGGATATAATATATAATTAATTCTACATGCCCCATAGCATCATATTGATTCAAAAGGGGGTGGGGGTGGGGTGGGGGAGGGCTTGACAAACACTTTTTTGAAATACTTATCATTTCATCCAGCAATTGCACTACTGGGTATTTAACCCAAAGTTACAGATGTAGTGAAAAGAAGGGCAATATGCACCCCAATGTTCATAGCAGCAACATCCACAATAGCCAAACTGTGGAAAGAGCCGAGATGCCCTTCAAAAGACAAATGGATAAAGAAGATGTGGTCCATATACACAATGGAATATTACTCAGCCATCAGAAAGGATGAATACCCAACTTTTGCATCGACATGGATGGGACTGGAAGAGATTATGCTAAGTGAAATAAGCCAAACAGAGAAAGATAATTATCATATGGTTTCACTTATTTGCGGAACATAAGGAATAGCATGGAGGACATTAGGAGAAGGAAGGGAAATATGAAGGGGGAGAAAACGGAGTGGGAGATGAACCATGGGAGACTATGGACTCTGGGAAACAAACTGAGGGTTTTAGAAGGGAGGGGGTGGGGGGATAGGTAAGCCTGCTGATGGGTATCAAGGAGGGCACGGATTGCATGGAGCACTGGGTGTTATATGCAAACAATGAATCATGGAACACTACATCAGAAACTAATGATGTATTGTATGCTGACTAACATAACAGTGAAAAAAAAAAAGAGAAAAGAAAACAAAGGAAAAACTTATCATTTGATTCTAAATATTCCAGACATATAGGGGTATATTAGAATATCAGATGTGAAGATAACCCTAGTACTACTTCCTTATGCCTCACCTTTCACTCCCCACCAATGAGATTTTAGTGCCATAATGTCCCATTTTAATCCTTCTAAGCTAGTAGAGTTTGGCACAAACACTTAATCTGTCACAAAATTAAGAGGTGATAGATGTCTCCTAGGGGTTAGTGAAATAAAATATTTATAACATCATGGAGACTGGCTGCAGTATCTGTTCAAAAGATGGTAGCTCTTGGTACGTTTTCTTCAACTACACCCTCCGCTCCCCCGCATCTGCTTCACCTACTCCACATCACTGGTCAGCTCCCAAATAAGGAAGAGACCCAGCAGCAGGGTAGCAGTCATCTCTTATGTACCTATTGCAAAACATCCTTATACCTATCCTTTTGGCCCTGCAGGCCTTTCTGCCCAAGTAACCCCACTTCTTATCCATTTGGTGGCTCAGAAAAATCAAACATCTGTTTTAATTTTTTTTTTAATTTTATTTATTTATTTGAGAGAGAGAGAGAGATCACAAGTAGGCAGAGAGGCAGACAGAGAGAGGGGGGAAGCAGGCTCCCCACTGAGCAGAGAGCCCGATGTGCGGCTCAATCCCAGGACCCTAAGATCATGACCTAAGCCGAAGGCAGAAGCTTTAACTCACTGAGCCACCCAGGCGCCCCTAATTTTTTTTTTAACCAAATGTACATTTAACTCAAAGAGCTCAACACTGAGTGATGTAAAATACAAAAGAAGCGATATTTTGTGGTCATTCCCACTTTTTCCTTCAACAGATGGTTACTAATATGGGCTGGGCACTGTGCCAAGTTCTAAAGATAGAGGTATGGTACACTTAAGCTAATAAATACAGAAAGTGACAAATGTGAGGAAAATAAGACAGAGGAAAGGGAGTAGTGAACAACATAGTGGGTGGGACAGTTTCTGCTTTAGATCGTTTCATTGATGAGACGGCATTTGAATACTTTAAGTGAGGAAGCAAGTCAGGAGAATGTACAAAGTATACTGGGCAAGCACAGCAAATGCCAAAGCCGTAGGGCAGGAGTGTGTATGCAATGTGAAAGCAGAATCAAGGCTCAGATGGGACTGGAGCACACGAAGCAGGGAAGACTGGAAGGGATGGGAATGGAGAAGCAGCAAGGAGCTAGAGCACCTTGGACTTTTAGGCCGTCTTTCTCTGTAAGTGAGATGGGAAAAGCTTTGGAGAGTTTTGAGTAAAGAATTGTCAGGACCTAATTTAAATGTTTACTCTGCTTGAGGAGGTGAGAAAAGACTGGGAACAGGACCTGGCCAAAGTACAATCAGGAAAAACTGTTGCAGACTATTTTAACAATACATATAACAGATGTAGTGATTTGGAGCAGGCTGGTGTAAGTGGTGCAAAGTGGTCAGATTCTACATATATTATGATTAACCAAATTCTAACGGATTATATTTCGAGTGTGACACAAAGGAAGATCACTCCAACTGATGGCCCAATAAGCCAGTGAAGGGTAATTTTCAAGGAGAGAGTATCAAATTGTGTCAAATGCAGCTGACAGGCCAAATAAGATGAAGACAAAGAATCAATCCTTGCAATGGGCAACATGGAAGTTTTTAGAGACTTTAAGGTTTCTTTGGTGCCATGATAGGAAAAAAAAAAAAAAAAAATACAAAACAAAAAGTCCTGAGTAGGATGGATCAACAGAAAATGGGAGGGGAGGAAGTGAAGACAGAATTTACAAGCTTTTCTGGACATTTTATTATAGAGGTAAGTAGAGAAATGGGGCCATCAGCTGGAAAGGGGTATGGAATTGAGGAAAGGTTTTTATTTATGTATTGTGGATTTACAGAATGTATTTATGCTGTTTGAGAGTCCTGTTGAGGGGAAAACTGACGCTATCAGAAAAAGTCGTTGAAGTGACATCCTGAATAAGGGACTCTCCGCAAAGGAAGGAGAATGGCCCAAAATAATAACGTGGCAAGTGTGCACAGTAATAGGGAAGGCAGAGTCCATTGATACAGAAACAGATAGGCTAGCAGAGGTGGTGAGGGGGAGCCAGTAAGGTTCTCTTTTGATTCTTTATTTTCTGGGTCAGACAGGAGGCAAGTTCGTCAGGAATGTGTGAGGGAGAGGACTGTGTCAAGGGTATGAGGAGGAGATGTGGAGTAATCACCTCACAGAGGAGGAGCAGAGGATGGACTTGGAACCATACAGGCCTGGGTTTCAATTCACCTCGAATCTGCCTCCCACATCTCAGACCTAGAAATTGGCGCTTCCTGAGGCTACCTCTTTATGGTCAAAATGGAATGAAGAGGCCTCAAAAATATCCGCTCCCACATCTCACAGGCTTGTTCTGAATATTTAATGAGATGTGATATGTAAGCTCCCAACACAGTAAACATCTGGTAAATATTTGTTCCTTTTCTTCTTTTTCTTTCTTACCTTCTGCCCTCCATTTCCCTCTTTTACCTGAAGTATACACAGGTGAGGATGACCTAAATGTGTACTGACAATCCAAAAATTAAGGAATGAAATGATCCTTCACCTTTTCCTTGCTCTTCTGTCTCCCTCGGGACTCTAACCCCCTACTACCCAACCTAACTAATCAGTCAGCCAACCAATGGGCATTTGAGAACCTGTTTGGTACCAAAAAGCTGTATGTGTGTTGGGTACAAGGGGGCACAAGAAATATGATTTTCTTTTCTGTTAAATAACCTTATAGCATTAGAAAAAATGACAATCACAAAAAAAAAAAAATCCCCCCCACCACACACACTGTGCTCACACACAAATATTATCTATCCTTGAGACCTCACTTCTAAGCATAATCTGAGGCCACCCAGAGACCATGAGATTCAAACTCTTCATTTTGCATGATGCCAAGAGAAGGGAAGTACTTGAAGGTTACAAAGTTGAGCAGCAGAGCAACGGCTAGGACCCAAGTCTTCTCATCTACCAGAGAGCATTCAGTGAATTTTATTTCATAATATTTTCCTCCTATTCCTTCTACTATTGCTACTATTATTATTGGTAATAAAAATTAACAATGACTAAGTGCTTATTATGTGCCAAACATAGATCTATATACTATTACTACAATTAAACCCACAATGTAGGATTTTTTTTTTTTAACAAACAATAAAACTGTGACCTAATTAAAGAAGGTCAAGGGAAACCAGTGGACACAGGGGATCTGTATATGAACACGGCAGTCAGGCTGCAATCTAAAGCCTCAAACTTCCCATATTCAAATCCTCTAACGGTTGACCTGTGTCACTGCTTCTATTAGGGCCCTGAGCATTTCGTACCTTGGAATTGTGGGTTCATGCCAAGCTCTTCGGTGCTGTGGAAAGAATACTAGACATCAGCTCGTTAAAGGCCTGGAATTCTCTCTCCATTCCAACACAGCCAGTTAGGCAAAGGATCCCTTCCGTCATTTGTTAATCCACTTCCTAATTCAACAAATGCCCAAGCAAGCATCCAGCCAGGTACTAGGGACACAGCATTAAAATAAGACAAGTTGAAGTTGCTAACACTATTCACTGGAGATCAAAGGTATGGGTCAGAAAAATGAGACACCATAAAATTGTGAACAGGTAAATGGTCAAGATGATTTCACACAGTGGAAGTCCTTCAGAGACAATAAAAGAGGAGGAGATGATTGACCTGATAAAGACTGATCAGTGAGAATCAGCACCACATCCCTCTCAAAGCTCAAGCACAAGACCTTCCCAAGCAATTTCCAATATAAATACCACTGCCTTTTTTTTTAAGCTACAGTATCAGATTATCACAGACACAAGTAACAGGATTTACTCTTGCCACTATTACACTCTGAATAGCAAAAAAATAAAAGCCAAAGGATCGGCTTTTTCATCTATGTCTCTTAACACCATTTTGACAATTTCCTTTTTCTGACCACATCATTAGGTTTTCCAAAGGCCTTATCCAAGAGTCCATCTTACAGAGGCTAATGTCATGACTAAATAATTTTTAACTGGAGGGGATCTCATCTGTATTCTCTAAGAGTTGGAATTCTAGGCTGAGATGAATGGAAAAGGAGGTCTTACAGGCTCAGCCTGGAAGGATCATCTGTTGGGTCTGGTCCCCCCGTCAGATATGCCTCTCCCTAACTGCGTTAGAGGATTGGGTGAGGATGAGGACCCTCTCTGGAGACCTACATGCTCCATCCTCAAAGCTCTCTGCTTTCCCCAAACTCCTGGCCAATCAACGAAAATACCCTACCATGCATCTTTCACACTCTTTCTTCCTGATGATTTGGAAGAGTAATTGCCACCTCACTTTTACTGATGAGCAACTCAGGACTCAAAGAGGTTAAGAAACTTAACAGCTATGAAGCAGCTATGAAGCAGTGAAGCTAGGGAGTGATCTAGGGTCTCTGACTTTGAGCCTGTAACCATCAGGGTCTTGGTGGGAAATATAGACGTTTGGCAATTTGCAGCCAATACAATAAATTGGTTATTTATAGAAGTATGAACGGAGAATACATAAACCATAAGGGATGGTGTACTACCACAGAGCTTATAAAGAGGGAGCTAGGAAATCTTTCCTGGGCATGAAAAGGCTACAAGAACCCAAAAAAGGCCATCTGATAGGGCCTGTGGCTTTCAGTTAAGAGGCTCAGTCAGCCCAAGGTGACCCGGCAGAGAAAGAGCTAGGGAGATCTTATTCTCTCCTCCCTCTCCCTCACCTTCTGCCTGTTCTTCCTGCTGAGGAAACTCCAAGAATCTAAATGATAAAGAAACCTGCTGATGCAACCCGAGGTCAGCCTACCAGCAGGACACAGAGAGTGAAAAAGGGAGGGCAGGGGAAGTTTCTGGAGAAGCAAATGGAAGATACTCTGCCCAGACTCCAAGGTTTTTTCCACCATCCCACTATCTCCCCTCCGAGGGAAGACTGGAGCCAATACCTAAGCAAACTCCCTCTGAAGGTGACAGTTTAGTTAAGCCTCATGATTCCTCACCTTGCAAATATCGGATCACCTTTTTTACATAGCACTTAGCAAGGATGAGCTTTAGGGCAAAGCTCCATCACATAATCTGTATGTTGAACAGCTTCGCCAATTCTGCCAAGGTTGTATTGTATCCTTCACTGAAATCCAGAATCCTGATTTCAGAGTTACTCCAAGTGAAAACCCTAGACCCAGCTTCAAATGCCGATTCTACTGCTGCCTGGCTGGACCTCCAGCGAGGTAAGCAGCAGCCCACCAAGCTGGGGATCCCATCTGCAGCCTAAGTACAGCAAGGAAACAAGATCCAAGTACAGGAAGGAGACAGCCTTAAAGATGCCCTGTGGGCAAGAACAGCTGGGTATATAAAGGACTCCTGATTCACCCGATACTGGTCTCACCTCCTTGGATTTGTCCTATTCACTTCTGCTCAGATGGGGAAGAATCAGCACTATCAAATTCAGCACTAGCAGGCACCATGGAGGTTCGTCTCGAACTCTTACCAGGCGCAGAGCTCAACTATGGATCTGCATCGGCCACACTGCCGACAGCCCGCCCAAGAACCACTTCTCCCTCTGGGCTCCAAGTACCTCGGTGTTGTCGGAGCAGTGTGCCAGCACCATGGAAGGAAGAATGGTTCGTCTCTGACAATCATAGCAACCCTTTCCCCCTTTGCCAGTGGAAAGCATCCAGAGACAATGCTGAGGATAGCAGCAGATGGAGATAAAGGATGCGTGGGTCCCAGATGACCAGAACACAAACTGCTCTCAGGCACTGCCTCCCCTCAACTTCTTTAAGTGACCATTATATATCCTTATAATTCAAGCCACGGTTATTTGCAGCCAGCGATGTCCTAATACACATGTGTGGTCCTATTTAATTCTAGTTATCCAGTAAGGGAGCCATCATCTTCATCTTAGCATTGAGGCTTAGGAAACTTAATTAACTTTGCCAAAAATCCTATAACTCGAGTCAGAGCTCAAGCTGAAATCCAAGGTTGTCCAACTCCAAAAGCTTGTGATCTTACACTATACTTTCTCTCATTGCGCTCATGTAAAGCCAGACCCGGGACAGCATGGGCTTCACTTCTGCCACACAAACAACAGTTAGCATTATGCCAATGCGCCGAGCAGCTGACCTCATCACACACCCCCTTCCATCTTGCAACCCCCATCTCAGCAGAGGCTAACTGCCATGGTCTCCCCTAGCTACAGAGCTGAGACGGAACATGCTGATCAAGGGCAGGGGCTCTTGGCTCCCTGCCCTGTTTCTATGGTTACCGTTGTGTAGAGCCCAAACAGGTGGCTACAGGCCTGGAGGTGATTAATGCCGCGTACACCGCCAAGGCACAAAACGATCCAGAGTATCCTACAAGAAACAAAACAGCCCTCATCCCTCCTGAATATGTTCCTTTCTCCACACCAACGATGTGGCAAGGCTTTATTCTGTTAAATGAGAAAGCAACTGAGGAAGGATACGTGCCAGCTCATCATCAGGAGAAAAGTGCTCATATGTGCAAAGAGAAAAACCTAAAGAATGGAAATATAACACTTAATGATCATCTCTATGCAATGCAATTAATAGTAGGGTGATAAGTATTATATGGTTTTAAATAGCTTTCACCTGTCCATTTTTATGTTATTCAGTACTGTAACATATAGTTTACATAGGAAATGCATTGCTATATTATTCCATCATAGAAAGCTAATACCTATACCATAAACTTTCACCCCAACCTCCACATAGTTCCCTAGAATTTCTGTCCTCATAGCTTCTTACACACATTTTATTTTGTGAATCTGGCAAGCCCCTTTTATGATCTCAAAAAATTAAAGAAAAATCCATCAAGCTTCACAATAAGGCTACAGTAAAATAGCATGCAATACTCACTAAAAAAAAAAAAAAAAAAAAACCTGCCCATGAGGCTTAACTTAATGGCCTTGATAGGCAGCCCTTACTGTGAGCATCCAATGCAGTTTCAAGACGCAGACCCACAGAAGTTTATACTGGTGATACAGCTACCTTACAGGACCAACACATATACCACCCAATTATGTCTGCTCTCCAGCAGAGGGGGCACATCAGCCCTTAATCCTACCTGTGATGGGTTTACGTTCATATCGTAAATGTAAATCACCTACACTCATTCATGCCTGCCAGAGCTCCTGCAGACACAGGACACATGTAAATTAAACTTGAGAGTGAGGCATGGTTTACCTTGGGCTGTGAATCAGATCAGGAAATCACCAAAAGCCTTTTATAGATTAACTGCCTTCCTCACGGAAAGAATAATCCTCAGAAGTTCAAAGTAGAAATGCTAGGATTACTTCATCTTCGCCATTCCCTGTGCCTAATGTTTACAAAGCATATCGAAATTTACAACACACATTCCATGCTGGTTCTCACTGGATCCTCCCTATAACTCCGTACAAGCAGACTGGGTAGAAATGATGTCCATTCTATCCAGAGAGGAGACAGAGGTGAAGAGAACAAGGAGGCTTAACTAAAGGAACCATTTAGAAGGGTAAAATCACAGGTCAGAAGCCACGAATACAGACCCCTAAAGCAGACCTCTCCCATTTATTCATTCATTCAGGTACTCACTAGTATCTGCTGACTACATAAATATAACGATGGCTTTGTCACATGCATTGGGGATAGGGAATGGTGAGTTCTCAGGGTGCTTACAGCCCGTGGGAAAAGCAGACATCAATGAAATGATCAAAAACACCTCTGCAGAAAAAGGAGCACTGTTTTACAGTCCAAGTATAAAGCACAGATTTCTTTTGTCCTGAAGATTAAGGGTAAGTAGGATTAAACTCGATATTCCAGAGATGGCACATATGGTGGTCCTGTGGCATCCATGAGGATGGTTGTCTTGGGGAACTGAAAGAACTGGAGGTCAGAGAAGCAGGAAAAGCAGTGCAAGAGCAAACTGAAGAAGGAAACTTGGACCAGACCAGGTAAAATTTTTCACAGCTCTAGGAAGGACTGTGACCTTAATCCTAACACTCACAGGAGGCCATTAAATGCACTTACCTACACACTGGGGTGGGAAGGGAAGATGGTAATCAGGTTTGCAAAGTGAAGTCCTTATGTATCACTCTAATGTCTAAGAAAAATTGCTACCAGTGAAAATTACTCTGAATTCAAGGTGCTCACCTACATCCTGTGCCTCACTCTTATTAGCTCCTACAGGCTCTAGTATATATCTAACTAAATACCAATAAAAGTAGCAATCATGACCGACGTCCTCCTGAATGGGGGTCTCCCAGCCTCAACACTTTATTTCACTGCCAGTAGTTTTTAATGAGACCTTGTGATTTCAAAGTCACCTTAAAGAACACAGAGTTTATCACCTTGAAATCGTATCAGAATTTATATTGAAACAGTATAAAACCACCCATGTAACACTGGGGACTACTGTAACTCATCTCTCACACATTTCAAGAAATGGCCAAATGGCTCATTTGTAGTCAGTCATGATTTAAGATTAGATCCTTGGTCATTACACATCAGAACAGAGGTACATGCAAGCCATACAGATCACACAAGGATGATGATAGGCTCTCTGCGGTACTGAGACCACGAACCTGCCTATCAACATTCAGATTCCAGGAAAGAAGGAGTAAAAGCAGTTTCACAGAAGCCTTTGAGAGTCTGAAGACCAGCAGTGGTTGGAATGCACAAGGGAGATTTTAGTGCCACAGGGAAATGGCCCCATGAGGCGATGAGCATCCCCAGTCTTAGAAAGTAGCACGTATAACTTGACCTTTGTTTTCTTCAGTTTATAAATGGAATACATTGAACTTTTTCCATGAGAAGTTACAAGTGTTCTCTTGTCACATGAGGGTGTTAAAAAAAAATGAGGGGGGAAAAAAATGGAACGACTGGTGGAGAATAAGCTCCTTGAAATAAGGACGTACCTCTGCATGCTGGTTCCAGACTGCAAAGACTTACTATATACTCCTGGAAGAGTCCCTTCTCTTCTTGGCACCTCACAATTACCTATCCAGAAGATGCAAAAATATCTACTTCAGGGGCGCCAGGGCAGCTCGGTTGTTAGGTGTCTGCTTTCGGCTCAGGTCATGATCCCAGGGTCCTGGGTTCAAGCCCCACATCGGGCTCCCTGCTCAGCTGGAAGCCCGCTTCTCCCACTCCCGCTGCTTGTGTTCCCTCTCTTGCTATGTCTCTCTCGGTCAAAATAAATAAAATCTTTAAAAAAAAAAAAAATCTACTTCAGAGGGCTACAGTGAAGTGATTAGAGGAATCATCTTTAAAGAAATGCAGAACACTCATCTTAATTCGCTAATGACTAAGCAAGAAGTCTGAGTTTCCCCAGCACGGTGCTGAGTCTCTGAGGCTAAAATGTCCAGGAATTTAAGAAATAGGAGTTATAAATTCCCCAACTCCTTCCTTGCCTGTGCTTCAAAGACAGCATCAGACCTGGAGAGCAGTTATCAGCAAAAGTGCACAGAGTGAATGAGTGAGTCAAGTGCGATGCTGAGAACGTACCAGGATGTCACAGCCTGGAGCAGTTTACCTCCAGTGGAAATAAAATTCCATTCTAGTTAATACAGGCATGCTGAGTGTCTCAAGCCAGCTGATGGCCCCAGCTCCAAGCACATAAGTTCCTGTGTGTGAAGTTTGCTGTCAGGAAAGTCATACCCTCAGACTAGTAGACTCTAGTGAGTAGAGATGCAGCCTGATGTTCCTGAGGAAGAGTTGCAGACAACAGCATCACACAGGCCTTTTTAAGAGAAGGAGAATTATTCCCACTCTAATTGCCTGGAGAAAACCCTCCAGTGAGGACCCAGACACATTAACCAACCAGCTGGCTTAGTTGCTCTGGAACTCCTGCTGGGAGAAACATGAGAAAATGAGAAGGACAAGCCGAGGGACAAAAGTCAACTAAATTTATGGTTAGAGCAGGTAAAACAATGTGCAGAAACATTTTCCTTCCCAGCCTCCTCATCCTCATATCACGCCGCCACCCCTGTCATACCCCTTTAAAAAAGGGGGTTGGGGGGCAATCGAACAGGCACAACTATCCACTGTTTCTTTGTATCCAACCACTCTAGCTACTTTTTGAGTTTCCAGAAAGACGTATTTCTTTACAATAGTGTAGGAAATCCATTCAATGACCACATTAGTACCCCTGGTCTAACTGAAAAACTAATGCAGTATTTGGATTTTTTGTTCCGATTAAAAAGTCCTCATGGCTCATGCATTTTCTATTCCCCAATGCTCTATTCCAACAAGTCAATCATAAGAGGAACAGAATGATATATAAATGTGTTCTTTAGAAAGACAAGATTTCTTCCATCACATGTATTGTTCTGGTTTCACTTTTTTTTTAAAAAAAAGGAAAGCAAGGAGAAAACTGTGCATATCCATCAAAGAGACAATAAAATTGTAACAATAAAGATGCAAGCATCGATATGTTTCCTACAAGAACACATTTATTTCTCTTGCAGCCTAATTCACCTTCCATTTACCTGGTGTAGACCCCTGTCTACGCAATACAATGACAACTCAGGATGTGTCTGAAGGCATGTAGATGTAATTACTAGAGTTGGAAATGCAGTCCTGTTTTCCTCTCTATTCTAATACATGTTGGGTACCACAAATGCAATAAAGTACCTTCTTGTCAATCTTCTCATGGCGTCAGGTAGCCAACATGTCACCCAATAAAGGATAGATTCTATTGTATTCTTTTGTCATCTTCTCCATTTACAAACCCAAAAACACCAGAGTGCAATTCATTAGGCCCTCTGGGGAACAAGAGGAAAAGATAAAGGTCCTTGAAAAGACAAAATTAGAAACAAGTCTGCTACTGATATCATTAGAAGACCAGGCAAAGTTAAACGTGGAACCTACCTAATGAGGTTGGAAAGAATAACCCACAGGGTACACAGCATAGGTAGAAATGAGAGGGGCTCGGTCAGAATGAGACAGTCAATACTCTGACGTCTAGGCTGCCTACCAATTAAGTAGCTACTCTCCACTTTGCCAAAAAATCTACAACATTGGCCACCTGGATCTTTAGATCTATTCTCTCCCATTACATCTCTACAGCTTGGCAGCAAAGGGTTTTTTCTTCCTTCAGTGTTCAGAAGGAATTTTTTCAACAGCACAACTGTACATCATTTGCTGGCTACGATGCACTACTCTATCTTATAGGTAATCAATCTACCAAGGCCTTAATCGCCAGGTCAGCCAGTACCCCCTAAAGGCTGTCCATGGTCACATGTCTGGGGCAGAACACTTGAAGAAATAAAGAGCACAAGATGGGAGAGAACAAGAAGCAAACATCCCTTAGCATCTAATAATGCATATGGAGCACCTACTCCAGCAAGAGGAGAGACAAGTGAGAAAAAGTGGTTGGGCATTTAGGTTAAGTAGTCTTGCTCACCAGCAGCATGCTGTAATGTCAACCCACGTGTCTATTCAGGTCACTGCAAACCCTCTGTGGGTCTATACTACAGAAGGGGCCCTGTGAGGACGGGTGGGTTACTCTCCAGGGTCCTGAAGATTGAAAAATGAAAAGCATGTTCTAAGTAAACTGGAGACATGCCCAGAAGGTCAGAGACAGAAGCAAACCTAAAAATCACCTGGACCCATAGCCCCTTACTGTACCTAGAGTGCTAAGGCCCAGAAACAGAACATTACTTCCTCAAGGTCATAGGAATTTAACAATCTCTTCCAGTTCCAGTTTGCAGTCCAGAACATTCTTGTGCTAAAAAGCCAGATTTTCCAAGTAGAAAAACAAAACTATTTTGTTAAGGAAATTAAAACAAGTGCGTTTCCTCACTCCATAAAACTTCACCTACTTGTCTATCTCCTCATAAAAGCTGTGATAATTTTGGCTTCTGAGATGGGGAGGGCGAAGTAAATTTCCGCACCTCCTCTCTCACATGAATAAAAAGGGAAAGACACCAAACTGCATTCTCAAGGCCCTGCTAGGATCAACAAAAGACCTTATCACAAAGGAGAGAAGGTTTTCTTCCCTATTCACAATATTTCCCATTTTTAAAGAGATGCTGCAATTACATATTTTTTAAAAGGGACTCCACTGGTATAAAAAGCATTTATCTTTGGTGTTGCGTTACCAACCATGGAACCAAAATTATTGAAGAACGTTACCTAAGATTTTGCCATCAGACTAACTTCAAAGACTTGATTATCCTCAAACTCTACATTGCACCATAGAGCCACATTCCACACTAGGTCCTCATCCATGGAACATGAGCTACTGTTTGTACACAGGTGAAAATCTGATTATACTGAACTCCTTTCCAGTATATTTTAACATCTTTTCTTTCTGAAAGTATACGTCTATAGTATTTCATGATGCTATCTAAAGCAGCTTGAATTTATCAAGATTTGGCACACCCTCTCTTGCTACATTCCTACAAGACCCTAAGTTAGAAGAGTCGCTATTATTTACATTTTACAGATACAAGCATGGTTCCCAGCAAATGAGTGAACGAACAGACTCTTCCAGGAACGTAAGACACAAATGGTCTGATTTTACACTCCTGTATAACGTATGTAAATCACATTTTATTAATGGCGAAACCAAGACAAAGATTCAGCATTCATTTCAGTCTAGATGCCACAGAGAGGAGCTCTTCCTTCCCTTTCCCTCCCTCCCCTCTCTCACAGTTCCTTCTCTGGCCTTCCTTGTAAGCTTTCCCTCAACCTGATACCGCTCACACATACACACTCCTCTCCCACCAGCACTGTGAGTGGCTTTGTAATGCTTACAAGATGGATCTCATTCCATGCCGAATTCATGTGACTGGTACAGAATTGTACCACTGGTACAGTGACAAAACTATGAAGCTGCAGAAATTGTAATGCGTTTTCACCTGGAATGGTAAGAGACTGAGAGGCTATTCCACATCTCCAACTCTCCTTCCTGTGATCTACCCAACTTGAGTGTCTCCACCAGGAATCCAGCAATCCATCACACACAGCCTTCCAACACCTCTTTGTACTGGTGCCTTCTACAGTTACTTAAATTTACACACAGGTATATCCTATCTCTCTAGCTTACTTGTCCTCTCTTCCCTGGACAGAAGATCTGGAGCTGCTGGGTTAGTTGGACATGAGGCTCATGCTGGCTTCTCCACCATACCTTAATTTCAGTAAGTTGGGTGCATGTGCTCCTGTTCACGAAGTGAATCGTCTATCCAGTCGAGAAACCAGGAAACTGAATCTTGGCCAGGATCTCTTGGAAGCTGTGGCCTTTGATAGTCATCTCTTAATTTTCTCCTCCTGACTGTAGCAGAAATGTTTATAAAAATCGATGTAGTATGTTATACATGTGGCTTAACTACCTGAAGGAATATAGGTTTAATAAGATGTTTGTAAATACTTGAGGAGCTCCCTGGGAAGAAAATGCCTTATCATTACTTAAAACAAAAAAACAAAAACAAACTAGAGAAACAGATGCTCATATCCTGAAGTTATTCTGAATATTCGACAAAAATGTTGAATTACTGACTTGTTCAGTGAGTTATACTAAGTTTTCCTAATTCTGCATGCTCAAAGTCAGTTGTATACAAAAATTCAGTATGCTCTGTAGTAAACAAACACCATGTGTTAAAAATAAAATCTAAGTGTGTTTGTTGTCTAGACTGTAACCATTAACTTCCTCTCAGAGTCGACAATCAAGCTGCACATGTGTGCACACTTGTACAAGTCTGAACAAATGAGGTCAAGGTTCAGAGTTCTGCTACACTATGACTGTGTAAGAGATTTCTTCCAGCAGTGAGGCAATAGTTCAGGTTGGAGTAGGGACACCTGCACCTTGCACAAAGTGCTGGCCAAAGGGTAGACGAATGTGCCATTTGAATGAGAAACACTTCTGAGCCTGTCCCTTAGCTATTGAGAAGCTTGGCTCCAGTCACTTCCACACCAAGATGCTGGGAGGGACCATTATCAGTTCTGTCCACTGCTTAGCTGCTATCCTCAGTTGTCTTATCAGCCTACTAATAGGACTTCAGTCCAAGGCCATGCTTTCTCTGATCTCTGGGGACCAGGGCCAATCACAATGGGGGGGCCCTGCTTGTGTCAGAATTAACAGTGACTGAGTGAATAAGCCACGACCTTTCTGATGGCAAGGACTTATTTCTCTGCATCCTCCACAGCCTGGCAGAGAGAGTGTCCAATACATAATTTGAGGAGTTGACTGAAAGGTAAAAGTTAACCAAGATTCATGGTTCATGGACTGCAAACTTATAATGCAATCTCAGCTCCAACATTTTAAATCAAGAAAGTAAACATGAGTATAGGATGAATTAATCTATCTAAAATGCTTAGCACTGTGCCTAGCACAAGTCAACACTCAATAAATATTATCACATCACTGTTTGTCACCTAGCCAGCAGAACTCTAGGACAGGTTGAGAAAGAAGTGTACTCTAAGGGGGAAAGCCATCAAAACAATCTCGAGAGGATGAAATGCATAGCTTAAAGAGTAAAAATCAGCCTTTGTGACATTCGCTCTCTGGTAGAGTGGCCTATGTTAAGTAGTAGACCAACATCTTGATAAACGGACCAGAGTCTCTGCCACCCTAGAATCAGCTAGCACTGCTAGGAAGAAACTTGTAAAGAAGGTAAGCCTGTGTTATTCACTAGACACTACCCTCTCTTTCCTTTATCTTTTCTTCTTCTTTCCTGGGGGCTCTGCACCAGGTACTTGGTTTTCCAAGGTCCCTTACTTTTTGTTGCAACCTACCCTCTTCCTGAGTTTCCTCCCCCTTCCACCTAAACCAGTGGTTTTGAAATACCATTCCATGTACCAAGGCTAGACTGCCTGCCTAAGAACTACATGGAGAGCTTGTTAAAAATACAGCTTCTCAGAAGTTTCCACCCTCAGGGACTCTGATCCATCAGATCAGAGATGGGGCCTGGTGACCCATCTCTTTTAGAAGTTCCTCAGTAATTCTTAGGTGTCACATTTGGGAATTACAGCAAAAATCAATTTTACCTCTCCTGTGGCCCAGTTGTTCTGGGCCTTTCTTTCCCCTGACCTATCTAAAAACCTCATCTGTGTTTGGACCCATGAATCATTAACTGGCAACAACTTTACATTCTCCTTCCAAGATCTTTTATAAAGGACATGTTAGGTCATGAACTAAAATATGATAAATTTCCAGAGAAATGAAGGGATAATCAGAATCCCCCTCAGTCCATTCTTTATAAATGGGACTGACCTTATAAAATACTGTGGGCTCCAGCTCTCCCATCCTCTCTCCACTTTCCTGGTGGAAAGGCCAAGGTAACCAAGAAGGACATATAGTATATGAAAGTTTGGAGACAAAGAGGTACCGTTAAGTGTACAGAATCAACAATGAACATTGTGCTGAGCATCAAAAACTAAGAACCACCCAGAGCACCTTATATGGATTATCTCATTTAGCACTCCCATCTATGAATAAGCATTATTCCGGTTTACAAATTTAAAAATAGAGATGCAAAGAAATTAACTTGCCCAAGTGGCTGAAGAGGTCAGAAAAGAGTATTTCATAGGAACCAGAGAATCTGTGGAAGTGTGAAACATTAGACTAGCAAAGACATATTCTTTCTTCTTTTCCTTCTCTGGAGAGATTAGAAAAAAAGGAAGATAAAACTTTTGGAAGGAGGAAGCAAAAAATTGCATAGCAAGAAACCAGCAGTATCCCCCAGACTTTTCAGGTGGGAATTACTAACCTAGAACTTTGAGGCCCGTTTCTGACCTGTGGCATAGGACATGCAGGGCCTTTCTACTCTCCCATCAGCATACAGATGGGAGCAGGGCAAAAGAGGAATGCTACCTGGACTGGAGCTTTAGAAAACTAAAGGAGCCAATGAACTCTTGAAGGTGGAAAGAAGGATGGCGGGTGAGGGCCGGCTTTTTCCAGGCCGCCCAAGTTAGAACAACAGGGTGAAAAGGAGCCAGTGCTTCTCAGAAACTTTGTCCAGTTGAAGTCACAATTCTTTCCAAGTCCAAAAAGCATCTTAAATAAATCAAAATGGACCAAGACTCATTTCAAGATGGCAGAAATGCCCTTAAGCCTAACATTAATTTCTGTTCTCTGCCCTTCCTGGCCCTTTTCCCAAAGAAACTTCAGAGCTGGAACTGTAAGCACAGTTGAGCACCTCCTCATCAGAAATGTAATCTGGAGCTGATTAACCTTGGATTATTTTTCGTCCTGTCCAGTTCCAGAAAGGAGGTTGTCTGCAACATGCCGGTCCCCTATCCTGGGCATAGTGGAACAAGTCCTGTGGCTGAACAGTCATTTTAACTTTGACAGTATCATTAACAAGAACCAACAATTTATGGGCACTGCTAGCAATGCATTAAGACCTTCTCTGGGAGATCACTCTCCACCAGGATTTTCAGTGGATTCTAGAGAGATCAAAACATTCCCTTCGATTGCCATTAGCCAGTTGTCCAGCCACAAATGATCCAATGGAGACCAAGAGTCTTTTTTCAGCTCCAAGTAAACCGAACTCCAGTGACAGACATGGGGGACGAGATTCCCTTTCCACCCCAATTCACAACTCCCGGCGAAACCCCCCACGTCTCACCAACGGTCTTTCCATCCACTGGCAACCAGAAAGGCTCGTCCTTCTACACAGAATGGAGGGCATTAATTCCCAAAGATTCAAAGCACAGCCTCTTTAAGAAGCCTCCGTTTGGAAAAGATATTTAAGCAAAGCTGTGCTTGATGAAGTGAAAGAGAATTAGCTGCTTCCCCGGCAGAGGCTTCTCAGCTTCATTCTACGGTAGAGTGGCTCGTTGGCTTCCAAGTGGAACGAACTCAACGACGATAGATCACAGTTAACTGTGATCACAGCTCCATGGAACTTCAGCTGGTGCCTGGAGTCCACGGAGGTGCACTTACTATTCCCCGATCTGTAATCAACCTTTTGTACATTTGTTCCTAATCACAGGATACTGTATCATCTTAATGAACTGTTTTCTTAGCATATTACGGTTGGCCATTTCAGCACATCTAATGGCCCATTTGGTAGGTTAAATTACAATTAGGGTCCCTTGGTTTTTATTTCCCAGCAAGGCTTGGAGGGGGTTGATATTTATTTTTTCCCCTTCCCACTGCTCAATTTCAAGGACAGAATTGCGGAAGAACAGAAGCACAGACCTACCTGTTGCAGTCGACATGGAGCAGGAGATGAGAGGCGCTGACGGACAACGCGAGCTTATGCCACTGTCCATCTGCCAGCCGGTAGGGTAGCGCCTCGGTCCTGGGCTTCCCGTTATGCATGTAGTGGTATCGGACCTCATCCCGCAGACCACTGCTCTCCAGTTCAAAATAGCTGCATGTAAAGGAACAAAAACTTGATTTTACTTCTGGATCTCATAGTCATCAATCCTCACTACTTCTCTTCCACCTCTCTCAGAATCTACAAGTAGCTACACACGACGCAAAGATCGCATAACCAAAAATCAATTGTACTGCATGGAATCCAATTCACCTATTGTTGGAGAACCTCACCCTGATACCTTGAGCCTCTGAAATGGATACGGATTGATCCACTGTGAAGAGATCGGCCAGAAGCTAATTAGCAAACCTTGGTGTAGGGTCTCTTCTGATACTTGGAAGTATAGTTCAGAACCTCTATTGTCTAAAAAAGACTATACACATGGAATGAACTTAATGATGCTTGTTTTTATTATTGCCATATTTACTTTTTCAAGAATTAAAGGACAACTGAAATCATGGGTGATTATCAGGGACTGAAGGAAATTGAGTTAAGATAACTTTACTAAACACATCCCCCTCGGACAAAAACCTTTAAGTGGACAACAGTTCCTAGAGAAGGAGGGGAGGAATGGTTGAAGCTACTCATGTATGGACCCGTATTTCAAATTGTCATATCATGAAACATGCAATTGAGTATTTTCTTTCCCCAGATCGTTGGCCCATTTTCTAGATCCATAAAAAACTCAGCACCACCACTGCAGTATGCACTCTTGTCATAAAATGCAGACGTTTGGGACACTCCTCAGGCACGCTCCAGGACTGATACTTTGAGTGGCAGACCATTTAATCTAAGCCTCCTCTGAAATGCATCATCATTGTCTTTAAATCAGGCCTAATCTCACTGCCAGGCATTGCACTAAGCATTTAACATACTATCTAACTCATCAGCCCTACAAACCTAGAAGGCTGATATTATCCCTTTTTAAATGTTAAAAAACTAAGATTCTGGAATTGATCTACCCAAGCCCTAATTTAAACTCATGTGCAAATTTGACAGCCCATGCGTTTTCTACCAGCTTCCTGTCGCTCTCAGAGGCACTATGACCAACTAGTAAAGACAGCCTCAACTGGCACTATTTCTCAGCAATTCATTCATACAGACAACTCAAGAATGACCCACCTATGTAGGAACCCAAGTTCCATCTCTAGATTTGAAAGGACCTACTGTTTCTCTTCTAATCAGCTGAGTTGGCCTAACCCCACTGACCAGACTGTAGTTTAATCAGAACACAAAAAGCATCTTCTATGAGTTCTGAAATGAACAGATCGTGAAACTCAGCCTCTACTATGCAGGACTCCCAAGTCATGTGACAAAGAACAAATGCATATTTCTTGCTTATCTTTCACAGGGATCCTCCCAAGAGAGCAGTGCTGAGGAAGACCGGACCCTGACCTACCTGCCTCACACTGGACAGAATCAGGCCCAAGGTCACAAACGAAGGAGGATACTTACACTATTGCAGCCAGCTCCCGGGCTCAGGTACACACTTATTAGGAATAATGTAATATATTTTTTATAAGACTGCAAAAAAGAAAATCCCTTAACATGGAAGATATTCATTTTAAGGGAATTCTCCAAATTGCTTCTAAGCACCTAGAACATTGAAAGAATCAAAATCTGAGAATTTAAAAGGCCAGGGAGACCTAAGAGATTATCTGGTCATTCATTAATTTATTCAATGTTTTGTTACTGAACACATAGTAAAGGGCTAAAAGAGGATTTAAAATACAGATCCTGTTCTCAAGATGCTTTGAGACTAGCAGTAAAGGAAATAAAATGTGGCCCTCATACAAAAAAGTCAGAAACAAATCCAAGACAAAGGAAGCTGTCGGGTTATGTGTTAGGAATGGACCCACTGCTTTCATAAATGTCATCTCATTTAATTTCCTCAAGGTAGGTAATTTTAACCCTGTTTCACAGAGGAGTTCACTTGTGATCAGGGATATTAAGTGCCCTACCCAAGACCACAGTTTCTGAATTTAAAAAAAAAAAAAAAAGCACCATGGTTTCGTGTAAGAGACCTCACCAAAATCATGAGAAATCTCTCCATTACTTCAATTTGACCAATAAGCTACTGCTGCAGGAAGGGACAGGACCTTAAAAAGGATGTGAAAGACAATTAGAAATGCTCCTATCGATCACCTGATAGAATTTTAAAAAGGCGGGGAGGGGAGGCAGATATATTTAACCAGGTTCAATCATTGTTCCTGGGGTCATGGCTTCATTGAGCAAGGGCTCATTATACACATACCTTTGTAAAGATTACCGTACCAAGCTCATACCTCAGGGTCATCTCAAACCTACAGTTCCAAGAGAAGAAATCTGCCCTACTGTCAGGCAAAATCGGTGTTTGTCTCTTAGGGGAAAGTTTCTGACAGCATCGTGCACACAATTCAAAAAGTGCTGTATTCCAACCACAGATGAAGTCGAAATGGGATGTGTTCGGGTTTTGTTTCTTTTAAATACAACAGGTAACTGCTAAAATGGTCCTAAACACGACCAGGCCACTGCATGGCTAAGTTCTATCTGGGGAAGACAGTCTCGTGGGTGCCAGGAGGGGAATAAGGCAGTATTTCAC
>CM052884.1:63491343-63526419 GCA_028534135.1 Potos flavus | reverse complement strand
AGAGGAGTCAGAATCTCCATGATAGTATGGCCCCCTGGGGATGCACGTGCCCATTAAAGTTTAAGCAGCACTTCAGTGGAGTATACCAGGTGTGGCTTTACTTCCTGGCCAGCTGGTTCCTGTGAGGGAGGCCGCAGTTTGATGCCATGAGCAAGTCAGAGCCCTGGAGTGCTGCCAGGGAGCAGGGGGCCCTGGAGGTGATGGCGTGAATAAGAGTCCAGTAAGCTCTCTGCCCCTGACCAGTCCACTTTCTTCAGGCCTCAAGGGCTTAGAGGTCTTCTGTGGATTTGGGGGAGGGGCCAACTATATGAATGGTAAAATCACCAGCCAGACTTGTAAGCAGCCCTTCTCCCCTTAGCCTTGGGCCTCAGCCAAGTACTCAGCCAGGGAACTATTGTGGCTCCTAGAAAATTCTGTTCATCCTGCAGATAGTCGAAAGCAGCAAGAACATTCACTATGGAGTTCTCCTTTCCAGACCGAACATCCGTAGCATCTTCCTTATACTCCTGTACACCACCTGGACCACAAAGACCCTCCTGGACATGGATTCTTTTCCTCCTCTTTCCAGATCCTTCCCCATGCTGGTCACGATGCTCGAGCTCTAGTAAAATGAATCGTTTTCCTCTTCAGCATAGTGTCTATGTTGCTGGATGCTATCAGGACTGTGCATAATTGTCAGTATATCCTAGGGCTTGTAAGGACCTTCCCATCATCTAACGCTACAAACCATTTCACACAAAATGTCATGAAAGTGACCTTTCCCATGCTGTATTTACACAGCTAGATTTTTTTTCAACTACACCCTTGCTCAAGTGCTATGGAGACCCTATCCCATCATCAGCATGAATAATTCTCCAAAGCCTACCATGGAGTATTATGAACAGAGTTACAATGAAGTTTTACAAGACTTTCTGAATTTCATGTACTGAGGAAAAAATTCAGGAATAATTCCACTTAATATAATTAGCACAAGATCAACTTATTAGACTTTTTGTCCTAGTCCTTAAAACCTACAGTAAGGGATCCATTTTTTAAGCTTATTAGACAAAAGAAATTTAAACTTCAAAGATCATACAACTGCAAGTGGCAAAACTAGGACTTGAACCCTGGTCTGGTGGACACTAAAGTGGAGGCTCTCAATGACAACACATCATGACTTTCTACTATGTAAGAGGTTTTAAATCTATTACCACCTCTCGGTTTGCCAAAATCCTAAAAGGTAGTCATTAAATTCACATTTTAAGGTAAACACAGAGGCTCAAATTGATTATGCCTTGCCCCAAGTCATGTAAGTCCTAGGATTCAAATCCACGTCTACTTCGTTTCAGGATTCATGTTCTTCTCACCACATTATACTCCTCTCCAGGTACAATGGTATGACCTTTTCAAGGTCAGAGGGCAAGAGAATTCAGATAGACTCAGCTCCCCCCAGCCTTAGTCCCCAAGATGCTCCAACCTGGCAAAGAATGCCCCTGCAGACTCAGGCACGAGCCCCATTCCTCCTGCTATGAGAAGGTGATCACCATTTTTTAAAAATGCTGTAGGTGTTGATGCAGAACCTTACTTCCCTCTTCTGGCCCTTTGCCTACTGCTGGGATAATGGAGAGAAGCTGCCAAAAACACCAAGAAGGTATACCGTGTCCGACCTCAGGTCAAGAGTCTCAAGGACTATGTGTCCTTTTGGAAAAAAACACAACGGTATAATTTTAAGTAATATTGCAAAGAACACCGGCCCAAGGATACCAAGACTCGATTTCAACCTTACAACTGCTTCAAACCATGAAATCGTCAGCAAAAATATCCCTGCCCCTCTGTACTTCAGTTTCTCCCATCCATTAAATGGTCAGATCGGATCCATAAAGCCCCAGCTTTCCTTGGAAAAGCTTTAGGGTCTAAGGCACAGGGAAGGGATTGGGCACCAGAGAAGCTCCAATCTCTGCTGTACAATTTGGAATTTCCCCCAAGATTTCATTTAGATAAAAGAGATGCACTTCCAAAGATAGTCTGAAACCACTGAATTAAGTAGTCTTTAGGGTCCGGCTTATGTCTAGATTTCTGTAATTCATCTAATACTCTGAGAAGTATCCACAGTGATAAAACTACTGCTAAACTAAAAACAGAAATAGCAGGGGACATGAATATAGTCCTCTCCCATCTTGTGTAGGAAACCCACATTACAGGGTCCAGTATTGTTTTCCAGATGGTATTTTCCAAAAACACTAGTAACGTTATCTACCATATCACATGTGCTTCAATGTAACCTTAATATTCTTCCAACTGAAAGGTTTGGATCTATGTGCCCTCCCCTAGATCTGCGTGGGCCTGTAACTGCTTTAAGGGCAGAAGTAATGCTCGGTCACTTCCAAGGCTGGATCATAAAACCTCACGTGGTTTCTATCTGGTTTGTCAGAACACTTGAGCCTAAAGCCCTGACCCGCTGTGGAAGAGGTCTAACGACCTGAGGCTGCCATGCTAGGAGGAAGCCCAAACCACACTGGGAAGGCTGCACAGGAGTGCTCTGATTGGAAGTCTCAAATGGGATCGCAGCCAACACCAGTATAAACACCTCCAGATGGTCTCCCCAGCTGTCCACGCTTCCCAGCTGAAGCCACTAACATTGTAGAATAGAGACAAGCCATCCCTCTGGACTCTGTCCAAATTCCTGACCCACCAAATCTGCAAACATACTAACTTTAGAGACAGCTTGTTACACATCAACAGAGTTTGGAGCACTAACTTCATGCATACTGGTTTATACCTTTAAAAAGTGAAACTGTAATTTAGGTATGTCTCCATTAAATGTCCAGGGTCACTGGCCAGATGATCAAATCTCATTGTGCCCATTTTCTGCTTACAGCCCCACAGACTACGCATTTTCTTCTGTCAAAAATAGAATTCCGCCCCAAAAATGGAACATAGTATCAATAAATCACTCTCTTAAAATGCGTGCTTCTCAGAAGCTATTTAAAGAAATACCAAAGGAATACACTATTATCTTCCTCAGTAATCCATTATTTATTTCTCTTGCGTCAGCGCCCAGTATGTTAACCTCGAACATCGTGCTTACTGAACTGGAAGTGGTGACCTCAGTGGTCCCTTTATAAATCAGTTATCTTCCACGGCTTCTAGCCCCCAGTGCTCTTCCGGCCTATGTTATCTGACCAAGTTAAAAGAAAAAAAACCTAATTTACCTGAACAAACTCCCACTGCTCCCAAATTCTATTGCCTCGACTCAGAGCAACATGGAGTAGAAACAGCAGAAACTATGTGCCTATTATAAAAGGGCCTTCAGAGTCCAGCCAACACATGTTCAATCCTTGCCTCAGGCATGGAATCCCCTGTGTAAACTGACAAGATACACCATTTTCCGAAACCTCACTTTCTTTGTCTATTAGAAAAGAACATCTACTTCACAAGTTTATTTTCAGAAAAAAACGTGATACCATGGGACACCTGGGTGGCTCAGTCTTTAAGTCTGCCTTTAGCTCAGATGGTGATCCCAGGGTCCTGGGATCGAGCACTGCATGGGGCTCCGTGCTCAGCGAGAGCCTGCTTCTCCCTCTTCCACATCCCCTGCTTGCGTTCCCTCTCTTGCTGTCTCTGTCAAAGAAATAAAATCTTTAAAAAAAAAAAAAAAAGCAAAAACGTGATACCGTGTTTGCAAATTCCCTACCATGTGCCTAGCGTCCACGAGTGATTATGACTTCCCTTCTTTCTTTCTGCATACATGGAAATCAACAGCCTCAGAGGCGTGAAGCTGCTGGAAGGGTGCACACATCCTGTCTTTCTCAGGAAGCGTTTCTTTGCCTTCCTCTTTCTCTTGTTTAGACTTGGCCTGGTGACCTTATTTGCAGTTGTAAACTTACCGTTTAGTTCTGTCCTCAACCCTTTAGCAAACATCTAGCAAGAGATTAACAGTGACAGTAATTACAAGTTGCTTGTTACTGAAAATAAAACAGTCACTGTTAAACAAAATGTGAAAATAAGGTTCTTTATACCTGCTCAAAACAGATCCATTGCGGTCTTTAAAAAGCATGGGAATAACTGAACTGTTCTTACTGCAGTAAGGGCCGGCTTCTACTTTTCCCACATACTGAGAGTCAGGAGAAAAGACATGGGACCTTGGAAAGTTAGGAAATTTCTTTTACCAATGAGAAAAAATTCTAAGATAAAAGCAACCAATGAGCTAGTTCACATAGGGAAGAATGCCAGGTTAGTTTTTTGACTGCAGAGGCCTTCAAACACAGCTGAAGCATGAAACAAGCCCAAGGCAAGGAGCTAGAATCACACAACTGCCTCTTACCTGAAGCCTAGGCATAGCTCCTTGTCCCCAGGAACTCAAAATTAAGAGGTTTCTAAATATCAAGATCTAGGAAAAAGGAACTGAAATAACAGAAGTTGTAGTTCTGGCCAACATATACATACAGCACTTTCTATGCTTCTAAGTTTTCTTACAGACATAAAAGAATATTGTTCTCAAAAAATATGAAGTCTTCACTTAAATTATTAATGTTTTAAGTTTAAATTTTTAACTTGAATTTTTTTTATTTATTTCAAAAAAATTTATCTTTATCTTTATCTTTAAGGTTAATTTATCTTAAAGGTACTTAGAAAAAAAAAATGCCCAATGTCTTTCATAGGCAACTATTTTTATCAGTTTCATATGCATCCTTTCAAACTTTGCTGGGTTTTTTTTGTTTTTGTTTTTGTTTTTTGGGGTTTTTTTAATTTTTAGAGTTGAGTTACAAATTGTAAAGAAAGAACAGGGAGTTCTCATATGCCCCATTATCTGGTTTCCTATTAATATTCTTATATCTATATGGTACATTTATCACAACTAATGAACCACTATGGATACAATGTTATCCAAAGGCAATACTTCAGTCAGAGTACTTTAGTTTTCACCTAATATCCTCCTTCTGTTCCACAATCCCATCCAGGAAACTACGTTAGATTCAATCGACAGGTCTCATTAGACACCTTTTAGTACAGACAGTTCAGACTTTTTTAGGACCTTGAAAATTGAAAATTACTCAAGGAATTTTTTAAAATTTCCCCCAATTATGATTTGTCTGATGTTGTCTCATGTATAGACTTGGGTTGTGGGTTCGGGGGAAGGAAGTGTAATTCTTATGACCTATCAAAAATACTATCAACGCAACTTACTAGTTTTGCTATTAATCTTGGCATTAATCTACCTGCTTTAGGTAGTGTCAGGCTTCTTCTCTGAAGTTACTCCTCCCTCTCCACACTGTCCTCTTTGGGAGGAAGTCTATGTGCAATCCACACTTACCTAGTGAGGAGTGCTCCGCCTCCTTGAAGGTGGAGTACCAAAATTATTTGGAGTTCTACTGCATGGAAGACTAGTCTATTCTCTCCATTTATTTCTTTATTCAGTCACTTATCTAAAACTATATACTCCTCGGTTGTCTTATTCTTTGGGTTACCATCCAATACCAGTTTATTTGGTTGCCCAAATTGTTCCAACTCTGACCACTGGAAGTTTTTTCAATTGATTCCTCTGTCCTTTTGACATACTTCCATCATTTGTGAGTTACGGTTTTCTTTGGAGCACTTCCTTCAATTATGGTACCAGATGCTCAAGGCTGGTCTTACAGGTTTCCTGACTCAGCACTAAAATCAGTCATTTCTCCAAAGAAACCTAGTTGTTATTAAAAAATGGTATTAGAAACCAAGATCTGGGTGCTTGGTGTTCTCATTGCTACTGGGGTATCATTGCTTCTAGGCAGTCTTAGCACACAGAGCTAAGAAATGTATGTGGTATAATAACCAGCATACATACATACACACACGCATGTATGTACCTACATGTAAATTAGGTTTATACTGATGCCTTAAACTCTCATCTGTTACCATATGGATTATTCTAGCCTTCACCCCCTACTTATCCATAACTTCCCACCAATCCACCCTCTATTACTTCCAGCATACATATACAGTGATTTTAGAACTGTTAACCTGTATCCTCATGTAAACAACTATCAACTAGAACAGAGCATCTATGTACAGTTCCTTTGCCTTTAGTCTTACTGACTCCAAGTAACTGGTTTCTGAAGTTACTCAGGTTGGCAATTTCTCCAACCACTTTTCATTGAGGTTGTTTCACATATCTGTAATATAGTTAAACTGCTCACTTTCCACATTCCATCCTGGGATCCCCCATCTCCCAATTTTTTTCTTTTTACAATATGCATACATTACGGTTCACTCTTTGTGCTAGAAATTCCTATGGTTTTTGACAAATGTACAGTATCACATATCCACCATGACAGTATCACACCCCATAGTTCCACTGCTTGAAAGAAATCCTGGTTTTCACCTATTTAACCTTCAACCCCTCAAAATAACTCATCTGTTTAACCCTTCTATTTTTGTCTCTTCCAGAATTTCACATAAATGGAATCATATAATATACAGCCTATTCAGACTGGGTTCCTTTATTCAGTATATGCATTTAAAATTCATTCATGTCTTTGGATGGCTTATTTTTTTTTCAATCACTGAATAGTATCCCATTGTATAGACCTACCAAAAATTATCCATTCACCTCTTGAAGGATATTTTGGTTTCCTCCTGTTTTAAGTGATTATAAATAAAGCAGCTTAGTAAATTTTGTATCCAGATTTTTGGGTGAAAGTTTTAAAAACAACCGAGTAAAAACCTAGGAGTGCAACTGTTGGATTATGTAGTAAGACTATATTGAGCTTTGTAAGATTATCAAAGAAAGAGTTCCTATTGCTATATATTTTCACCAGCAATTGGTGGTGTCAGGTTAATTATAGCCGTTCTAATCAGTGTGTAAATGTATGAAAAGAGACATGGACCATCTTTTTATATACTTGTCCTTTATGTATATTCTTTGGTGAGGTGCCTGTTCAGACTTCTTGCCCATTTTTAAATTGAGTTGTTTACTCACTTATTGTTGAGTTTTAAAAGTTCTTAGTATATTTTGTACACAAATCCTTTAACAGATATTACTTGTGTTTTCATTTTCTTATTAGTGTCTTTTGCAGAGCACAATGTTTTGTTTTAGGAAAAATCCAACTTACCAATTTCTTTTATGGATCATATATACTTGATATTGTATTTCTTAATAGTGTCTTTTGCAGAGCACAATGTTTTGTTTTAGTAAAAATCCAACTTACCAATTTCTTTTATGGATCATATATACTTGATATTGTAAAGAACTCATCACCAAACCCAAGGTCATGTAGCTTTTCCCCTATGTTTTAAGTTTTAGTGTTTTGCATTTTAAGATTTGTGGTCCATTTTGAGTGAATCTTTGTGAAAGATGCAAAGTCTTTGTCAAATTTCATTTTGCATAGGGACATCCAATTGTTTTAGGATCTTTTGATAAGACCATCCTTTCTTTCAGAGGTTTTTTCATGCTATAAAAGCAAATATTAGTCTTTTCTTTTTTTCCCCATCTAACATAAATGATAGTGTACTATCTTCACTGTTCTACACTTTCCTCTTGACTTACTGTAACAAGACTTTTTACACACAGAAATTCCTCTCTATCCTTAAATTTTATATTGTCCTATTCAAAATATCAGGGGAGAAAAACATCTGTTATGTCTTTATAGCACAAATCCAGACTACAACTAGTCAAAGGCCCATTTTCTCAGGACTCAGCCAGGCTTGCATTCTGTGGAAGTAAGACTGAAAACCCTACGTAAGAGATGGCAGTAAATGTTACCTAGTAAGCACCAAGTAGTATGAAGACCTTTGATTTACATACCCTCTTCAAGGAATTTACATGCTACGTGATGGGGTAAAACAATCCTACAGAAAAATAAAGCCTGATCTTTTTAGAAAGGGGGTAAAAATCCCCTTATTGAATGGTGATCCAGGAAAGTTTCAGAAAGGTAATAGATCTAAAAGAACTATATGCATTGAAGGGAGAAGAAAGTACTTCCCCATTGTATATTCTTGCCTCCTTTGTCACAAATTGAATAAGCATGGGTTTATTTCTGGACTGTCTATTCTACTCCATTTATATGTGTCTATGCTTGTGCCAGTACCACACTGTTTTGATTAGCTTTGTACGGTACCTTAAAATCTGAGATTGTGGTATCTCCAGCTGTCATTCTTTTCCAAGATTGCTATGGCTATTTGGGGTCTTTTGTGGTTCCATGCTAATTATAAGATTATTCTAGTTGCATGAAAATGTTGTTGGTATTTTGACAGAGATTGTCTTATATCTGTAAATTTTTCTGTGTACTATGGACGTCTTACCAATATTAGTTCTACCAATCCTTCAGCATGGAAATATCTTTCCATATGCTTGTGTCATCTTCAATTTCTTTCATTAGTGTTTTGTGGTTTTCACAGCACAGGTCTTTCATCTCCTTTGTTACATTTATTCCTAGGTATTTTACTCTTTCTGGTTCAACTGTAAATAATGTTTTAATTTCTCTTCCTGCTGCTTCATTAAGAGTATATAGAAATGCAACACAATTCTGTATATTGATTTTGTATCCTGCGACCTTACTGAATTCAATTATCAGTTCTAGTAGTTTTTGGTGAAGTCTTTAGGATTTTCTATACATAGTATGCCATGCGCAAATAGTCAGTTTTACTTCCTTACCAATTTGGATGCCTTTTTATTTCTGTCTGACTATTGCTCAAAAAATTAAAATTACCATATGATCCAGTAATTCCAGTAATGAGTATTTACCCAAAAACAAAAACACTCTTTGAAAAGATACATGCACACCTATGTTTATGACAGTATTTACTATAGCCAAGATATGGATGAACACTTGAGTTCCTTCCATACATTAAGGGACAAAAAGTAGTGTATATGTACACAATGGAATAGGACTCGGCCATAAAAGAGTGAAATCTTGCCATTTGCAACAACATGGAGGGTATTAGCCTAACTGATGTAAGTCAGGAAAACAAATACCGTATGATTGCCCTCATGTGGAATTTAAGAAAATGAAGATGGAAAATGAAGAAAATGAAGGAGACTTTTAAACACAGAGAACTGATGGTTACCAGAGAGAAAGTGGGTGAGGAATGGGTACAATAAAGAGGATTAAGAGTACATTACCTTGATGAACACTGAGAAATGTATAGAATTGTCAAATCCTTACACTGTATACCTGAAACTAGTAACTACTAATTACACTTGAATTTAAAAAATTCAAGAGGGTGAGAAAGGTGCTTCAGCAAGGGGGACTACAAAGAAGGACAGGAGGAGGAAGTGTGCCTGGCACTCAGGTAACAGAAAAAGAATTGGTGTGGACAGCACTGAGGAGGTGTGCAAGCAGAGCAAAGCCGGGAAACAACCAAAGGGTCAACTGCTGCCGGATTCATAAAACCCATCTCTGACATTTGGCCTTTATCCTGTGCCCTAGCAGTTCTCAAAACTATTTTCTGCTAGGATAAATAGGTGATTTCACAGGCTTGGAACATTCCCACAGGTGTCAATTTCTGATACATTATTTACCTTTAACTTCAGTCCTTTCTCCCTCCTCTCAGGAAGCACCTCACACCAGTGGCCCTAATGTACCCTGAATCCACTCCAATATATTTGGATACTTTTGAACATAAATGAATCACAACTTTTTATCTCCAGTCGAGGCCTGTCTTCTGAGCTATAGACTTGAATTGCCAACTGTCCATTCAACTCCACTTTGATCTTTCAAATTTAGTAAACTCAAGACATAAGTAACTTTCCCCCTAAACCTGGTCCTCATCCACTATAGTCTACATCAAATGAAAGCTATAAATGGAAACAGTGTCTTTGATACTGTTCTCCCCTGTGCCTGATGTAAAATCCATTGTCAAGTCATATGGCTTCTACTCCTGGGTTCTTTATTTCTCACCTCCTCCAATGCTACCCTCCTATTTAAGCTACAATGACCTCTTACTAGCAACTGCATAGCCTTGCAACCAATCTCCTTGAATCCACTCTGTTCCCTTCCAATACATTCTACTGTCAAGATCATCTTTCTAAAAACAAAACTCCAATCAGCTCACTAATCCCTTCTAATCACCCCCCACCCTAAGCTTACAAATCAACAACTTTACGGCTACTGAGCTTTGGACTAGAATTCAACATGGCCCCCAAGAACCCACATGATCTGGCCCGTCCACCTGTCCAGCTTCAGCTTTGTGCACTCTCCATGTTTTTCTCTACATACTAACCTTCTTTCAGGTCTTTGAATATACCCCTCCATCCCCAAAACACAGCACTTACACATTCCACCCTATATCCGAATACTCTTATGTTCATTCTTTACCTATTCATCCTTCCCTTGTCACATTGTATGCCACCTACCCAGGAAGACTTCACTGATATGCACTTCCCACCACCTAGGATTTTTCATGGGAATATATTCCTCTCCATCACGATACTTGTTTCTTAATATGCATTTTTCTTATTTTTTTTTTTTTAATATCTGGCTTTCCCACTGGATTAAAAGCCCTATAAACATACTGATCAGGTCTGTTTTTGCTCATCACTGCATCTTCAGAGTCTACCAGAGGGCCTAGCTTATAGTGAAGACTTAACATTTTTGGAATATATTAATGAATATCTGGTGTTTATTAACAGTAATAAATCGTATGGCACACCTCACAGCTGATGGTGATAGATCAAACTGCTTTAACACTGAAGTTGAGAATCACTGTTCTAGAAAACAAAAGTACCCCAATGTAATTCAATAAAAGCACCGTTTAATTAATGATTTTATAACAGCTAATATTTATCAAGGTCTTAACCACATATCAGCTTCATACTTTATTTACACTATTTCAGTGAATTCTTGTAACAATCTAATGAATGGGGAACTATTATCTTCATATAACAAGTGAAGAAACCAACTCACACTGAAGTAACATGATCAAAAACAAAACTAGAATGATGATGCCTGAGCCAGACTCCAATAACAAAACCAAGAGAATCAAAACAGACTCGTCTGACCTATCCCATAATTTAAACAACCACAGGAGTCACTGGAAAGGCTGATGTCATGGGCAAAGAATTACACTGCACAAAGCCAGCCAGCACGCTGGGTTAGAAACAGACACTTCAAACAGGCCCAGGAAAGAACCCTCCTTTGTCCAAGGTGCTGACGACTCCATGTACTCAAAGCTCAGAGTGACTTTCATAGGAAACATGGCCTAGTGATCTGATTGCTTCTGTTAGCAAGACTCGAGTTCCCAATACAGTGATGTATGTTGTACGTAACACACTCACAATGAGATTTCTTTAACTCAATAGAACCAATGAAATCAATGAAACAATCAATGAAACAATCAAAAATCAAAAAATACATTGAGAAAAATGAAAACACAATGGTCTAAAATCTTTGGGACACAGCAAAAGCAGTTCTAAGAGAGAAATATATAGCAATACAGACCTATCTCAAGAAACAAGGACAACCTCAAATAATCTAAACTTAGACCTAAAGGAACTAGAAAAAGAACAAAGCCCAAGAAAAGTAGAAGGAAAAAAATAAAGGCCAGAGCAGAAAGAAATGACACACTTAATAGGGAAAAAAAAATGAAACTAAGAGCTGCTTCTTTGAAAAGATAAAACTGATAAATCCTTGGGCCAGACTCAAAAAGAGAAAGGAACAAAATAAAATCAGAAATAATAGAAAACGAAAAAAAAAAAAAAAAGAAATAATAGAAAACGGACACCACAGAAATACTAAGTATTACGAGACTACTACAAAAAAATACTCCAACAAATAGGACAACCTAAAAGAAATGGATAAATTCCTAGAAACGTACAACTTTCCAAAACTGAACCTGGAGAAATAAAAAATCTGAACAGACCAATTACAAGTAACAAAACTCAACAGTATTCAAAACCTTCCAAAAAATAAAAGTCCAGGACCAGATGGATGTACTGGTGAATTCTACAAAACCTTCAAAGACAAGTCCCAAACCATTCCAAAAGTAGAAGAGGAAGGAAAGAATCCAGATACATTCTACAAGGCCAGCATTAACCCGATTCTAAAACCAAAGACATCACACACACACACACACACACACACACACACACACACACACAAAACTACAGTCCAGTATCCCTGAAGAACATAGATGTAAAAATCCTCAAAACATTAGCAAATCACATACCACAACATACTAAAAAGATTAAGTGGTGATGTATTCTGGTGACCCAAGGATGGTTTAATATTTGCAGAATCAGTGTGATATACCACATCAACAAAACAAAGGATAAAAGTCGTATGATCATCTTAACAGATGCAGACTAAGCATCTGAGAAAATTAAATTTTTAAAAAAATTAAGAAAATTAATGTTTAAAAACTCAACAAGGTAGGGTTAGAGGAAACATACCTCAATATAACAAAGGTCATATATGAAAAACCCATAATAAGTAATATCATACTGAATGGTGAATAACAGCTTCTTCCTCTAAGATCAGGAAAGGATGTAAAAATGTCTACTTTTGCCACTTTTGTTCAACATAGTACTGAAAATCCCAGCCACAACAATCAGACAAGAAATAAGAGGCATCCATATTGGTAATGCAGTTAAACTGTCAGTATCTGCAGATAGCATGACACTGTACATAGAAAACCTTAGACTCCATGAAAAAACTACTAGAATAAATGAATTCAGTAAAGTTTCAGGATACAAAATACCCAGATATCAGTAGCATTTCTATACACCAATAACCAAGTAGAAAATCATTCCTTTTACGATTGCACCAAGAGATACCTAGAAATAAAACTAAACGAGGAAATAAAACACCTGCACTAAAAAGACCTGAAAACTATCAAACGCCAGCAAAAGAAACTGAAGAGGACAAAAGAAAGGTATTCCATGCTCAAGGACAAATTAGTATCATTAAGATGTCCAGACTACCCAAAGCAATCCACGGATTTAAGGTAATCCCTATCAAAACACCAACAGCATTCTTCACAAAACTAGAACAAGTAATCTTAAAATTTGTATAGAACCACAAAAAGACCACTTTAACACCATGCACAAAAATAATTCAAAACAGATTAAAAACCTTAAGACCTGGACCTATGAAACTCTTAGAAGAAAACAGGCAGCAATCTCTTGATCATTGGCCTTAGCAATACATTTATGGATAGATCTTTTCAGATAAGGGAAACAAAAGCAGAATAAACTACTGGGACTGCTGCAAAATAAAAAGCTTTTGCACAGCAAAGGAAACCAAAGAAACAATAAGACAACCTAATAAATGGTATTATCATTAGTTTATTACTGCTGGTCTCCCCAGTGGTTTGTGAACTCCATGTGGATCATGTCTGTTTTTGCTCATTGTAATTTCAGCACTGAGCATAGAGCCGAGCATATAGTAAAACTGAGTAGTTCTCCATTTAATGACATTTACAAATCTCTGGTTTTTATTAATAATGCACCACATATGGCACACCACACAGACTGTGATACATCAAACTGCTTTGAAACTGTAGTTGAGAATCACTAACATACAAAAGTTTCTTCTGAAGGTGATTTAGTAAAAGCAATATTGACATGGTTGACATGTACTGAGGGTTTTTTTTTTTAATAAGGAAGCTTATTGACTCATAGGATGGAAAATACAGAGGTAATCAAGCTTCTGGGTTTACCAAGTATCGACTGTGGTTTGTCTTCCTCTCTGTTCTACCATCCAATGTGTTGTCTTCAACCCAAAGGTGGCCTTCTTTGCAGTCCTAAATAGGCTGCCAGAAGTAACTGAGCTATCTGCTATCTTGAAAATGCCCAAGGAGAATGAATGCTTTCTTCATTCATCAAGTCCTCTCAGCTAAGTGTCAATCCCTTTGGCCAGCAGAATGCCACGTGCTGATAGTCTGTAAGTCAACTATACTCAAACAAATGTTACATTAATTTGAGGTGGACCACTTCATAATTCAACAAGTTTATACATTATGCTAGGCATACCGTTAAGAGTAGCTACCATCTGTCCTAATACATCACTATTATAATATCTCTATGTTACTTAAGCTGCGTGTTTTGTGCCCATAACTTATTCATTCCATAACCAGAAGCCTGTATCTCCCACTCTCCTTCACCTATTTTGCCCAACTCCCTATTTCCCTCCCCTCTGGGAACCTTCACTTTGTTCCATTTTTAAAAACCACCGTTTTTTGTTTTTGTTCTTGTTTTAGATTTCACTTACGAGTAAAATATAGTATTTTTCTCAGACTTATTTCACTTAGCCTAATAGTCTCTGGGTCCATCCATTTTGTCTCAAACAGCATAATCTCCTTTATGGCTGTATAATTCCATTGTACATATACACACACATCTTAACTATTCGTCTATTGTTACGGTGATTCCAGATCTTGGTTATTGTAAATAATACTGTAATAAACACAGTGGTGCCTCTTTTTGAATTAGTGTTTTTGTTTTCTTCAGGTTGATATCCAAAGGTGGAATTACTAGATCATGTGGCTTATTTTTTTGTTTTGTTTGAGGAACCTCCATACTGTTTTCCACAGTGGCTGTAGCAATTTACATCCCCACCAACTGGGCAGAAGAGTTCCTTTTTCTTCACATCTTCGTCAACCTTTGTCTTTATTTCAGCCATTCTGACATGTGTGAGGTGATAGATAACTCTGCGGTTTTGATTTGCACTCCTCTGATAACTAGTGACATCGAGCATCTTTTCATGTGTCTGTTGAACATCTGTAGCTCTTTGGAAGTTTTTCAGGTCCTCTGCCCACTTTTTTCTAAGATTTTATGTGACAGACAGAGACACAGCAAGAGTGGGAGAGGGAGAAGCAGGCTTCCCACAGAGCAGGGAGCCTGATGTGGGGCTCGATCCCAGGACCCTGGGATCATGACCTGAGCCGAAGGCAGCCGCTTAACGACTGAGCCACCCAGGTACCCCCCTCAGCCCACTTTTTATTAAGATTGCTTTTTGGTGTCGGAGAAACTCATTATGTATTTTAGATATTATGCCCTTATCGGATGTATCATTTGCAAGTGTCTTCTCTCATTCAGTAGGCTGTCTTTTAGTTTTATTGATGGTTTCCTTTACAGAAGCTTTTTACTTTGATGTAGTCTTAATATTCTATGCTTCTGTTTCCCCCCCTACCTTAAGAGACTTTAGAAAAATGTTAGGGCCCATGTCAAAGAAATTATTACCTGTGTTCCCTTCTAGGATTTTTATGGTTTTAGGTTTCCCATTTAGATCTTTAATCCATTTTGAGTTTATTTTTGTGTATGGTTTTAAAAGATGGCCCAGTTTCATATTTTACATATAGCTGTCCACTTTTCCCAGCAACATTTATTGCAAAGACAGTCTTTTCCCCATTGTGTATTCTTGCCTACTTTGTAATAGATTAACTGGCCACATAATCATAGGTTCATTTCTGGGCTCTCTACCCTGTGTTTAATTGATCTATGCCTCTATGTTTGTGCCAGTGCCATACTGTTTTGATTACTACAGCTTTGTAGTATATCTTAAAATCTGAATTAGGATACCTCCAGCTTTGTTCTTCTTTCTCAACATTGCTTCGGGTATTTAAAATCTTCTGTGGTTCTATACAAATTTTAAGATATGTTCTAGTCTTGTGAAAAATGCTGTTAATATTTTGTAAGGGATTACGTTGAATCTGTAGACTGCTTTGGGTAGTAGGGACTTTTTTTTTTTTTTTTTTTTTTAAGAGGGGAAGAGGGGCAGAGGAAGAGGTAGAGAGAATCTTAGGCAGGCTCCACGCCCCACAAGGAGCCCAATGTAGGGCTTGATCTCACAACCTTGGGATCATGACCTGAACTGAAATCAAGAGTCATATGCTTAACCAACTGAGCCACCCAGGGACCCCAATAGTATGGACATTTTAACAGTATTAATTCCTCCAATCCAGAAGCAGGCATATCTTTCCATTTGTTTCAAATGACACATCTAATAAGGGATTAATATCCAAAATATATAAAAAACTTATACAATTCAATACCAAAAAGAGTCTAGTTAAAATAGGCAGAGAACCTGAATAGACATTTTTCTAATGAGAAACCGTATGGCGGTTTCTCAAGAAATTAAAACTAGCAATACCATATGATCCAGTAATTGCACTACTACAGATTCCCCCCACACAAAAAAAAACAAAAACAAAACAGCACTAATTTGAAATGATACATGCACCCCAGAGCCTACTGCAGCATCATTTATAATAAGATATGGAAGCAACCCAAGTGTCCATCAGTAGGTGAATGAATTAAGTGGTATACACACACTACGGAATACTACTCAAAGAATGAGAGCTTCCCCATTTCCAACAATATGCATGAGCCTAGAGAATATTATGCTAAGAAATAACTCAAATACCTCATTTTTTACTTATATGTGGAATCTAAGAGAAAAACAAAAAATAGACTCCAATACAGAGAACCAACTGGTGGTTAACAGAGGGGAGGTGGGTAGGAAGACGGACCAAATAGATAATGGGTATGCAAGTACAAATTTCCAGTTGTAAAGTAAGTCCTGGAGATGCAAAGTACAGCATAGGGAATATAATCAGTAATACTGTAAAAATATATAGTAACAGATGGTAACTATACTTATGGTGAGCATTGAGTAATATATAGAACTGCCGAATGCTCATTGTACACCTGAAACTAGTAACACTGTGTCAGTTATAGTTCAATAAAAGAAATAATTACAATAAATGTGAAATTGAGGGCTGCTAAGTATCATGAAGGAAAGCAACATATTTCTATGAATAAGCCAGATCAGTGTAAGTCACACTGACAGAAGGCCACCCAGGCTGATAAGCGTAGGGTAAACCTAAGCTTTGTAAATTATCTCTCATGAACATGTAGGGTAACAGAGAACAACCAAGTTTGGGGTAAGCTTAGAAGATGGGGATCAGCTGGGTAACATTTTTTCACAGCACAGCAACCAACATGTGGTGGGCTATATATTTGGTAAATTCCTCAGGGGGCCAGTAGGAGAAATGTAGTATGTTCCCAGCCAGCCCACTTGCCATTACTAAGCCTCCCTTGCAGCTAGAATCTCTGCTAGAGATAAGAACTCAACATTTCCATGGGTAAGGTTATTGCTACAACCTGTCCTGAATTCTCTGACCCTTCAAAAGAAAACACCTCAAATCAGGGAATCTAAAAATCAATTTACCTATGATTAATATATCTAAGTGAAAATTCACCTAAAGTAGCTTTATCTAAAACCAAATTTGATTAAAACCAATTTACCTTCCTATCACATGTGAACGGTTATGAATTTCACAAACATGAATTTTATGTCAGCAGTACCATTAGGGAGAATCATCAAGTAACCTGGCTGTTAGGTAAATTGATTTTAGAATAATTCATTATGCGCAAACTTTGAGCACCCAAGTTTAATCCCTGGCAGTTCGGAATGCACAGGAGGTGACGGCCAGCTGCAGAGCTGCCTCTCCCACACAAGCCAGTATAACCAATGTTCCCTTCCACCTTCCAAAAGAACTAGTGGGCTGTAAAAGTCATCCATTTCTACTGCACTACCAGAATTCCGGTTTCCCATCTCCATCCTGCCTGTTAAGGGCAGGAGCAGCTTCCTGCCCACCATCATCCTGAAGCTGCCTGTCTTAATCCCGGATCCACTCAGACGACCCAGGCACCAAGGAGAGCGAGCCACACAGTGAAAGCAATGGTTTCTTTTTCAAAGTGTTCCAGACTCTGCAGAGCCCATAAAAGCTCTTGTTAAAATGCAGGTTCAGATTCAGTAGGTCTGGGCTGAGTTCTAAAATACTGCTTTTTTTTTTTTTTTTTTTTCTTTAAATTCAATTTATTTAACATACACTGTATTATTAGTTTCAGGGGTAGAATTTAGTGATTCATCACATGCATATAACACCCAGTGCTTATTACATCAGGTGCCCTTTTTAAGACTTTGAGAGAGAGAACATGCACACATGCATGCACCCAAGTGGGGGGAGGGGCAGAGGAAAGGGGAGAAGAGGACTCCCTACTGAGCAGACTGACTGATGTGGGGCTCCATCCCAGAACCCTGAGATCATGACCTGAATCAAGGGTTGGACACTTAACTACCTGAGTCACCCAGGTGCCCCACAAATGCACTTCACCCATCACCCAATTACCCCACCCTTGCACCCACCTCCTCCCCCACCCCCAGCAACCTACAGTATCCTAGAGTTAAGTGTCACTTAGGATTTGCCTCCCTCTCTATTTTCATCTTATTTTTCCTTCTCATCCCCTAGGTTCATCTGTTTTGTTTCTTAAATTCCCCATGTGAGTGAAATACGTCAGTCGGAAAAAGAAATACCGTATGATTTCACTCATGTGTAATTTAAGATACTGCATTTCTAATAAGCTCCAAGTGATGCCATTGCTGCTGGTCTGCAGACCTATACCAAGAATTTACAAGAGGACTATGGCCATTAATTAGGACTTTTAACCTGCACATCCTATTAGGAAGTATCTAGGAGGTCAATACTTCTCTGTTCTTGGACAGGCGGCCATATGAGAAGGTAGACACTCATTCTCGGAGTTGTAACTACAACTTCACAAGCCAAGAGTTTGCTGGGCCATGGTTTTCAAATGTTAAGGTCAAAAGTCAAGCCTCCCTTTATCTGAAAGGTCATTTGCAAATATCTTCTCTCATTCTGTGGGTTGCCTCTTAGTTTTGTTGTCTGTTTCCTTTGCTGTGCAGAAGCTTTTTATCTTGATGAAGTACCAAAAGTTCATTTTTGCTTTTATTTCCCCTGCCTTTTTTTTTTTTAAGATTTTATTTATTTGACAGAGAGAGATAGCAAGAGCAGGAACACAAGCAGGGGGAGTGGGAGAGGGAGAAGCAGGCTTCCCGTGGAGCAGGGAGCCCAGTGTGGGACTCGATCCCAGGACTCTGAGGTCATGACCTGAGCCGAAGGCAGACGCTTAACGACTGAGCCACCCAGGCGCTCTTCCCCTGTCTTTAGAGACATGTCTTGAAATAAGTTCCTGTGACCAATGTCGAAGAGTTTAAATGACATTTTAGATAAAAGGGCTGGTATTCAAGATCTATAAAGAACTTGTCAAACTCAAAACCCAAAAAACAAACAATCCAGTCAAGAAATGAGCAGAAGACATGGACACTTCTCCACGGAAAACATACAAATGGCTAACAGACACATGAAAAAATGTTCAACATCACTAGCCATCGGGGAAATACAAATCAAAACCACAAGGAGCCCAGCAATTTCACTACTTGGTACTTACACTAAAGATACAAATGTAGTGATCTGAAGGGGCATGTGCACCCAAATGTTTATAGCAGCAAGGTCCAAAATAGCCAAACTATGGAAAGAACCTAAAGGTCCATCAACAGATGAATGGATAAAGAAGATATGGTGTGTATATGTGTGTGTATACACACACACACACACACACACACACACACACTGGAATACTATGCAGCCATCAAAAAGAGAAAAATGAAATCTTGCCAAATGCAACAACGTGGATGGAACTAGAGGATATTATGCTAAACAAAATAAGTCAATCAGAAAAAGACAATTATGATATGATCTCACTGATATGAGGAATTTGAGAAACAAGACAGAGGATCATAGGGGAAGGGAGGGAAAAATGAAACAAGATGAAACCAGAGAGGGAGACAAACCTTAAGAGACTCTTAATCTCAGGAAACAAACTGAGCATTGCTGGAGGGGAGGGGGGTGGGAGGGATGGGGTAGCTGGGTGATGGACACTGGGGAGGTATGTGATATGGTGAGAAATTTAAAAAAAAAAAATTAAAAAAACCCACAGTGAGATACTACTTTACACCAGTAAGAATGGAAAAAATTGACAAGACAACAAACAAGTGTTGGCGAGGATCTGGAGGAAGGGGAACCCTCTTACACTGTTGATGGGAATGCAATTTGGTACAGCCACTCTGGAAAACAGTATGGAGGTTCCTCAAGACATTAAAAATAGAGCTACTCTACTACCCAGCAATTGCACTGCTAGGTATTTACCCCAATGATACAGATGTAGTGCAAAGAAGGGGCACATGCACCCCAATCTCCATAGCAGCAATGTCCACAATAGCCAAACTGTGGAAAGAGCCGAGATGCCCTTCAACAGATGAATGGATAAAGAAGATGTGGGTCATATATACAATGGAGTATTACTCAGCCATCAGAAAGGATGAATACCCATCATTTGCATGGAACTGGAGAGGATTATGCTAGGTGAAATAAGTCAAGCAAAGAAAGACAATTATCATAAAGTTTCACGCATATGTGGAATGTAAGGAATAGCATGGAGGACCACAGGGGAAGGGAGGGAAAACTGCATGGGAAGAAATCAGAGGAGACAAAGCATGAGAGACTCTGGAAAACAATCTGGGGGTTACAGAAGGGAGAAGGGTTGAGGGACTGGAGTAACCAGGTGATGGGCATTAAGGAGGGCATGTGTGGTGATGAGCACTGGGTGTTGTATGCAATTAATGAATCGTTCAACACTACATCCAAAATTAATGACGTACTCTATGTTGGCTAACTGAACATAAAAAAATACACTTAGGATGGAATTTTAAAAAGTCAAGTATCCCAAAAAGATAGAGTAATTGTTTTCCACACTAGGAATTTCAGAATCACATAAAATACCTATTTTGGAAACGCATTCTTAAGGGAAAAAGAAAGTTCCTCCTTTCCACCACATCAAGAAGACTAGAAAAACTCATCTTTCATGCTAGGAATGTCCTTTCACAGAAAACCTTACCATGAAATATACAAAGAAATCCTGCTGGCCAACTTAAACCACAAAGAAGTTAGAGGAGCAAAGTGAAGAAATGAGGCCGAGAAAAGACTGGGCATTACCGAGGCAGGGCTCCAATCCCATTCTTCCACAAACCGACCCCCCACAACACACCTCATTCTACTGACTCAAAAGTAGTTTCCCATTTGAGGGATGGAATAGACCTCCATTAATCACTGCTTCTAAAAGAACAAACTGGCTCAAAAGGAAAAAAAAAAAAAAAAAAGAAAGCTATCAGGCTCCACCTTAAACTAGTGATCAAGGTTAATATGACTAGTAGTAAGATAGAGATCAACATCAAGAACTCCTTGATGTGATGCATGGAGAAAACCCATCAGTCCTCTAGTATTCTTGCCCAAGAAAGACCTAATTTAATCACAACAAAATGTCAGTAACAACTCGAGAGACATTCTACAAAGTAACCAGTGTTCTTCAAAAGTGTCAGGGTCATAAACACAAGCGAAGTGAGAGGAATGGTCACATTTTTGGAGTGAGGAATAACTAAACCTAACGTCCTAGACAAGATCCTGAAACAAGAGTTTAAAAAAAAAAAAAAAAAAGGATAAAAAAAAGGATTTGTGGAAAAACTGGTAAAGTTCAAATAAAATGTATATTTTGGTTCATAGTACTGGAGCAATGTCAATTCTCTGGTTTGGTAAGTTTTCCATGGTTAAATAAGAGGTTAACAGAGAAAGCCAGGTAAGGGATATAGAAAAACTTTTTTTCAACTTCCACCTAAGTCTAAAATTAGTTCAAAAGGAAAAGTGAATAAAGTACTATTTGCTCCCCCAAGAGGCAGAGCCAAGAAGGCCACAACAGTGGCTGACACATCAATGGAAAAGTTTGACATTTCTTCTTACTTTTGTAAAAAAAGACTGGATCCTCTAGACAGTCTCTCTTCAGTCTGCTTTTTCTCAAAAAAGACTCATGGCTTCTCCTCATATCCCCCAGGCAGTGGGTCATTCTTGTAATAAATCAAGGAAAGCCACCAACTCGCCCTGGTTCCAATTGTGAAATCCACCTTCCACCTGTCACATAGTTGCAGAAAAGTGAAACCTTACAAAGAATAGCTAGAAAATGAGACACAAACTGACTAGAAAAGACATCTGGGGAAAACAATGATGATGAGGTGGTAAAGACAGCAAGAGAAGAAATTAAGGGTTCTCCTGACCTGCGTAAGATAGGATGGCTGTTTGAGAGCAGGGAAAGCCAAGGGCATGCAGTGGGCACAAGTCAGGAAATCACCATCTATCGGGTGAGAGGAACCCCAAAGTAGTTCCATAAAGCCTTCATCTCTAGTCATCCTCAATAAGAATGGAGTAGGCACAAGACCTCTACTCTAAACCTAAGAGCTATGCCAATGGCTCCTGTCCCTAAGATAATGACACATGTGTATCGTTATCACTAGTTTTATTATAAGTCACTAGTGTTTACAAGTTAGATGTAGAGACATTTCAAACATGACTAATTTCAACAGATACGCCTTGAGTATAACAAACAAGATAAAGCAAGACATTAGGAAATTTTTAACCATGCCCTTCGGTCTGAGAAAAGAAAGTACAGTAGCTACGTAATCACTACCACCACCACCACCAAGTGCCTACTGTGTGGCAGACATGGTCTCAAATCCTCAGAACAAGCCCATAAGGAAAGCATTGCTACCCTTAGTTTACAGATGAAGCTGAAGTTCAAAGATATAAACCGAGTGATCTGACCTTGACAACACAGACACTAAGTGGTAGATCTAAGATTTGAACCCAAACTTAAATAACAATAATGATGCTCTTCCTACTCTATGTTGTTCTCTAGGATATCGTGGAGGACACAAAGTTGCTAGAACTAGCAGAGATACAGAGACAACTGGCCCTGGGTGGCATGAAGGCAAGAGCTATTAGCAAAGCCTCCTTGGGGACTTACATGTCCTTAAGTAACATACTGAGCCCACCACAACAGATGCAAGTCTAATAAGCCAAGTTTCTCTTTTCACCCCCCTCACTACTCTCCCCACAGAAAATGGTTTTCAGAGGGAAGAAAGATGGTACAAATCAACTCAGCAAGCGGGAAAGATTGCTAGCTTATCACCAAGCCCATGTCCTTTCTTGGCACAGAGCTGGATTCACTCTCTATCCTCTCTTGCTATTGGGTATGGCCATGTACTTGACTTCCGGCCAATGGAATGTCAACAGAAGTAATTGGCAAGCTGTTACCAGGACTGGTCCTAAACCTCCCACGTGCAATCCTCTTCTTTCTGGATGCTAGAATGAAGCTAACCCCAGAGCAACTTTGAGCACCCCATGTTGAGGAAGGCAGAACGACAAAGTGGATGGAGCTTGGGACTAGAAGAGCTACCTCATCAGAAATACCTGCTCTTGTCTATTATATCAACAAACATGGTACCATCCCTAGCTAAAACTTTCAGTGAGAAAATAGCCCATAAAATCAGCCCCAAGAACCCCTTTAAGCCACAGAGAAAGCTTCTTGCCACTTCGTTTGATAATATAATGAGAATTGACAGTGTCTGAAAAGTTTCATAGTGGTCTCATTTGAATTTAAATCCTAAGAAGGAAAACACTTTGACATTAGTGACATAGGTTCTTCAGATCACAGAACAATGTAAGAAGATCCATGGAATTAGTCATTATACACTAGTGTTCACATCTTCACAGGCACAATTACAATCTCTACCCTACAGATGAGAACACAGACTCAGACAACCCAGCCCATGGTTTCTTCTTCAGTGCTCCAGCCCCAAAATTAAGGCTGTTAACTTGGCAACTCCAGCACACATCTCTCAGTTTTAACAGTTAAACCAACTACCAGCAAGTAATAGAGCCAGGTGTGAAATTCCAATCTTCTGGATAGAAATCCTACTACCCCATATGGAAAATGTTTAACACATAAAAGCATATCATCAGCAAATGCTAGTTTCCTCCACCTTCACGCAACCACGGACTCTCTGGAGACCCCCATTCTGTCCGTCTCTTCTACGCTAAGGCCATGTTCACAAACCATAAGCACATCTTAACTCTAGCAGTCCAGTATCTCGGTGGGCTCCAGCCAAAGCTTTTTCTCGTTTGGGAGGGTTTTATGGTGCGAACTTCCAGGAAAGCCAGCTTTGTTCCACACCCAGCCTGTGGAGGATTCTCCCGGAGGGGTAACAATCCCCTGACCAGCTCCCGACCCAAAATCATACAGTAACAATTCCCCAGAAACTCACTTACTTGCCCAGTGTGCCTTCTCTTCTCCTTCCTTTAGTAATAGCATCTTAGTGGAGCACGTGGCTGCTCAGAATGAAGGCCACATGATCCACCTTCCTTGCAGTTAAGTATAGCTGTGTGATCAGGTTCTGGCCATTAGTATGTAAGGAGCACACGCCCCACTTCTGCTCTCCCTTACCCTATCTTGGCACAGGTGGGGGGGAGTAGGCCATCATGAATCACGGGGCAGAGGGCCAACAGCCTGGAGATCGCAGGGCCACAATACACGGGAGCCAAGTTCTCCAACCCTGTGAAGTTAGCATGTTAAACTCTGGACTGCCTGCATTCGAACAGCTGCTGAAGGGAAAATTAAGCTTTCATCTTGTTTAAACCACTGTCATTTTCATCTTTTTTTGGGCCAAACCCATATCCCAAACAGTACAGATTCCCCGTGGCAGGTGCAGGGAATTCCCTGGGTCATTTCCAGGAGACTTCGGCTTGCCTTCCAGCCCTAGCTGGATGGCTATTTCTTCTTTCTGGCCTTTTCAAGACAGTGTGTAAGGTATAGTTAGAAATGCCTTACACAAACACTTGCAACACACTAGTCCACGGAATGGTGGCATCAGAATCACTTAGAAACTTACATAAAATAGATTCCTGTACTAAATTCCCTGAATCCCAGAGATTCAGATTCAAGGAATATACAACTTAAATCTCTTATCTCAGAAGCTCCTCATGTAATCAAAATGTTCAACCAGGTCCTCTGTGGTTGAAAGTCCACGGGGATATGAGTGTGTACAGACAAGCCTTTCTTAGGACCTTTCCCCACATCCCCTGCCCCTGCTTCCCCCACTAGACCGTATGTGTTTCTCCCTTTCATGTGGAAGTTCCTGCACACGTTATGGCTCATGTCCCTGGGCCAAAGCTGTTCTTTCCAGGTCACACACTTAGAAGCACCTCAAAGATCACCTACACATTGCCAACTGGACCCGCTCTTGACCCCACATGGCCTACAAGAAGAACTCATTCATTCAACATGTATTATTACAAGTCAAAGTTCTTTAATCAAAGTCAAGAACATAAGACTCCTAATGATGGGACCACCACCAACCTTCCAGCTTCATCTCCAATCTTTACCCCCCTACCCTGCATTTTCCAACACCATTCCCATTGCCTGGAATGCTCTTCCAATCCTGCATATCTAGAAAGTCAAACCCACTCTTAAAGACTCAGCCCCAACATACAAGGAAGGATTCAAAGTATGGTTACTCCTCCCAATACTGCTGAGCTGTCAAAATTGGGCAGGAAATAGAGCTTCATAATTTTAAACACAGAGTCTGTTACTACCTCTCTGAGGTGTTTCGTGGTCTACATCTGCAGGCCTTGGGCATACCTGCCCTAATGGTGACACCTGACCTAGCACAAAGTCTCCCTGTCTCACTAATTCAATCAACGTATTCAGCACCTAGGCCATGTCACACCCTGCGAGGGCCTGAGGACAGAAGATGAAATTACCCTGTGGCTGATGGCTTATGTCCATGATACGATTTGACTTCTCAGAGGGTTTCATATCTGGTACCCAAGTGTTCCTGGAGTCCTGGCTATGCTGCCATATGGAGCTATATTCTTGACCTTGACCTTGTCAACTTCAACATGCCCCTGGGTCTTCCTGTTTGGCTTCGAACCCATTATTTGCCTAAAAACCCAACTTGTACATGTGCCCTGACCCTACCCCCAACCCCCCCACACACACCCCAAGTCTAGCCTCATCATCATCTGCCAAATCTGCCAAATCATCATCCACTCCCATCCATCCCTGGCTTGACTTGGCTCTCAGTTCAGACTAGAGGCCACCTCAACCTGACAAAGCAGTGGCCTAAGGAAGCACTCTGATGCCCACGAGAGCTGGACAGCAGGGTCTATGGTTCCCAACACTGAATCATGTATGTGAAGTTTTGTTAAGAGGTTCTTCTCACAAGCACAAACTAACAGTACTAATGAAGGCAGAAGGAAACTTCAGGAGGTGATGGATAAATTCATGGCCTAGACGGTGATGGTTTCACAGGTGCACGCTAGTCTCTAAATTCATGAGGTCGTGTTACAGACAGCTTTTTGTTCAGCTATCCTACCTCAATCAAGTACATTTAAAAAAAAAAAAAAGAGAGAAATGAAGAATTGGACCAAGTATTACTGCCTACCCAGGGGAATCTAGAGAGGGGCCCTCAGTTCATCTCTTTGAGGTGATTTAAGAGCTTCCTGGTGGCTCAACTTCATTTGCTAAGCAAGTGCTCCCCAGTAACATGCAAATGAGTCACAGAGCAGCCCTGACATCCCGATGAAGCAGCACGTGAATCACTACCGAACAAGGGCTGAGCCTGTTGGTATGTAGGTTATTGCTGCCCTTTTAAAAAATTTAATTACAGTTTTTTGAACCTAATCTCATTTTCAAAATCTAGCTACCAAGGCTCAATTAAAATTCTAAGTGTCAAAGTGAGAAAAGCCCCAAGTGGAGCTCTGACTTCATTCTGAGTTTTAAATGTATGACAACAGTTGGACATTTTACAATCATAAAAGTCCTCTTGGAAACAGACATTATTACCCTACAATCAATTCAAGAGGTTTTACAGGCCCACTGCCAGCATGTGGAACCCCCGTGTACTTCCTAGGAGCTGGTTAGGAGCTGCTAATCCTCACTGCAGAAGAATGAACACATCCACCCCTTCCCCAACCTTATCACGATCACACTAACGCTCAGTCAGGTGCTTGACACATCTTACTGTGGTGGGAGCGTGAGGACAAGATGCTCAAGCGTCAACTCTAAGCAAGGATATCAGTCACGAGTACACTACAGGCAGCCAGAGAGGGGAGCAGAGTGGAAGAAGTAAGACACCATGCCTTTTCCATCACCACCAGAAATACCGTTCATCCTTCCCTCCCTCCACACGCACCCTCGGCCCAGCAAACTCCTTCCAGTCCCGGGTCAAATGCCTCCTTCTCTATAAAGCCTCCCTGATTTCTCCCAAAAGAGTTAGCAGCCTCCATATCAGTGTTACCGCAGGAATTCCCCACCCCCACCCCATTCATTCAATAAACTTTGGTTGGGGCCAGGATCGTTCAAGGTACTTAATGCAGCAAAGAACTGCAGTTTCTGCACCTGAATTGCTTATCTAACAGGTGGGGGGGGGGGGGGCAGAGGAGGGGGCACATGTAAACATTGCCTAAGTTTATAAAAACATACAGGGGGGTGGCGGTGATAGAGCAGAGGAGGGGCGGTTCTAGATGGGGCCGTCAGAGGCGGCTTCTGAGACAAGATGTAAGTCAACACAGGAAAGGACATGTGGACCAAGTGAGGATTGAAGCCTGCAGAAGAAGGGCGCTCTTGGACAAGGGAACGATGCACAGAAGCCTTGGGACAAAGGCCAGAAGGAGCTGGATAGGTTTGTGAAACCTCAGGGAGACTGCTGTGCCTGAGTGACCACGTAGGAGGGGCAAGCAGGGAACAGACCACACACAAACTTGCAGCCATAGTCAACACTTTGGATGGGATCCTGAAGCCACCAAAGGGTGCAGAGGAAAGGAGCAACACGGGTGGTGTAACTGACAAGTCCATCTCCCCCAAAGGCAGATCTCCATCTCCCCAGCAACTGCCAAAGCACCAGGTTTATAAAAGACCTTTAATAACTCTTCAGAGAGGGAAGAGCGCAGAATAGACCCTGAACTGGCCACGGGCATACTTGGGCACACAGCAGGTCGTCCACCCATCCTCCTCGGGAAAGCATCAGCCTCCTAAGTTCCGCATGGAACAGAACCAGGGCTACTGTCCATCAGGCTTGATTCGGAAACACTGCTGCTCTGCAGGCTCAGTAATAAGCAATTATTCTCCTCTCCCAAAACCAGAATAGCAAGAGTCACCACCGAAAAAACCTGCTCAAAATTCTTGGCCCGTCAACACAGCATCCAAGACTGCTATGGGGTTCAAGTTCCATTGCGACTACGGCGTGGAGCAGTTCCTCTCGCCCTCAGTAAAACCCACTACAGAGCTTCCTCCACAGTCTTGCACAAAGGAGCTCAAGGGATCAGGCAGATTAAGGTACCATCCAGCTATCATACATAACTTAGAATCCCCCGGGTACTCTGCAAGATGAAACGTGATCTTGAACCCCTGGAGTTGCTGTACTTACCATATTGTAGAGCCTTTGCTGAAGGAACTGGGAAAAGAGTCCTATAAATTCTCATGGCTTTCCGCAAGTTTGAAGTGTCTGAATTTTTCCACATAATCCACTCATTTCTGACTTCTGGGAACCACAATGGCTTCAAGGAGGATAATTTGCTATCAATAAAGCCTGTGTGTTGTGCTTCTCGTGGCCTAGACAGCTCAGGAGTGATTTATCTTACCCTCATCTGAAATGAAGAATTATGGAGTCTCCTCTGACACTTTAGAAGCAGACAATGCCCCTCTCTTTCTGGCTCTGAAACTTGACAGGGGGAGCCCGCCCCAGGCACTGCCCTCAGTGCCCCAGCCCAGACTGGTTGGCCACCGGATCCCTTCAGAGCCTTCCAAGAGCAGCCTTCGGCACAGGCATCTCGCCACTAGCCACAGGGAGGCAGAGTGCAAGCACCAATGACTAATGAGACACCGTCCCTGGGTTCAACCACATCAAGCCTCTCTTGGTCTCTCTACCTGCCAGTCAGGACACACTGACCTATTCCACTATGCTCAGGGTTCTAAGACTCTCCACGGCCATCAAGCTGCTTCCTTCTGTACAGACAGCCCACGGGTGCCTCAAATCAACACTGTATCGCGGTATTTCCTAGTCAAAGGATATTAAATACCCCACACACACACCGCACTCCAGAATAAAGCTGAGGAAATGTTGTGGTTTCTTAACCAAGTAAGGAACCAATACAATATAGTGGTTAAGAAAAGGTGCTGAGGAACCAGGCACCTGGGTGTGACTCCCAGTTCTATCCTTTTACCACCCGGGGCACGCTTGACAAAGCAACCAACGATCTCATCCATGAAGTGATAACAGAACCTATTTTATCTTGTCAGGATTCAAGGATACATTTAAAGTGCTTAACAGAGTCCCTAGGACCTTATTACATGATTTTAAAGAGCCTTGAATATGTTAATATTATGATTCTCCTAGCAAGAGGTGGAGTGTCTGTCCTCTTTCGCGAGTTTATTTAATCTCATACCTTTGCTTTTATGAGACTATCTTGCAGGCCAGTGGTCCTTGGAATGTATTTGGGAAAAGTCTCACACTCGTCAGTGATGTGTGCCTTTAGTCAGGTTGGGATGACAAGCTCACCGCATCCAACTCAGCGAAACTAATTACTCCCATGAAGCAGTACGAGAGGTAAGAGATGAAAAATTTACATTTAAAACACAGTGGGTCAAAATCCTTAAGGATCATCTGGGTTTTATTTCAAATTCTCACACTTGAACTTCTCTGGTTCTACTACTTCCTATGTGCAGAACACTGAACAAATTTCTCAACCTCTCTGAACAGCAGTTTCCTGATCTCCGAGATTAAAACAACATCTTATGGGTGGCAGGGACAAAAGGAGACAACGAAGGTCAAACACGTGACATATTTTAGGTATCCATTTCTCCCCTTTCACTAGGTCTCAAGAGAAACGGAAATTCAGTCTGAAGGGTCATCCGACCAACAGTGTCTAGCCCAAGGTTCTCTAAGACCAAAGTCAAGAAGCACCAAAGGAACTCCTATGCACTTGTTCCGAGGAACGCTGGAAACCGCCACAGAACATTCCTTCCTCTTGTCCATTTCAATCAAGGGACCTCAAGGCACTAAATATACAGTACCCAGAGAGAAATTACTACATATTTCTTGGACAGCCAAGAACCCGGAATCAAATCAGGGCAGAACGACAGGAAACAAATGGCCCAGCACAGGTGATTTTCACAGTCCCATTTAAACACGTGCAGATCTGTTTTAACAAAGCCAATTCTGCTGAACCAACGAGAACTACGCAGCTCAGGTTTTCAAGGACAGTTCTCATAGGATAATTTGTTGCCCTGTTCCCAGTTGATCATGAACACTTCCCAAGGATTCCATGATATCAGGAACTAAACCCTGTCTTCCAAACTAAAAGTTATCCCAAAGTCAACCAGAAATGCCTCATCAGACTGTCAAGTACCCAATTCAGACTCAAGGAAATGTGACCACGGCCATCAGAAAATGCAAGGTCTTTGAGGTAATTTGTGGAACACAATCTAAGGCAGCGTCCGAAATAAATCCTGCTTGGAAGGTGTAGTGTGGGGAACCCATGGAGCTCTCCGCTAGTTCTGGCTCACTGCCCTCATAGTTCTTTCTTCCTTCGTCAATTTGAAGAGCACCCATTGCAAACCCCAAGTCCTCCTCTAGCAACGAAGACACCAACACGGTCAAGGCGTCCTCTGCAGAGCCACCGACAACCTCCAGCACTAAAGCCCCATCTCGGCAGGTCCCTCAACCACATCTGGAATGCCTCACTGGCACCCCAACCCCTATAGTGGGGAGCGGCATCTCCAGGGCCTACAAGGGCACCTCATAGGACTGACGTGGGCCGAGACTCCAATCGTTTCCTTGAAATCATCAATCCCTCTCTTAAGTCTACCTTAAAAAAACAGCAGCAACCTGCACATGGCCTCACAGTCACAGGGAACCATTAGGAGAGCTAAGGACCGGCAACCTAAAGAAGACAAGTGCTATTTTTCCATGAGAAGGCAGAAAGCTCGATTTTTCAGGCCAAATAACCCAATTTCTAAGTGTCAGCCACTGATTCAGAATTTTTAAAACATTTTTAGAGGAAGAATCCCATAGGCGTCATTATAATGGGAGGCAAATGAAGCATTCGTGCAAGCCAACTATAGGCCTGCTGTGTGACCTTTCTACTCAAAGATGAAGTCCGTGCTCCAATCCTGCCAGGCTACCTTTCCTCGGGTGCTTGCCAATGTCACTGCTGTGACTCCTTGCAGTTTCTGCCCTGTGGGCTGCACACCCCCCATAAGAACTTCCTCCTCCCACAGACCCCACACCTCCCCCACCTCTGTGGTCACCACTGTCTTCCTGGGAAGAGACCCTATACCTCTCAGGAAAGACCGTCACTGGCTAGAAGAACCTTGCTCTGATTGTCTCCAGATGACCCAGTAACGCTTCAGGTGGTAAACTGCCAATTCTGTCCTACCAGGCTAGGATTACTGGCACCCAATTCAGTCAATGAAGGGGCAGACCTAAACAAGCCACACTAGTTGAGTTCATTTATTCTACAAAATTATGTAATTGTAGTTTCAAATTATTTGAAGTTATTCTGATTTCCAAGGAGCAGTTCTCATGAATGGGTAAATTGTCTTGGCATATGGCTGGTGCCCGATAAGCGATTTGGGACCTGAAATTATGTGGCCTGTATAAATAGCACACCTGGTCATTTATGAAGCAATCTCATACTGAAATTGTCCAGACAGCTATTACTGCTGGCCTCTCCTCATCCAGAACCACTCCTTTGCCTCACCCTCGGTTTACGGAGTCCCATACACACCAGGCCTCAGTCTATCCCCTGAGCACAGCACGCTGGATCTTGCTGCAGGACCACTGTACTTCGAGTCTCCACTACCTGGGACACACTCATCTTTCTGATTTCCTCATAGCTGGCTCTTTCTTTAGGTTCCGTCTAAGTGCCTCATCTTCATGGAACCTTCTTTGGCAGCCTTGATTCTCCACTGACCTGTTACTCATCCCTCTCTGTTCTATTTTCCTCCTTGACATTTGTCATTAGGTTTCATTTTTGTCCACATTTATCTGACTTGCCCCACTAGAAGGCCAACTCCCTGAAGACAAGTCACTTGCATGTCCTCTACACCACTGCAGAATCCAATGTTCCTGCCTGCAGATTAATATATAACAGATAAGTGATGAGGGAGTGATGAACTCCAATTTGACAAGTAAGAGGAGGTATAGGGAGAGGCCTGATCAAGGGCTCTTGGCCTTTCAGGGACAGAGCAGAGACCTGAGCCCATGTCTTCTGACCGCAGGCCCAGCAATCCTGCCATGGCACCACCCTCCTCAATGGAACTCAGCAAGCCACAGGGTTCAGTCTTGCATCCGTGACAAGGCTTAGCTGTCCACATTTCTCTCCACAGAACCAAATGAATGAACACCTATTACCCAGACGTTCAAGAGTTTCATAACTACTAAGTCCAAAGAAAGTCAAAGACGACCGTTTCAATTCTCTAAAATTCCATTGAACTTAAGTGATTTTATGTATAAATATTAACAAAATTGTGTTTTACTAAAAAAGTAAAGGTTAATGGCTACATTTGCTGTTTCTCCATTTCTCAGACACAAGGCAATCGGAAATCTAATATGCATATATACAAGCATGAGCAATTTGCCCAAAACATTAAACTCTATTGCTAGGATACTTCTGGTCTTCGATTAAGGTCAAAAGTCATCTGAACAGCTTCATTTCTTCTGACAAAGATTTAAATTTTACTTAATTAGCATGTTCCACAAAAACCTTATTTCCTTGACATAAGATCCTTCCACTCATTTTCGTCTGTCTGCAAATTACTACTTGCTAATGCACACTGCAGCCTGGAAACTTTCCCCTGAAGCCATGCCTATACTTTGCTAGGTGTAAAAGTAAAAAGGATAAACCCAGATTCCAGGTTTCTTGTCCACTGGCACTGGGGAGAATCTCTAGATGGACATTTTTAGCTTTTAGCTGTTTCCTCCAAGAAACCACTTCCATTCAGAAGAAAGTGATCCCATTCATCAGAGACTATTTCCCATTCTTTATTACCCTTTTTAGCTTTTCTAGATTTTTATTCAACTAAAAACCAGAACAAAGTAAATTCAAGGAACTACACTATGGGACATGAACACAAGAATGAAAATAGACATGCACCCCCGGCCCTGCCCTTCCTGCTTAGAACAAAGTACTCCCAGTAGCCTGAGCTAGAACCAGCTTGACCCCCCACCATCCTACATTGAACTAGACCCAGTTCACCCTATCAATTATCTCTTAACCAACTTCCTTCCCTCTCCAACACCATTATCTGACCTCATCTAGGACCCATTCTCTTAGGTACAACCTAGGTTCTTCACAACTGCAGCAACCTCCTACTGGCCTTCTGTCTCCAACTTTGCCCCAACCATACCATCCTCCAATAAGCAGCCAGTGTGATCCTCCAAAAACAAGTCATGCCACAGCTGTACTCCAATCACTGCCATGGCTCCCCGTTGCTCTAGGAAAGGCCAAATCCTTTCAACTGCCTATAAAGCCATTTACCATCCTCCTTCCTCTTGCCCGACTCTCCAGGTTCCCTTCTTTCCACAGCTTGCCCCTTCCACCCCACTTATGCTCCCCCCACCCTCCATTAACAATGCATTTTCCCTCCATTCTTATAAGGCATTGTGAGCGCTCATCTCTTGCCCCTTCTCATCTCACTCATGCCACATCCAGAACCGTCTCCCACTTATCTTCTGACAGATTTCTAGTTACTCTATTTCACCCACTAAGCCTAACTCTCAGTGAGCAGACTTTTCAAGCCCTTTGGGAAGGGCAAGGCCTGGTCCCCTACACTGTGCTCCTCAATTCCTCCCGTCGGTCTATTAGCCATTTGTTCTCGTGTTTAATGATTTTCCTCACTGTGTACCAGTATTTAGCACCACACAGAGCATTTCATGTGTTTCCATTAATGTTTCCTGGAGGTTGGAAAGGGGGCTTACAGTCTAACCTGAACATAGTTTTAAATCCAAAGCCTCGAACGTTTTTATTTGTAATATGGAGGCTTGTCTGCAATACTTCAGCTCAAAAGCAGCATGGCTAGAGCTGCATTAGGGCAAGATTCCAAGTTGAAGGTTGTTCCCTTCCTTCCCAAATGGAAGCCACGTAATAACTGGAAACACCTACTTTTTAAATACACTTATACTGAAAAAAAATTGGAGGAGGAGCAAGATGGCGGAGGAGTAAGGGGCGGAGATAGTGTCTGATCCCAGAAGTTCAGCTAGATAGTTATCAAACCACTCTAAACAACTACAAACTTAGCAGGAAATAGAAGAGAAGACGAACAGCACCTCTAGGAACAGAAAATTGACCACTTTCCGGAAGATAGGACGTAGAGAAAAGTGAGTCCAAAGCGACAGGAAGATAGACCACAGGGGGAGGGGCCGGCTCCCGGCAAGCCGCAGAGCAGCGGAGCACAAAATCGGAACTTTTAGAAATCTGCTCCACTGAGGGACATCGCTCCAGAGGCTAAGTGGGGGGTGGAGCCCTCGAGGGGACTGCGTGGTTTCAGGACCCGTGGGGTCACAGAAAGACCGGGGGTGTCTGAGGGTGGCAGAGCTCCCAGGTATCAGAATGGGGAAGCCGACGGCAGAGACCGAGCCGAACAGTGAGCTACCAGCTTGGGCTTACCTTGAACCGTGATCCCGGCACAGTCGGGCCGCTGCTCTTAGAGCAGGGACCCCACAAGGGGCAGATCCGGAGACCACCCCCTCCTTCCTCCTCCGGGAGGAGCGGCGCGGTAGCTCGCGGCAGGAATCTGCTGGGTTTGGAGACTCCACACGGCCGTGCGACAGGGACAGAAACGCTCGGTCACAGGCCGGGTGAGCTTGGAGTGCGGCCGGAGACCAGGGAGACAGAAGGGACAGACTGCTTTTCTCCGAGGGCGCACTGAGGAGTGGAGCCCCGAGCTCTTGGCTCCTACCGGCCAGAGACTGGGAGGCCGCCATTTTCATTCCCCTCCTCCAAAGCGGTACAGAAAGAGTTCAGGGAACAAAAGCTACAAAAGCGAACCCGAGCAGATTGCTTAGCCCGGCCTCTGGCAAGGGCGGTGCGATTCCGCCTCGGGCAAAGACATTTGAGAATCTCTGCGACAGGCCCCTCCCCCAGAAGATCAGCAAGAATATCCAGCCAAGACCAAGTTCACCGATCAAAGAAAACGGCGGAACTCCTGAGATAGGAAAAAGCAACACATAGAATTCATGGCTTTTTTTCCCCACGACCCTTTAGTCTTTCAGAGTTAAATTCTTTAGATTTTATTTTTTTCTTACTGTATTTTTTTATTTTATTTTTTTATATTTTTATTTTATTTTTCCTCTTTCTTATTTTAACGTTTTTTAA
>CM052884.1:63447217-63490843 GCA_028534135.1 Potos flavus | reverse complement strand
GATAGGGTGGCTGGGTTATGGACATTGAGGAGGGTATGTGCTATGGTAAGTGCTGTGAAATGTGTAAGCCTGAGGATCCACAGACATGTACCCTGGGGCAAATAATACATTATGTGTTAATTAAAAAATAAAAAAATAATAAAAAATTTGTTAAATAAATAAATAAATAAATAAATAAATACACTTATACCGTATCTCCTTGAAGGATTAAAACATCCAAGTTTATGTAAAAAGTTTGATTACTGGAATGTTTTTTTTTTTTTGTTTTTTGGGTTTTTTTTTTTTAAGATTTTAGAAAGAGAACCCAAGCAAGCAAGTGACCAAGCCTAGGGAGAGGGGCCTAGGGAAAGGGAGAGAATCTTAAGCAGACTCCATGCTGAGCACAGAGTCTGACAAGGGGCTCAATGTCATAAACCTGAGATCATGACCTGATTCAATGAAATCAAGAATCCGACACTTAACCAATTGAGCCACCCAGGTGCCCCTGAAAATGTACTTTTAATTGCCCCACGAGAATGTTCTCTTGGGCTGGCTTCATCAAACCATGCAACATGCTTAGAATTTCCTCACCCCACCTCCTACCTTCTGTACTACTACTCAATTATCTGAAAGTACAAAATAAATATTGGTTTAAATCATTCATAATTACGAAGGTAAGCCCGCTTAAAAATTACAGAATGCATTCTGTTAGGAGAACCTATTATTTTAGTTTACAACAATCTCTTGATGTGAAAACTTCATCACTATTTCAAATGGTGAGAAGGTCCCAATACCTACCCTCTTCCCTTCTCAAGTATCTGAGGGAAGAACTAGTAAATGTGCAAAGCAACCATAAGGGGAAGGGGAACGACATTCGCTGAGGGCCTTGACAGGAGACGTAGGAGGAACCATTCACTCAAGTGCTGCTGTTGGTCCGCTCAGGGATTCCAGGACGTGCTAACCAGTACCTTCACTTTACATGAAAGCACGTGGAGGCAAATTAACTCCTAAAGCTCACACATCTGGGAATTGATAGTCCTCGGTTCAATTCCTGGCTGTATCTGGCATCAAAGTACAAAGAACTCTGGAAATTAAAGGTTATCTTTTGAAATACGAAGTTTCATTTTACAAGGGGGAGAGGCTTCCTTAGGAAACCAGAAATGTCCTCCCCATCTTCTCCTAGAACTGTTCCACAGAAAGCTTTGTCTTAGACCTCTTGCTTTCAGCTTCCTAACCATGCTTAAATTTTATCTGTAATTTAGGAATACAATTGAAAAACAGAAGATTTACCATTAAATCTTATAGATTTGCATATACTGGCAGAACGTTCAATTAGATTTAATCTATGTTAATTAAGCTTTCCACTTTAGCACAGTTCTGTATTAACACACATGAGTCAGGAAAAATAAACCTTAAATCTGCAATGATATGAAGAGTTGTCGCTCTTCTAACGTGCTCTATTGGTACTGCAAAACACAAAAACAAAGCCACCCCCATCAAATTACAAATTACAAATCTAGAGTAACAGAGTGCCCATTACATAAGATTATACTTCAACTGCTACCTGCAGGTACATTTTTAGCCCTCCTTATACTTGAGTTTTCCATTTCATTTCATCTACTCACTTAAGATCTTCATGGGAACTCAACTGGCTCAGTTCCTAGGGAGTTTCCACATATTGCTAGGCCAAGAAGTTCACTCCTGGTTTAAAGGCATCAAAAACTCCCCCAACAATCCACGTCTGGCTGTTGGACCCCCACCAGGTGAGAGAGATGGCTGCCTTTGCCTAAGAAAAATATTCAGCCACTCAAAGAACTCTTCCACCATTAATTCAATAATGGCCTTGCCTGAGAGTAGCCAGAAGCCTAGTAGAAATTGGAAACGGATTCCCAGAACAGTAAATGCAGTTTTTCTGGCCCACAGCTTTGGAAAAGTCAATTGGATGATCACTTCCCACGGAGCCCATGATGGCTGGGGAGAATGTTTGGATCCAGTACGCTGCTCCCCCATTGTGCTGCATCAGCAAAGGGGACTTCTGACTGGAAATTGAACTCTACCAGAAGAGTTTGGTGATAGACATCATTTTCCTTTAACCACTGCACTAAAGAAAAGGAACTGTATGCTTTACATGGCATCCCTCTGTATCCTGCTTCGCCCTCCCCCAGTATCAAAATTCCACTTGTTCTATTAGGTACCCAGAACTAAGCTAGGGGTTTTACAAATACCTCTAATCCTCACAAAAATTCATTTCGGTCTCCAGATACCAACATCTTCATCCTTTTCACCGTCTTATACAAGATGCAGTATATCCCAGGCAGTCTCTGCGCCTGGGACAATAGATTCCATGTGAACCTCTGCAAATGACCATGAAATTCCTGAGCACCCTGACCAGGGACAGAGAAAATGAATCTTTGATACGTTCCAGACTTGTTAAGTGCATACTATATATGTAAGAGTACTTCATGTTGAAGAAAACCCTGTGATACAGTCTCTCAACTAGGCTACTTTCCTAATTTGGGCACAGACTAAATTGGAAACATTCCCAACAATCGAGACCAAGACTGCCTAGTTATTCTGATGCCCATGTTCTCGCATCTTTGGCACAATGCTAAACCCGATTTCCCAGTCCTGGCCAATGCAATGTGGTACAGGTCACGCATGACCCTTCCAAATCTGACCCTTCAACTTACCCTAGGAGAACAGGACAAAAATCTAATCCTAGAAGCTGGAGTCTACCTCTCTCAGGTCACACAGTTCAAGTAGAAAATAAGTGCACATAGAAACTGAGTAAAACAACTGGAAAGTGTTACATATGAAGTTGTATCTGTATGTATCTATGTACACAAGAACTATTCATCCATTTAAATGTGCCACCAATATTTAACATGTATCAGATCACCAAAAAAAAATTCAGCCATCTCAAAGTCTAAAATTTCTCACCACTTATTTTTCTTCAGTAAAATCAGAAGTCACACATTAAAATTTTCAAAGTGATTAAATACCTAAGCATCCCAACTTGGATCCAAGAGGAAGTCAAACTAAAATTAACAACTACAGGGGGACCTGGGTGGCTCAGTTGTTAAGCGTCTGCCTTTGGCTCAGGTCATGATCCCAGGGTCCTGGGATCGAGCCCCACATCGGGCTCTCTGCTCGGCGGGAAGCCTGCTTCTCCCTCTCCCACTCTCCCTGCTTGTGTTCCCTCTCTCGCTGTGTCTGTCAAATAAATGAATAAAATCTTTAAAAATAAATAAATAAAATAAACTTAACAACTGCAGAAAAGTACAGAGAAGTATAGAACGATAGCAATGGCAGTGGCCTGCATTTGAAACAATACACAACAGGGGCGCCTGGGAGGCTCAGTGGGTTAAAGCCTCTGCCTTTGGCTCAGGTCATGATCTCAGGGTCCTGGGATCGAGCCCCGCATCGGGCTCTCTGATCAGCGGGGAGCCTGCTTCCCGCTCTCTCTCTGCCTGCCTCTCTGCTTTCTTGTGATCTCTGTCAAATAAATAAATAAAATCTTTAAAAAGAAAAAAAAAGAAACACACAAGAAAATATGAAGCCTTCAGTGATTTTGCTAAACACTGAGAACATCCAAGAAGCTACTAAAAATACATGAAGTGATCAAAAGGAGGTAAAAAGCAGAAATCAATGAATTCAAAATGAAGAACAGATTTGACCAATAAAACTAAGAACGGTTCCCTTTAAAAGGCCAATAAAAAATAAAGAAATAAATGGCCAATTATCCAGTCCCATGATAAGCCTGGCCAAGAAGGAAATAACCTTTATTTCACATTACAAATTAACAATATAACCACAAATATAAAAACAGAACACAATGCCCAACCCTCTGCTCCCAGACAACAGGATTCAATAAAAGGATTTTTGACAAAACTTGACAGTTTAAAATTACCTAGATACTGTAAGAGATGGAAAATGAACATTTTAGTAGCAAAAGATTTCTCAGCCTCCCCCAAAACAAGTATCAGCTCATATCATTTTCAGGTATTTACAGAAGAGGTATTACCTATATATTTCAAGTCCAGAGAGTAATTCAGAAAGCCTCGAATTAGCTCACACAGAAAAACCTACTATCTCACTTCTCAATCAGTTAGTAAGTATGTAATGAGTTTAGTGTCCAGCATTTAGGACAGTGCCTTTTATCAGTGCTTAAAATAAAACTAGCTAGTACTATTAATATTGCTATTGTTTTTAATATTGTTGCAATACTCCTAAATACAACATTAGTAAGAATATTTAAGGATTTTTCCCCAGGAAGAGTTAAACACTATAGACTCTAATGTGATTATGTTAATTGTAGATTTTTACCCCTTTCATCTATTATCTCAAAAAGGTACCAAGAAATAAAATGTAACCACTATTCATTTTTTTGGTCTTTCAGTGTATCAGAAATAAAGCTAAATTTCCTTCACATAAGGACAACACACATACATATTTATATGTAAGATAGACTGATAGAACAGAAACGACCAGAAATATCAAACAGATTTAGGAACACATTGAAGACCGGATTGTCTGCCGTCTTCCTATCTTTTGTAAGGACCTTTAATCTGTTTTTTATGCCTCACTATTATGGAGATTCTAGACAATGGAAGACAAAAATGGAAGAGCTGATAAAAATAGAAGAAACATTTTCAAAATTCAAAATGGTATCCCTCCATCAAGGAGGATCATCAAAAAAAGAATATACAACTCAAAGGCCTGGCACTGAGTATATAATCGGCAAATATTGGCTTAAGGGGAGGCGGGGGAGGGCAACAACGCTATCCACACAGCTTACAAGTCAGATACCAAAACCAGACAAAAGGCATCAACTACAGACTAGTAGCTCTTGTGCATATTGATGTAAGAGTTCTCAATAATATACTATCAAGTCCAGGAATATATAAAAAGGATTATACAACATGATTAAGTGAGGTTTATCCCAGAAATGCAAGCTTGGTACAACATCCAAAATTCAATTAGTATAATACACCACATCAATTAGCAGAATAAAAACATGATCATCTCCACAGATGCAGAAACAGCACTGGAGGGGGGGGGGGGGACAAAAAAAAAAAAAAAAAGATACCCTTTCATGATAAAAACACACCACCCCCACACACACACCTCCCACACACACTCCGCAAACCAGGAACAGAAAGGAACTTCCCCCTGGCTAAGAGCATCTAACACAAGCTACCATCACCCTCCATGGTGAAAAACAAAGTGTTCCTCCTTTAGAGCAGGAACAAGACTACTTATTCTCACCACATCTATTCAACACTATACTGGAAGTTCTAACCAGGCCAGTTAGGCAAGAAAATAAGGCAACCGGGTAGACATAATTTTATTTCTTTCTGTCCTATTTGCAAACAATGAGATCCTGTATGTATTAAGAGAAATTCACTAAAAAACTAATCCAATGAGGTCAGCAAGTCTGCATCATACGAGGTTCCACAAAACATCAAGTGCATTTCTTTTTTTTTTTTTAAAGATTTTATTTGTTATTTGACAGAGACACAGCGAGAGAGGGAACACAAGCAGTGGGAGTGGGAGAGGGAGAAGCAGGCTTCCCGCTGAGCAGAGCCTGATGCAGGGCTCAATCCCAGGACTCTGGGATCATGACCAGAGCCGAAGGCAGATGCTTAACGACTAAGCCACCCAGGAGCCCCATCAAGTGCATTTCTAAAAAGTAGCAATGAGCAAACAAAATGAGATTTTGAAAATAATTCCCTTCATTTGATGCCACTGTAATTTAAAAAACAAACAAAAATCATGCAAAAGCTGTACTCTGAAACTATAAAACACTGTTTAAAGATCTAAAAGGGAAAGAAATTCCATGTCCATGGATAATACTACCAAGATGGCAATACTCCCTTAAAAAAACCTATAGATTCAGCGTAATCCCTTTGAAAACTCCAGCTGACATCTTTGCGGACATTAAAAAGCTGGTTCTAAAATTCGTATGGAAATTCAAGAGGACCGGACTATCCAAAACAACCTTGAAAAACAAAGTCAGAGGGCTCACACTTCAACTTCAAAACCTATTAGAAAACTACAATCATTGAAACAGTACCAGCATAAGGACAGAGGTCAATAGCCTAGAATTCAAAGTCCAGAAATAAGTCTTCCCATTTATAGTCAATTGATCTTTGACAAGGGAGTCAAGACAATCCACTGGGAAAAAAAGGACTCCACAAATGGCACTGGGACAACTGGTTATCTATATGCACAAAGATGAAGTTAAACCCCTACACTTCACACCATTTAGAAAAAAAAAAAAAAACTTAAATATACCAGAGACTTAAAGAGCTAAACCTGTAAAACTTTTTAAATAAATCCTAGAAGACTTAATAGGCTCCGATTAAGCAATAATTTCTTAGAACAAAAGCACCAGCAACGAAGAAAAAAAATAAGCACAATGACCATCTAATTTAAGAAATTGGGCTTTACATGAAGACAAATGCAGAGTTGAAAAAATACAAATCCTATCTGATATGGGACTTGCGTCTGTAAAGAACTATCACAAAATCGTAACACAACCCAATTAAAAAACAGGCCAATGATCTCAATAGACCTTTCTCCATAGAGGATGTATAAGCAGGTAACACAACATGAAGATACTCAACACCATCTGCCATCAGGAAATGCAACTCAAAACTACAATGAGGGGTCACTTCACATCTATTAGAAGAGAAAGACAGTAACTATTAACAAAGCTGTGAAAAAACTCCAACTCTCACATACCGCTGGCAGGAATGTAAAATGGGGTCCTTTGGAAAACATCCTGGCAATTCAACAAACACAAAGTTACCACTCAACCTAGCCATTCTACCCCTAGTTATATACCCAAGAGAACACAAATACAGGTCCACACAAAAACTTCTACATGAAATTTCATAGCAGTATTAATAACTGCCAAAAACCAGAAAAAAATCAATGTCCAACACGTAAAACATGGTATATCAAACAATGCAATATTCTGCAATTTTAAAATCCACTACTGACACACTATTACCATGAAAGAACCCTGTCAACATTCTAAACAAAAGCCAGTCACAAACTCCACATACTGTGGGATTCCACTTATAGGAAATATCCAAAAGAGGCAAATCCATAAAGCCAGAAAATACATGAGTGGTTGTCTAAGGCTGGGGTGCTATGAGCAGATGGTTAAGGGACACCTTAAGGTGTTGAGATTTCTCTTGGAGGTAATGGAAATTTGTGGAGGACTGTGTTGAATGCACAACTCTGAATATACTGAAAAATAGTGAAATGTAAAAATTTTCAAATTATCGGGAAACTTAAGTGCCCACCATATCCCAACTGTGGCAGATACATATTTAATTCACCTGGATCGTCAGTGATACGATGAGGATCAAATAGGAAAGAACCATGATAAGAACTGGAAAGTCTCACCTTCCAATCAGGCTGGCAGAACCCTGACAGATTCCAATTTCTCTATCTAATCTACCCGGTCCCTAAACCCTCCACTACTGAATCAAGAGCCTCAAATCCTTGGTCATCTTCTACATTTGGTTGGAGGTCCATGACCAACGTCTCCAAGACAATCTGCTCCTCTAGACGTTGTCCTGATAAGAAATCTGAGAAGTGATTGAAGATTCTCTATTATAAAAAGGAACATTGCAGGCTTAGAATAGCTGAATTCCTAAAAATACACAATCATATATCCCTCTTACATGCCAGGTCTCCTTAACTAGGTGAACATCTGCTTAAGTGTGGAACCCAGGTCGTCTTTATGACCATAGCCAGTGCATGACAGATTCCGGCAATTCTTTATACCTGGCCTTGATTAGATCAAACAAACATGGAGGAAGTTACCACAGAACTCCAAGGGGGGGAGGGGAATTCTCCATTCCCTTATGTTTATTATTTTTCAATCAAAACTGAGGTTTTCCTATTACAATGAAAAATGCTCAGATCATTCTCCATTCAAGGATCCTCAGGTTGTATTAGAAACCTGTGAGTGGAGGGAAGGGAAGGTGGCATCAGATGACCGTGTGGCAACACAAGTTGTTTTTGTTTTTAAACCTTTCCTAAAAGGAGTTAGGTTTAAAAAAAAAAAAAAAAACCCCAAAAGAGAAACCCAGGGAGTAGCCACCTCTTCCTTCCCAAAAATCACAGCAAGTGATTTCTGGAATGCCCTGCTTCCCACCCCTTACTCCTCTCATTCAGCCTGTCAAAAGAATACTCACTTTCCTTTACACAACCACAGTCCTTCCTGAAGCCTGCCTGAGCTTACCGCGATCCTTCAGAACGGACTATTATCACCCTTATTCCTTCAACGCCCATTTCCAGCATTGCATCTACAATACTTTGTGACATTTGTCCATCTTCCCTACAGCCTTATGAGATCCTTATAACACAACTGTTGTATTATTCGCCTTAGTATTCCCAGTATCCAGCACAGTTACTGCATAGAGTAAACACGTAAGTGCCTACTGAAGGATGGTAAGCCTAACTTGCTTGAGGACCTTCCGCCAATATGCCAGAGGATGTGGTTTCACAAGAGCCAAGTCTACCAGAAGACAGAAGATGGGCAAGAAAGACACTCGGGAGTGGTCTTTGGAGAGTCCACTAAAAAGCCACCCTCCCCAAAGTAAGTTCTTAATGCAAAAAAAAAAAAGATTCATCAGTGTGGTCACCATCAACAAGATCTCAGCTAGCTACATGGTCTCTCAGAGATACAACCTCCCAATTCCAAGGCATTTTGTAGAGTCTGTTAATTCTAAGTACACTTTCAAACGTACAGCTTACCTGTGTTCCAGCTCTCGAAGGGAGAGGATCACTCCTGAAGTCGACGGCTTTTGCTGCACAGTGGCCAAAAAGGTGAAGTCGCTCTTATTCCGGAACAGCTGGATTAATTTCTCACTCACGTGGGGGGCCGCATGGATCTCCCTGTTTGTATCTATGAGTCAAGAAGGAAACACGAAAACACAAGGGGAGGGAGAACAAGGAGGAGGAAAAGAATACAGAACGAAGGAGAGGGAGAGGAAGAAAGAGAAAAGATACACAGTTAGAAATGTCCGGAGGATCCGGGTTCCATTTTTCACTCCCTCCCCCACCCACACGTTGCCAATACTGTTTTCAGGCACCACCCACCCCTCCATCCAGCAGCACTCATTCAACACAAAACCCGGAAATGCCACCTCCGTCACCATACCCACTTGTCACTTTGACACATTCATCATTGGCGAGCCAGTGATTTTCTGACAGAAATTGTGACGGGACACTGAGCAATGCGGTCGACTACAAACAGATTAAGTTGCTGTAAAAAAGGCGAGAGACCATCAGATAAATGGATCCTGAACGCAGAGAATCCTGTGTTTAAAGCAGGACCCGAATGCCACTCCGCAGGCTCCAGCGGAACTTTTCCCCATTGACTCGGTCTCTCTTCACGATGCGTAGAGGGAAACCTGTCCTTGCTTTGTACCCAGCAGAGACTGACTAGTGTTAATAACACCACACAATTCCACCTTTGATTAAACAATCTATGATCTTTACGGCTGCCTGGGATTTCTCTGTAAACATGGAGTGGATGACACTGCTCCTGAAATATTAAAGTGGAGGCCAATGCAGCAGGCCTAGAGGCCTGAGAGTCCAGCTAATCCTGCTCCTGGCCAGGTATCTTTCTCCAAGTTCTGCATAAAGAGACATTCATCATTTCATATTCCGACCCTACCCCCCACGCCTAGTCGTGATAAACTAGGTGTTCTCATTATTGTACACCCTCACCTCCTCAAATCAGAAACTCGCCACCAACAGAGCAGAATTAAAACTATTCAGAGGATGACAAATGAATGTCAAAGTTATGTTTGGTTCCTCCTCCCATGCCCAGACCCCATCCATCTTCTGTAGAAATACTTTGTTTTTCAAACTCCTGGAAAAATAACCAAGACCTTCAAAAGCTCTGTGGCCCAAGCAACATCACAGACTATGTGGACCTTGAAGAACCTCATCCTAAAGAGTGGCTTCTAACAGAAAAAAAAATCCTCAACTTCTGGACCTTGGGCCTCAGTCTTCTCATCTCCAAAATGGGGGTGGGGGTAGAAGAGGTAAAGGGAACCAGGGGATTTCTCAGGGCCTCTCCATCCTTGTGTAATTGTACAAGCTGCTGTTTGAAGGACCATCTTCCAGCTGTAAACTAGGCTATGAAAGCCAGGGAGCAATGTTGGTTCTCTATCTTGGAGGCACCTAACCCAGGCGGAGGACCCTACTCACAGAAAACTCACCTAAGACATTTGCTTTTCTACCCAAAAAAAGGCCTTCACTACTTTACTGTTAAGTGGCAGGCTGTTAGCTTTTGTCAAGGGTGGAGAGAAGTGCCACTTAGGGAATGCTTCAACACCTTCTACAAAATCCCAACCAAAGACTCTGCAGGATAATATTCAAGATCTATTAAATGTATGAAGTAATCGTTTTGTCAACTAGAGATCATTAGCAAAGGTTAACATTTTTATACTGCTGGGTACAAGCCCTAATAAATTCCACCTAGAATTTAGCACCACGAACACATACACGTGTACACAGCTCTTGGGATCTACATGTTTACTTTTGCCCTTTTTGCTGTTTCTTCATTCATCTATTAGGAATTAACTGATGGGCACTGTTGGCCCAGAGCTCAGAGGTTCTGAAGCTGGAGCCCACTGCAAAGGGGACAATGATGAGTCCGCCATGACATTCATAGCTCTTTCCTCCAGCAGGCACATCAATGAGGGTTGTTCTCATCTCTCACTCCATACTCTTGGACATCATCCCAGCTCCATGGCCAATGAAACTCAAGTGTGTACCTACCACCCAAATCTCTTCCTTAACAGACACATTCAGTATCTTTAATATCTCCACATGAAGGTCTAATAAGCATTTCAGATTGTATATGCCCAGGACAAAGCCCTTGCTCTCCCCCCTCCCCTAGCCCTCTATTTTCTCCTGGAGTTCACAATCTTAGTAAATGGCAGCACCCAGTTCAAGCCTAAAAGACCAGAACTTGTCCTTCAATCTTCCTTTTCTTCTACCCTCCAGATCCAATCCAAGAGCAAATCATGAGGACTGCCAGGTCTGGAAATCTGTCCACTTCCCCCCAACTCCAAACTCCTCTTCAAACTGCATCTCTCACTGGGGCACCTCCAACAGCCTCCTATGGTCTCCATATATGCTACCATATGGCTATATGCTACCATATTGCCCTGCCTTCTCCACTTTCCACAGTAGCCCAGGAGCTCATTTTAACACCTAAATCAGCATCCTTGCATTCTCTTGCTAAAAATCCTCCATGGCTTCCCAGTCCTCCCAGGATAAAAATCCAGGCTTTTTAGCATGGCCTGCAAGGTCACATACCAATTGACTTGCCTATGTCTCCCAATTCCATACTCTTCTTTCACACCCAAACCCACTCCTGCCTCAAGGACTTTCTACTACTCTTCCCCTTGTCCACAGAGCTCTTCCCCACTCAGCACATGCCTGGTTCCTCCCACTCTAACTGCAAATGGAACCTCCTGGTTACTCCCTCCAAAGCAGGCTCCTCAGGAATATTGAACACACCACTCTGGTTCTTTTCTCCATACCACTTAATTATTGTAATCTTTCTTGTATTCCATATGCTCTTGTTTCATGCTTGTTCTATTTTTTACTGTATTTCCTTTCTTTCCCCTCTTAACTAGAAGCTCTACAAGGACAGGCAGATTTATTTATTCATTGTTGTATCCACAGTTCTCAGTGCCTGGCATCAACCAGACTCCTGAATTTATTTTCCATTTATTTTTATCATGTATATTGTTATTTCAAAGAACCACAAATATTACGGTCAGAAAAGAATAGGATCCCTTTTGGAAAAGGAGAAAATAAATGGTATGTGTCAAGTGTTGGGGGTTGTAAGTTTAAAAGAAAAGCACGTTCAGGGCCAATTCGGCCCCTCCTATTTATAGGACACCCCACTTAACAGTCTAATCCAATACAACCACACTGCTACTCACCCCACCCCCCTACAAAACTGAGCATTTCTTCTGCTGGCTTCCCATTTCTCTTTGTGAATGACTGACACATTGAAATAAAGAGAACCCATTAGCACTCACCAGAGTGAAATGTAAAAAACATCTATTTTCATACATGGAGACTTTATGAGCATTCTCATTTTCAGAAAAGCTCTTTCAAGTAAATGCTTACCATAACTCAGCTGCCAAAAGAGCACCAGAAAGTAATTTCACTTCTTACAACACAGAGGCAAGCACACTGGACCAGGTTTCAAGGGACTAAAGACTACCAAGTTTAAAGATAACTAGCTATGTCGCCTTGGATAAGACACTTTACCTCTCTGAGCCTCACTCCGTATCTGAAACTGGCAATGATTGGGGATCATGGAGTTCAAGTTCTCTCCAGGACTCGAGAGTTCATTTCTGTTCATCACCGTACCCTGCCCGTAGTCCCCCAGCAAAGGACAGGACTGAAGGTGTTTTCTACCTATGAAACACCTTGACTCTACAATTCTCTTCTGATTTTCCAAATCAACATAAATGTAAAGTTGTCAATTACTGGAACCAGTGATAGGTCACCTACTTTGCAGTAACCTGCTTTGTTCTTTCCGGAAGTTAAACGAGCTACCGATGAAAGCCAATTAATGAGAATCTACAGTAACTATCGTACTGCTGTACGCAACTATTATGATGTACTTTCTCTATTATTGGAGAATATTCAATTCTGCTAGAGAGAACAAGAGAAACAAGTAGGATGAATAAAGCTCATAGGAAGTGTTAAATATAGATAGCAAGTTAGAAACTTGTAAAACGTGTTCAATGTAGATCCAATAAATGAAACCTAAGTGTGTTGAACACAGATAAAAAGGCTTGAATAAGCATGTTACCTATGAATAGAATGTGGGGGGAGAACCAAGTCATAATGTACAAATCACACCACCTTCAAAATGACAGCTAGGTCATCCCTAAATCAGATAACCTACCTTGGACACTCATTCCATTCCCATTCTGGCCTCACGTGTACTCTGCCTGAAAAAGCTAATCAAACCCATCACTACTCACCAGACTGGCTGGTACCTGCAGCTAGGACCAAGAGTACTTGCCTTCCCCAAAGTGGAAATACACTGGCACCAGGCACCTCCCATCTGCTGAACCCCACCTTTTTAGAACCTCAGCTCCAGTCCATGTAACCTCTGCATCACCCAAGAGGCTGATGGGGCAAAGACAGAACACATGAACAATGCAAAACCCAGGAACCCAGTAGGGTGGCCCATCCTTTCCATAGCATGGACTCTATCCGACTCCATTTCTTTCCCCTGCTTCCTCCTGGACATTTTGGATTTATTTAATAAGCCGCATGATTCCAGCATCTGAATTTGGTCGGTGACGTGGTTCTGTGACCTCTGGGAGCACTACTTGGAGGCTACCATTCCATCAAGGTAATTGCCCACACAACCACCACTTACAGTGAACATCTTACATTAAAAAAGCCGTCCTTCCAAACATCCAGAAGTTTTATATGATCTAGTTAAGAAGTGCTAAATCAGCAGCAAGGGTTAAGTGCTTTTTCTTTCCTGGGATGAAATGGCTCTACCTAGTCATTTTTAAAGACTAAAAATGCTAACGTGATGATTAAGCATCAGTTAAAAAAAAGTACTGGGTGGAGCGAGGAGACTGAAGAAATTAAATGAGGCTATTCACACACTCTTCTCTGCCCGTTACAGAAGCAGCTTCATTGCCCTTTTGCCTGATGACAGGGTGAGGATTTTCATTGTCAAACATACCTGTGTTTCCTCTGTGCCAGGTGCTGTGCTTGCTGGGCGCCAGGGAAACACAGTTCCTGCCCTTAAGGATAGCTGCAGAAGCAAGGCTGTCACCTGGGGATGACAGGTAGTATAGGGCAATGCACAAACAAGGAGGGGGCCAGTGGAGGCTGGCAAGGACACAGTGGAAGACAGAGCTTTGAGCCAGAGGCAAAAAAAAAAAAAAAAAAAAAGATGAACAAGCATTTATCAGGCAGGAGAGAGAGGGAGAAGAGGGCACTCACTGCGGGACTGCTGTGCAGATGTGAACACCCATGTGTTTTCCATTATCTTGGCATTGTTCTTTCTCTGCAAGCATCCCTTTTGCTGGAAGTCCAGCAGAACAGAAGCTACCCTACCTAATATCAGAGGAAACTCCCCACCAATTGGCGAGTAGAAGAGGCAAAAGCAGCAGCAGCCAGAAACATGACAAAACAAACACCAGGGCAGCCCACCTCAGCCTTGATGGATGGAGAATGTGGGGGACATCTCAGTAATAACATCATTTTAAACAGAGAACCTCACAGATGGTGGAATCCAGATGGAGACGTGGCACATCCTTCTAGCCTAAGTCCCATGTAAGCTCGTGGTAAGATTGGCCCCAGAGGTAAAGCAACACTTGCCAATTTGAAATAGGAGGTCGCTTTTCATTGCGGAGTACAGAGCAAGTTCGCCAATTCAGAACACGCCACTGTCCATGGGGCAATTCCGGCTGGGGAGGGGGAGAGGGAAGAGGCATACTTTCCACTGCTTCCAGCCCTTCTTTAAGAAGGCCTAAGGTTATTGATCCAAGGAGCTTTCAAAGTGGCGGCAATCACGAGCAGTAAGTAGTAGGGATGCTAGGAGACTTCTGGTTAACGTGTAAGGGATTTCTACCTTCACTAACAAATTCAGGATGACATCCCATTAAACCTCCATCAGCTCCAGAAGCCAGAGTCACGTGTAAGCAAGTGTACAGTTTAATTGTGGGGCCACGTAGAGCACTAACTGCTTTGCGCATACCGCTTACAGTAACCCTAGGAGTAGCCACTGTTATTTTTCCTCCTTTATAAGTGAGAAAACTAAAGCTTACAGAATTTTCTAAAAGACACTGGGCTAGAAAGCCACGGGGAGATTCCAACCTGGCAGCCTGGTTTCTCCAACTACCCTCCCCACTCTACTCCATCTACTATTACCGAGGTGTGTGAACCCCACACTTGGTTCACGTGGAAAAGAGACAAAGCATCATCATATACCCAGTGCCAGACACTTTGTAGTCAGGCAATATTTATGAGAAATTTATTTGTACAATCCCTGAGCTAAATACCGTTATTTCCTCCATTTTACAGGTGAACAAACAGAGGCACACAAGTTTTACAGCTTTACACAGCAAGTCAATGGAGAGAAAAGGGGCATCTTGACCCAGCAGAATCCGCCATGATTCTCCATGGCATTCGCCTGGCACCCTTGCCTACTTGGTTATCCTTCTTCCTTTCCCTGTTCTCACCCCTCCTCACTCCTGCACTCCAGCCACACAAGCCTCCTTTTCCTTCTAGGGCCGTGTTCCCCCACACTTAACATTCTCACATTTCCCTCTTCATTTGCTCTTCTTCGGGTACCCACTTAATTGTTAATTCTTCAGGCTAGCTTTCTCTGACCACCCCAAGCTGGCTCAGATTCCCTATCCTAGTGTTCATTGTATTTATCATAATCATCAAGGCTTTGTGTGTAATCATTTTATTGTGTATAATCATTTCATTAATGACCATCATGACTACCAGACTGTAAATCCCATGAGGAATGGTTTATCAATATATTCCCCACACTCTACAGAGTGCTCAGCACAGAGATTATTAACGGAACGGACGTTTGAGGCTCTATCTTGACTCTAAAGTCTAGAGCACAGTGTAACAAAGGAGGTTTATCAAAGACACTCAACTAGAACCCCAACCTATGGAGAAAAAGTACATCAAAATAACAAGCTGCCTAAGGAATAACGAAGCTAGCTGAGCATCCCCCACTCCTCCACTGGGGGACTCCACCTAAGGAATTCTGTGACACATTTGTCTTTATTACTATATGGCTCCATTAAAAGATTCTGGTGCCTCCATAATTTTACTTATTAAATAGGCATGTTAAGGCAGCTCAAGTTCTTATAAATCTTTAAACATACTAGTAAGGACAATCAAGGTGCCCACTTGTCACTAAGAAATTAGCATACCAAGAGCCCTCCTCCTCTGGCACCGCAAGCTGCCAGGGATCCAATCTCCTCCCTGGTCCATATCCCCCCATCTCAGTCGGGCACCTCAGAATAAAGAGATGTAAAGCATGAACCCCACCTGTATCTCAGTCACAGGGCAGGAAAACAGAAGACTGATGAAAAGATGTTCATGTGATTAAGACTACCTCGTATAAGGTCCAAGCTTGCATTCATCAGATACTTACGTGGCAGGGATGTGACATACCACATGGGGACAATAATACCATATTGTATATTTGAAAAGGACTAACAGTAGATCTTTAAAGTTCTCATCACAAGAAAAAATTTCTGACGATGGCAATGGGTATTAACTTCTCATCATTTTGCTATACATCAGTCTATTGTACATCTGAAACTAGGTTATCAATCATAGCTCAATAAACCTAAAGAGAAAAAAAAGACTACATTGTATACCAGAGAAGTTATCGAACAATAGTGAGATCAGACTATACATACTCAATGGAAAATTATGTAGGACAAGCATATCTGAATTATTAGAACATAGGAAACATCTAGGCAATGATGCCAAAGATGTACACATGTAGAGCATATCAAGTACATGTGAGTAAATCATTAAGATTTACTTTTAGTGACATGGCAGAGAGCTACGACTGACCACTGGCCATCAACAGGTCAATAATTGGGAGCTAATGTAAAATTTCTTCCACAGATCTCGATTTTCCAAATCAGAGAATTATCTTTAAGAAAATGTATGCTAAAGTGTTAGAACATATTATAAAAACAGAGGAAAAATAATCAGAGCAAGCTACAAAAGAAAATAAGCACCAATCACCTTGCTTTTAATCACACAATTGCGTCTCTTAAATCAATGAGGACATCAGATGCTCCCTCCAGCCAACCTTAACCAGGTCTGACTTCCTATGGAATACCATGCCCCTCCTCCATAGAGGAGGCCGGCCAGCTTCCCAGGAGAGCCAGCTGGGGCACTGCAGCATGGAGCCCCTGCCCATGATGGCTCAAGAGGAGGTCTATTTTGGCAGTAATTGAGAGCACAACCTCTTTGAGTAGCATTTTAGTCCACACTCTCAAGACTCTGATAAACCCAAAGGCAGGCCCACCATACTGTATGAAGCTGCGGGCACAAAAGGTCAGCAGGTGTAAGCAAAACCTGTTCCCACCACAGGATGTTCTCCAGGGCCTTGTAAAAGATAAGAGGGCAGTCCTCGCCCCTGCTCTCCAGGATCTAGCCATTCATCCACTTATTTGCTCACCCACTACCTTTAAAACTTTGAGCACTCCTCTGAACACAAAACTAAGACCTCTACTAGTCACGAGGGGCTATGAGTCCAGGATTAAAGACACAAACATAGATGAAGGGGAATGGTTTAGTTCAGAGCCATAAGCGGGCACGCTCAGAAGGCATCACAGGGCCGAAATAACCTGGAACAGGACCGAAGCGCCTCCTCAGAGACTTGATCCTCCCATTAAGGGGCAGTGCAGGAGGGGCGCCCAGGTGGCTCAGTGGGTTAAAGCCCCTGCCTTCAGCTCAGGTCATGATCTCAGGGTCCTGGGATCAAGCCCCACATCGGGCTCTCTGCTCAGCAGGGAGCCTGCTTCCCCCTCTCACTCAGCCTGCCTCTCTGCCTACTTGTGATCTCTCTCCTGTCAAATAAATAAATAAATCTTTAAAAAAAAGGGTGGGCAGTGTAGGAGAGTGGGTAGCACTCAGGCTCTGGATCCCAACTGTTTGGTTCAGATTCCAGCTTTCCCACTTGGGAGATAGGTTTACCTTATCCAAGGTCCTCTCTGTGCCTCAGATTCCTCATCTATAAAATGGGAATAAAACTCCATCTATGCCCTGGGGCAAGTACGAAGATTCGATTAATACATATTAAGTTCTTCCAACAGCACATGCCACATAAGACACACAACAATTTCTGGTTTTTGTGGAACAAAGTAGAGGCCGGCCTTGGGTCCTGGAGGACCAAACTACACCAGCAATCATACCACGAGAGACTGCTTGCTGCAGCTGTGGCCCAGGAGGAAGGCGACAGGGAGGTGAGCAGGGGTTGCCAGCCATGGTTGGAGGCAGAGCATGGCCAGTTCACTCCTCTCTTAGATTGAAAACTGGTCATCATCTATGGGGCTCCCATCTCCTCCAATCTAGGTCCAGCCAGCCAACACGAAGAACACTGGAGTTTTTGCTATGTGCTAGACATCAAGGTGAATACTTAATCTAATTTAGGCCAAGAAGCCTAGTGAGGTCACTAGTAGTGATGCTACCTCCATTTTATGAGGTACAAATACAAAGAGTTAAGTAGTGTAGCTGGAATTCAAGCCGCGGTCTTGGGCCAACCACAATGCACCCCTGCCTCGCTGTGCCATCTTCCAGTCTCAGCCCTGCTGGCATTGGAATGCCAGCTCCACCACATAGCTTCTGGAAGAGCCTGGTGAACTCCACTTCCTTCACCCTGGAGTTTCCTCGCCTAGGACACAGTGGTAATACCACCCACCCTGCATGGTTCAGTAAAAATACATGGTACCTGCCCGGTATAGAGCACGTGCTTCCTAAGTACTTCCAGGACTCTCTCGAGGACCTTTCCACAGAGATTTGCAAAGGCACCCCGGAGAGCTACACACTCAAGTCGGAGCTTCGGCAGGTGCCCGTGTGTTCACACACAGGATCACAGCCCATCGTCCTAATAACCCACTGAGTGGACACTAACAGCCTGCCTCAAGAGAGGCAGCCTTGGACTCCTAGAAAAGGGACTTGTCCAAGACCCTACCTTCAGCAAGAGGCACAGATGTACTTTGAGTCCATTTCTGCAGTTTTGTTGTTTTCTGTTTTGTTTTGTTTTTTGCACAGCTTCCCTAATGACAACATGATCAAGACAAGAAAATTCTTCCTCCAAGACCCTAAACTCCTCCATATATTGAGTTCCATCTCTAGCCTGCTTATGAAGTTTGGAGCGGTAAGCTGACCCAATTATAATTAGTTCCCTTTTGTGCACAGTCCTAATTCTCGGACATAAAAGACTTTTTAAATGCTGTACTGGCCTTAACCTTGCCGTATCTTCTCAAATTCAATAGTAAACAGTAGGGCATCCTGTTTAACCGCCAAGCTCTCTAATTTATGATTAGTCATTATAAATCATTTTTACATGTTGCTTCAAATGCGGTTTCTCAAGAATAAAAATCTGCCTGCATTGAAATGCGCAGTGATTTTAATATGCAAACCTCCAACAGAGATGATGTCTCATTTTAATTATTGTTTCGGTTTAATGGGTTTTCATTAAATTAGAGGATGGAGCAATTACTAGGGTGAACAGCTAATGTCTGAAAGGTAAGCTCCCGTGGCTCTGTGGGCAAAAAGACAGTTATGGCATCGAGAAGGAGAAAGCAACACTCCTCTGGATAAGCTTGCGTGACGCCAGATAGAAAACCCCACTGGCTACTTCTTGTCCAGCCTCAAAACAGAGTTGGCTTCCCCTCATGGAGAAATGCAAACAGCTCTAAGCATGTGTTCACCTTGGGGTATCTTCATGCAACTTTTTATCAGGAATCTGGGCTCCCCATCATCAGACTAGAAAGAGCTCCAGGAGTACACAGCCCGCAAAGCTACATGTCAACCACAGGCGAATACTCCTGATGAGATGTTCTCGCCCGTGTAAGGAGCATAGTTGGTTTAGTGGATTAATATCCAACTTCAACATAGGCTGTAACGACCACCATCCTGTTCGCTTGCAAACTGTCAGAGGCTCAACAAGAAAGGACTGTGTTGGCCTGGGCGCTACCCTACCCCAGAAACCGCAGAGTTGGTACTTGGGACCAACGGGACAGATTACTGCAGTGAGGGAAAGAATGAGAAGAGAATGAAGGGAGGCAGAGAGGTAAAATCTACTTTATTGGGGTCCCAGTGGTCAAAGGTGAGGGGCGTGACTTAATACTAGGGAAAATGGGGACTCAGCCTTGTACAAGTCCGCACCTGGCGAAGGCAGGAAGGCTTGGCAAGCTTCAAACACACGGTTTTGTTTTTTTCCCAAATAAGCTGAAGGAGAGAGGGCAGCTAGCTACAGGGGGCCCTTCCAGAAGTAATTGGCCTATTACGTTAGGGCAGGCCTGGTCACTATGTATGCCGAGGAAGGAACATGGGCCCATCTCACTAGGCTATGGGAAAGAGGAAAAAAAATATATTTTCCACAACATTCTGAAACAGGGAGAAATCACGAAGCAGCTTTAGTCCCGAGTAAACCAGCAGAACTAAGTGATGAGTAAGGTGCCCACACCTGCACAACACCCCACCCCCCCAGCTTCAATCAAGCCACCTGTCCGGGTGGCCATTTTGCTGGCCAGGGGCTGCTGGAAAAGGTTCTTTGCTCCATTATTACAAGTGCCCTGAAGGTTTCTGACAGGGGTAAGAATTTGGAACTCAATATAATGCTTTTTTTAATCCCCCTCAGCTCCTTTATTTCCACCGTCCGACAAAGCACACCATCAGCTTAGATCACGTGCATTAATCTAAGTACATGCCTAGCTAGCTCAGTTCCACAGTCACTGCTGAGGAGGTCTCCCTTGGTATTTTTCTATCTGTCTTGGCCACAGGGTGTTTGTGCTTTGGGGTTCCTGGGGAAACCATGCAACTATTGGCCTTTCGACCCTGTGCTGAGCAGGGAGAATAAAGCTTTGTGGACACCGCCAACTCCAGGCTTTGCACAGAAGCGCCAAGAAAGGGGTGCAGCTTCCTGCTGTGTTTTGAAACCTGACCTCCTCTTTGGAAATTTTATTCCAATCATATCAAACATTAATGTCACCCTTGAAGTGAATCACTGGAAATGCTTACTCCTGAACTCCTAACGGCTCTCTGGCTCCAAGATCCTTCGCGGCCAATTTCCCGCTACCACCTTCCCAAACGAGATCTGCAACTAAGGGCTGAAATTACAATCCCCATTTACGGAAGTTTTCTGAAGAAATGAAAAGGTCGATTTGGGGAAAAACTGGTCTTTTATCATTGTTACAAATACCCTGGCTCCTGCATGTCCGAGGGTGACCTACCTGAGTGGCCAGTGGCCAGTAAGTGACTCCTTCCCGGTTGTAAATAGCGCCTTCGTGGTAATTCACCTCAAAGGGGGCTTCCTCAGGCTCCTGAGTTTTTTCTGTTCCGGTATGGTGTCACTTGCCCAGGGGATGTTCCTTTTGGCTCCCCGAACTACCCCTCCCTAGAATGGTGGTTGGCTCCTCCCCGTGCAAGCGCCCGTGGGCCACAGGTGGGCTGAGTGCAGGGCACGGGAGGCACGTGGAGCTCTGCAGCCCAACTTCTCCCACCTGCAGTTCCGGCTGCCTTCTCCGCGCCGATCCAAACCCTGCTCCTCTCTCAGGGCCCCCCCCCCAATCCTGCACCAGCATGAGGCCCTACAGCCCCAGCTGAAGGGGAATTTCCCTTCCCACTACACTCCAAAATTCCAACACATACTGTGGGGCACATTCTCTGTGGCAGGCTCCGTACCATGGGGAGTAAGACACAGTCAGGAGGGAGCCATCCAGCCAGCACTTTTACCTGTGGGGACTAGCCCCATTTACTTGCCCCCATCTCACAATCTTCATCTTGCCAAACCCAACGGTCAGTTCTCAGTCCTCAGCCCCACGGACATCTCTGCAACTAACAGTTGTCCCCTCCCTCCTCTGGCGCATTCTGGTTTTCCTACAACCGCTGGGACCATCTTGAAGCTTCTCCATGCCCTCTGCTGCCTCCTTTCTACTTAGTTCTCAGGGTGCCTCCAAGGCTCTCTTCCCATCCCCTCCTGAGTCTGTCTCTCTCTGTCTCTCATATCAGAGAATCATGGAGGCCTTTTTCAGACTAAAATCAGTATCAGTCACCTCAACTCTTACTTTAAACTCTCTAAAAGCTGCCCATACTAGTTTCCTATTGCTGTGAAAGCAAATACCACAAACTTAATAGCATCCAACAATACAATCTTAGCATCTTACAGCTGCGGAAGTCAGAGGTCTGGGGGCAACTGGGTGGCTCAGTCGGTTAAGCGTCTGCCTTCAGCTCAGGTCATGATCCTAGGGTCCTGGGATCGAGTCCCACTCCATGCTCCCTCAGTGAGGAGTCTGCTTCTCCCTGTGCCCCTCACCCCACTCACTCTCTCTCTCTCTCACATAAAATCTTTAAAAATAAATAAATAAAAATGCCTTCAGAAAAAAAAAGTCAGAAGCCTGAAATGGGGTTCATTGGACCAAAAACCAAGGTGTGGAGAGAGCCAAGCTCCCTCCAGAAGCTCTAGGAGAAAATCTCTTTAGCTTGCCTTTTCCAGGTTTCCTGGGCTCATGTCCCCTTCCTACAGCCTCCAGGCCAGCAGTGCCGCACCTCAGAATCGCCCTGGGCTTCCAAGCTCACGCCACGTCTCTGACCTTCCTGCTTATCTCCTCTTTTAAGGATGTCTTTGATGACATCAGGCCCACCTAAAGATTCTTAATTTAATTACACCCACAGAGTTGTTTTTATGATGTAAAGCAACATATTCACAGGTTCTGGGGATCAGGGCAGGGATATCTTTGGGTGGGCCATTATTAAAACTACCACTCTGCACAACACAATTTAATCAAAACGCTAACACCTTACCACTGGCCTGCAAGACCCCACGTGACTTGGTGGTACAACTGAGGCGGCAATTAAGACGAAGTTTTTGCTTTGGCCCTGGGTATGCTTCCTGGCCTCTTCTGGTACCTCCATCCACACTGGCCATCCTGGAGCCCCTTAAACTTGCTTGAACCTAAGCTGCCTTTGTGACAGTTGTTATAAGAATGTGGGCTCTGGAGCAGAACAGCTTGGAGCCAATTCTCAGCTTTGCCCCTTCTTTGACCTATAACCTTGGTCAAGTGATTTCACCTCCGTGCGCCTCCATTTTCCTTTCTGTAAGATGGGACTCATAACACCCATGTGCCTTGTAGGAGTATTGTAAGGATTAAATGAGCTAATGAATATAAAGAATTTAGAACAGTGCCTAGCACATAAAAAGTCGTCATCATTAATAATAATGTAAGTGATCATTCGTAATATTATCTTTGCATGGGTGACTCATTTTCATTCAGCCATCAGCTCAAATACCACCTCTGCAGAAAAGCCCTCCCCAGTCCTTCCTAGGGTCAGTCCTCTCCTGCTTTTTCTACAAGATTGCTATTTTAATTTCTTCATAGTACATATTACTACCTAAAGTTACTAATTTATACTGTGATTACCCAACTCTGCTGACCACATGCTTCATGAAGACAGAGACTTTGCCTTTTCTCTGCTGCTACATCTCTGACACCAAGAACAGTGCTTGTCACATGGAAGTACAATAAATATTTGTTGAACGAATGAATGAATATGATATACTGCTGGCTGTCTCCTCCCTGCACCCAGCCCGAGGGCCCACAAAGGCAGGTGTCGGTCAAATTCTTCTTGTACCATCAGGACCCAGCACAGTGACCGGCACACAGAAGCAGAGCCAAGTCTCAGTGAGTGCTTGCTGATGGACTGATATGCAAATGAGCTACAGAGACAGCTTCAAAGATAAAGTCTCAAAAAAAGAAATTATTTTTCTCCAGGAGGTCACTCAAAAATTCAGAGGGAAAGGATTCCGAAGTCTCATGCAACAAAGCAATTCACAGCAGGATGCCAGGAACTTCCTCTCCAAACCTTGCCCTGTACTAGTGGGCTGGACATCTTCCCAATTATGGTGAGATCTGCTGTTTACATCTTTTTTTTTAAGGTTTTTCTTTCTCTTTCTTTTCTTTTCTTTTCCTTTCCTTTCTCTTTCTTCCTTCCTGTCTTTCTTCGAGAGAAAGAGAGAGAGAGAGCGCGCGCGCGCGCGCGCGCGCGCGCGCACACACACACAGCGGGAAGGGGTAGAGAGAGAATCTCAAGCAGACTTCACACAGAGCCCAGAGCCCAACGTGGGGCTTGATCCCACAACCCCCAGATCATGACCTGAGCTGAAATCAAGAGTCGAATGCTTAACCACCTGAGCCACCCAGGCCCTCCGGTGAGATCTGCTGTTTAAAATATAGTATCAAAAAGGATGCTGTGGCTAGCTTATACATAAAATACACAGCTAAAAGCGAACTGTTTGAATACCAAGGCTGCTGTGTCTCTCTTTTCCAATGGTGCTTGCAGCTCCTAAGGGTCTCCTTTAAGGTGTCCCACTCCCCTCCCCAGAAAGTCAGGAAAATGATCTGAGGGGGACCCAGCATCAGGATTTATTTGTTATGGTCTTACAACTGATTGGGACGAGCAACCATGGCTTAGACCTGGGTCCTGCTTGGTATCCTGGCTCCAGGTCAAAAGTGGCAAGCGGACCAGCCTCAGGCCAGAGGGAGCATCCCCACGCTGGTTTAGCCACCGTATTACACATCACTCTCCCAACCAACACGGCAGACTCCATCAAGTCGAAGGTGCCACAGTTTAGAAGATACACCATTATTTTACACCCCCTAGAAAGGAAAATGAAAAGCTATCAATTAGAACTCTAAGACATTACTGATCGTAGGACCGTTTATTATGTAATTACGAAAATGTATGTAAGTGTGTGTTAGGAATACGGTATAAAAACTGGGAGAGTTCATATAAAAATCTAGATCTCCAGTAAAAAATTAGGTGACCTGGCAACATAGGGCTCCCGTTCCCACAGGCAACAATGCAGTGAATGCTGACGCTGAGGAAAGGCAGGGCACTGCACCACGTCACCATGTGGCTGCATTCCCCTGCTCAGCTGTTACCAGGCTGACCCTCCAAGCTTCTGGGATTGTGGCCCCTCCCCAGCACATCTCCGGAGTGTGCTAATTCCCCACACTCCATATACGCCCAGCCCCCCTACGAAGCCCCTCCATCCCCAGACCTCCTGGGCCTTCCTGGCCCACCCAGGTGCTTCTTGGCAGATGCTGGGGTCCTGATAACAGCAATTCACTGAGCCTGGGACCCCTCTCAGCCTTTGGTGTAGCCAGAGCACTTTTGGCAAAACTAAACAAAACAAAACAACACAGCCTCTCTCTTTTACCCAGTGTAATGTACAAATATAGCCATTTGCCTTGGGTGCCAAGATATGGAAGAAATTGGAAAACACTGCCCTGTGTTGTCGTAGAATTGAGATCAGCAGACTTGGAATGCACCATCAGTCCCGACACTTAGTATCTAAGTGACAGGTCATTTAATCCCTCTGCAATTCTGTTTCTGTCCCATTAAATGGTAATATAGTCATGATACTTATACCACAGAAGCGACATGACAAATACACGCCGTCATCTACATGAACAGTTTTTAAATGTTTGTCGCTGTCACTGTCTTCCCTGAGTGCCGGGGGTCGGACGCCACCACGTGAGTCGCACCCACGCAGAGGCTACACTGGGAGGGCTTCCTCTCACCAGCTTCCTGGAGGAGCTGACAACCTAGCAGTGTGAACAGGTAGACGGAATCCAGTATGATGAAAAGAACTCCCGAATGAATACATATCTTGCACTGAATCCATGAATACTTTGGACCAGAGATGGGAGGCCATGAGCATAAGAGTCTCAGGGGTTGATAGGTGTCTCTGGGTAAATCAGTGAGTGAGTGAGGAGAAACTAAGCCCCGTGTCTGCAGAGGAAGCCTATGGAACAACAGTTGGCCTTTTTTCCCCCCTAGTGAGGTTGATACATCTTTTTTTAAAAGTGTCTCACATGTAACCAACTCACGATGTAACCAACAGCTTTTTTCTTAAACTCTTTGTTGCTGTCCCACACCATCTATAGAGTGTAGGTACACTTTTAAACAGGCTTTTCTGGCTTCTAGTCCCCCAAATCCTCCTACCACTGGTACCAAACAATCCAGACCCCGTATTCTATTTTTTAAAAATGAGAAAAATGAAAAAGCAACACCACAATATTTTGATCAACCACAGTGTAATAATGTGAGCATGATAAATGCAAAGATGCCTGTCAGCGTTCCTATTTATGTGTAACTACTGATGGAGCCCTCCCCTTAATTATGCTCTTCTTCACTCTCTGCATAGAGTCTGTCAGTGTGGGGCCGGGGGTAACTAAGCCCGGGAGCTCCAACCAGCAGAAATACGTGCCACACACCCAGTCATTCCGTGCAACTTTTCCAAACGAATTATTGGAGAGATTTAAGAATTCTTCAAAAATGTCACAATAATAACTATTTTATCTTTGTTATGCCATAATTATGATTTGGAGCTTTGCTTTTCTTATTTCATCCAGGCACACACCACAACTCATGAATAAAATATGACAAGTTTGATAGCAGCCATTGGAGAGGGTTCATCCGTAACAGCAGACGTGCTCCGAGTACAAAGAGCTTTTGTATTCCGACAGCCTTTGTTTCCGGGACGGGCTTTTATCTCAAAGAAGGACCACATGCATTTCTCCCATCTCGCCCGTCCCCCTCCCACCACCCCACAGTTCTTGCCTTCGGCACAACACCTGAAACTCTGTTTACTTTGTCTTTTAATGAGGACATTTCTAAACAATTAGGGAACAAATCACAAAACCAAAGGGCGCTCTGCTCACCAAGAAACTGACTTGAAACAACACATCAAACAATTGACTCCAAGAGACACAATGGGAACCACAAACCAACGCACCAAATATGTGACTTTACATCTTGGAAATCATTCACGTCACTGCACCCAATGGCAAGATATTTAAAGCACCCACAAAGTTCTCTTTCGAGAAGTTCCCTCTCCCCAGCAGAGGCTGCCAGGTCCCTTCAAAGTTCAGGCTCTGGCATGTCTTTCAAAGAAATAAATGTGAAAAGGAAAGGAAAGGAACGTGTGGTTCTGCAAAACCATCAGCGTTTATCATATGGCCCGAGGGATGTCAGACTTCAAGTTTCAAGGTTTCATTTTTTAAAGCAAATCTCTGAGTGTCTTGTTCTATCACACATATAAAACCAGCTGGCTTCCAAGTTCCCCTCCAAACGCAATTTTTTTTCCCCAGAGTTTGTTTCAAAATATGTAAGTGCAAAAAGACATTTTAAAGTCACTGCTTGCCTAGAATTTGAAGGACGGAGATTTAAACCTCCAAGACGGAGCAATGTGCCAATCTCCCAAAGTCGTGGGCTTGTCCGTGGGGGAGCTTGACAAACAACTCCAAGATTAAGCTGAGGCTCCAAAATGTTTCTAACACTCCTCCAGAAAGTGAACCCCGGTACCATCAGGCAAACTAGAATGCAAAGGCTTAAGCATATGTTGTTTTCTTGTGTGTACTGGGCAAAATGCACAGTGAGAACGAAGTTTGGGAAATGGTGGGTCTACATTGTTTTTAACCGCACCCAAGTGCTGCAAACACCAGGCAATCTTCACCGGAGATCTCTTTCACCCACCAGAACCAAGCAAAGCCTGGGTGAATGGCTACTTGGTTGCGGCAGGGATCTCCAAGGGGGTCAGTTTCATCACGCTTTTTTTTTCGTCATGTTTTTGTCATGTTGCAATGAACTGTGCCTCGCCACCTGCGGACACTACATGACATCAGGCAACCCAGAGGTGGGTAGGTGCAGGGGAAAACTAAAATTCTTCTTCTACCACCCACTCCACGCCCCACACCCCCACCTTACATACCAGACACGCCTGCAGTCTGTACAGCAAGACAAGACTAAATATTTGGCAGATAAACAAGGCAGCAGCTTGAACTCTCATGAAAAAGAGCTCGTTTTTATTTCCATAAGACAATACACAATCACAGTGTTTGGAGCTCTGAGAGGCTGACCATTTGGAGAGGCTAGGCTGAGCCTCCCTTCCTTCAGCCCTGATATCTCAAAGAGGCCAAATGAGGCCAAGGAATAAGGCAGCAGCATGTAAACCTTTAACAGACACTGTCGAAAGGGATTAGACCTCAACTGCAGGTTTCATAGGAAAAAAGGAAGAAAAATAAAAGATTCCCAAGCATATATCTATATTAATGACAAATCTTGATTTTTAACTCAAAAGATCTCAAAGGGCAAATCTCAGGGTCTTGCCTGAGAGAGCCAGCAGCTGACTTCTGTCACCATGGGCCCTAGTGAGTCACTCCCTCTCTCCACCACAGGCCGGACACTGCCTTCCACACTCCATTCGCCGCCTTCTCGCACCCAGGCCTCCAGGGCAAAGTACAACATACTTCCAATCGACTTTCCCAGATAAAGTCTAGGGACTCATGGTCTGGGACATGAGACGGACCTGCATTTGAGCCAACTCCGGTGTGCACTCCAATGTTTCTGGGGCTCTCCAATCACGACTTTAACAGGAGCTGATCAGTGGCCTCCTAGGCACAGCCTGAGCAGCAGAGAACTGGCCACACTCGTCAAGTAAACCAAAAGGATGAGTCGAACACACTTGAGAACATTACAACCACATGCACCCCAGCCTAAACTGTTGGTGGCACAGAAAATGCTGGCATTTCTCAATTCGAGTGTTAAGCCCCCATTTTCCTATGTGTAAGAGGGCATGGTGGCTGCTGAGTGGAGACCCAGAGGCTACAAATAGGAGCAAGCCCTCTCCTCACCCCATGTCATTCAGCCACGCTATGTTCTGAGACTTCTGTTTGGCAACTGAGGAAGAAAAAAGAAGAGATTTTTGTTGTTGCTGCTGTTGTTATGATGGCAGCCTGAAGGCAGAGAATGAGGACTGCTCCCTCCTCTCCAGGCCTTCGGGCAGGGTTTGAGCTTCTATGTCTAGAGGGATAAGACCTCACAGGAGATGGGATATTTTCTTGAGAGATTTTGTGGATTTTGGGCAAAGCAAGGATAACTGGGGGCCATGAGACAAAGTGTAGAGTAATTCAAATAAGAGCCTTTCTCCTACTTTCAGCGAGGAACATTCTGCTCCCCAAGGGGCTGGGTCCCAGGCCAAAGCAGGGAGAAGAGCTCCACCCTCAAGCAGAGCAAAGACCTACTGAATCCATGAAGACCGGCATCTCTGGAGTCCATCAAGGACAGCATGGACAGAAGTAGGGACTCCTAAGGGGTTCTGTCAGGCCTGGCAAAGACAAACCTCCCAGCAGATTCCAGAACTGACCACAAGAGAGACAAAGGAACAACCTGCCCAATGGTGGATGAAGCTATCAGACTGAGTGGTGAGGTGCCATAGAAGGGACCCCAGAAAGACTTGGGGTTCCTGAGATTTTGCACAAAAAAGCTAAAGGTTCTTCTTGGGCAGAATGGAACAAGAACGGGTGTTTCATGGTCATTAGCAATATTGTGGTTACGTTCGTATTCACAGCTTTGTGAATCCTCCTGACATTTGAGCCTCCCTTAAAACAAGCCATCACTGCTATGAACAACAACGGTTGGTGAGGATGTCGAGAAAAGAGACCCCTTGTGTACTGTTGGCGGGAATGTAAATTGTACAATCACTAGGGAAAACAGTATGGAGATTTCTCAAAAAATTAAAAATAGAACTGCCATATGATCAAGCAATCCCACTTCTGGTATATATACAAAGGAAATGAAATCTCTACCTCAAAGAGATATCTGCACCCACCCCCGTGTTCACTGCAGTATTATTTGTAAGAGCCAAGACAAGGAAACAAGCTAGGTGTCCACTGACAGATAAACAGATAAAGAAAATGTGTATACACACACACAGGCGCACGTGCATGCACACACACACACACACACACACACAATGGCATATTATTTGGCCATAAAAATAGAAGGAAATCTGCAATGACATGAATGGACTTTGGGGGCATCACGCTAAGTGAAATAGGTCAGACGGAGAAATACAAATACTGAATGATTTTTACTTAACTTAAAAGACACACTCAGAGAGAGAAAGAGGAGAATGGTGGTTACCAGAGGCTGGGTGGGAGAAATGAGTAGATGTTGGTCTAAAGATACAAACTTCCAGTTATAAGAGGAATAATTCTGGGGATCTAATGTACGGCATGGTGACTATAGTTAACATCGTATTATACACTTAAAAGAGTGGATATGAAATGTCCTCATCACAAATAATAATAATAATAATTATAGGAAATGATGGGTATTAACTAAGCTTACTGTGGTATAATCACTTTGCGATATTTATCAAATCATCATCCTATACACCTGAAATGTAAACAATATTATATAGGTCAGTTATAAATCGATAAAATTGGGGGGAAAGTCATTCATGGCATGAAGTTGAAGCATCCAACTACTGAGGCACTTCAGTGTGGGTTTCGTCCATGAGGACCATGGATGCTCTGAATATCTGAGCCTCCAGGTCAGCCCAAGGAGAGCGCTGAGCTGAACTGCAAAACTATGAGAAGCAATTGCTGAAATGCCCCCAAACTTTGAATATAGGGCATATATATAAAGGGAGGCAGGTTTTAATGTAAGAGTTGAGTTTAAATGCAACAAGAGACACACTTAGGTAAGAGCAAGGGGGAGGAAGGAGGGAAGAAGACAGTTTCTCTGGCAAGTCCACAACTGAGACCCATCTGTGCTACTCGCCAGCTGTATAACCTTTCTGAGCCTCCAATTCCTCATCTATAAAGTAGGGATAAAACTCTCGAGCTCACAGATTGTCATGACATATGGCAGGCTCCATAAAGATCGGTTCCTTCCCCTACTGCCTCCCTTTCACTGTCCCAACCTACAGAATTCCCACTGCTTTTAAGATACTTGTTACATAAACAATAGAAAAACAAAATATTACATTCGTAGATTCTCACCAATAGAAGGGACCCTAAAACGGTGGACCTCAAGTAGGGTGATTTTTCCCTCCGGGGACACTTGGCAATGTTTGGAGACATTTTGATTGTTACAACTGGGAGGTGCTAGTGACATCTACTCAGTAGAGGCCCAGGATGTTGCTAAAGATCCCAGAATGCACAGGACAGTCCCTCACAACACAGAATGATCCAGCCCCAAATATCAGCAGTGCTTCGATGGAGAAACACTGCCCGAGACGATCTCGGACCCACCCTCCCACTAATTCAGGAATGTTCTCTATACTATCTCTGGGTGACGGTCTTCTCAGCTTCTGCCTGAACATCCTCAGGGATAAACCCACCCACTGTGGATGAGCTCTAATTCAAAATGTCTCTCCTTAGATTACATCAAAATAAAGAACTTTCAGCCAGTTGATCCTTTGTTGATCTCTTCTTCTCAACAGGAGAAATCAAAAACCTCCCGGGTTTATCAAGTAGCTGGTGTACGGTAGGTTCTTAAGCATGCAAAGCCCTGGGGGAGAACCAAATGTGAATAGAGCCCCTGTGCTCAGGAAGCTTACACCCTCACTGAGCAGACAGACAGATGAACAAACTGCAAAATAAGGCAGAATAAAAAGTGGCTTAGGTAAAATTTTAAGGAATGTGCTGAATCTTCCCCTGGGAGAAAGAACCCATTTAATTCAAACTGAAGTCATCCAAGATTGGTCAAGAAAAGACATGGTACACATGGAGAAGTTAAAGAGGCTGAAGTGGAGACAGAGATATCTCTAGCTGACAAGACACCGAGAGCAAAGACCGGCATCATGAGAGTGCACACACACACGAAGGTCAGCAGTAGGATGGACAAGGTTCAGAATCAGCAAAGGGATGTGAGAAATGGGTTGGAGCCAGATTCATGGAAGATCTCAAATGTCATGCTAAGAAATCTGGATTCTTCAAGCCACACGCTGAATAGGGCAGTGCCATAATGGGTCCTATGGGAGGACTACGCTAGCCACAGCTTTGCGTGTGGACCAGAAAAGAGGGAGATGAGCAATGACATGAGGGGAGATCAGGATGAGGGACTGTTCAAGGCTGAACTGTGTCCCTCCAAAATTCATATATTGAAGCTCTACCCCCCAATGTGATGGTAACTGGACTTAGAGCCTTTGGGAGATAATTAGGTTTAGATAAGGTCATGAGGGTGAGAGGCCTCATGATGGGATTAGTGCCCTTATAGAAGAGACTAGAGAGCTTGTACTCTTGCAATTTCAATCTCAATCTCAACCTTTCCCCCCACACACACCACCCTCACCACATAAGAATATAGCAAGACATTATCCATCTGCAAGCCAAGAAGAGAGGGTCCTCACCAGAACCTAATCATGTTGGCACCTTGATCTTGGACTTCCCAGCATCCAAAACTATGAGATGTTCTATTGTTTAAGATTCCCAGTTTACGGTATTTTGTTACAGCAGCCCAAACTAATACAACATGTTACGAAGAAGCAGGGGGAGCATACCAAAAGTTCAAGGAAGACCAAGACATGGTTGTCACCCCAGGTTCTGAAGGCAAGAGATATGACTGCGGAGGTGGAAGAGTTAGCCAGAGATACGCATGTACGCGGCCTGGGGGTGGGGGAACTGTTTCCCAATCTCTCCTGGCCTAAGGCAAAATATCTGAATTAGGTGAAACAGCATTAGGGTGTCGTTCTTCTACTTTTGTCAGCAGAACTATGATTCTGAACTTTCCACAAAGGCTAAAAAACAGTGAAATCCACATTAAAGCTCCACAAATGATGCACTGTCAAACGTAACTCTCCAAAATGACAAACCTAGAGACAGAAAATTACAGAAATTAGATTCATTGTAACTTTGAAAACCGAATTTTTATATTGCAGTTGTTGGTGCTCTACACTTTACATCATTTTCATTTAAGGTCAGTATAAAGCACTCAATCGCCCTTTCTTGGGAAAGGCTGTTTTTTTGGATTTTCTTTATCGAGATCATGGCCTTCCTTTTTTGATGTAATCAGTGTCTTTTCTTCATAAAATATGGACAAATGAGTAGATGAAATTTAATATATTCATATCCCTCCTTGGCAAAAATAAAAAGTTAAAGACCCTGCATCATTTCCTAAATTGTTTCTGCAACTCTACCGAATTGTGAAACCCAAAATTCCAGAAGCCATCAACCTAAGGTTCGATAAGTAATCCATGATGTCTTCATCCAAGTCACTGATAAAAACCACCAGCTCAGAAAGAATTTCGTACAAAATCAGACCGCATGGCCCTGGGGACCACTCTGTAGGTCAACAGTGATTCATGAATCAACATTTTTAGGAAATGTTTGTTCAAGCAACTATAAATCCACCTAACTATATTATCGACAAGCTCACATGTAACGATCTTGCCCAAAGACTATCCTGAGAGACTGTGCTAAAGGCCCCACTGAAATCAAAGTATACTTGTCTGCAAGATAACAATGGATAAAACTGGTCAAGAAGCCAGAGGTAACTGGATTTTTTTTTTCCTGCTCATCATGCACTTCCCCCTTTTCTAGTATCTATGCCATGGTTTTCCTTTGGAGAAGCACGACTCCCCAACCCTCTGTCTATATGGTTCAGGTGTTGACTACACCCACAATGGCTTTAGTAGACATGTGACATAGGCCTGGGCATTCAGCGTCAGCCATCCTCCAGAACACAGGCGTCTGATTTAGGGATGGGTATATAACCCAAGACACTCCAATGAGACATAGTTCCAAAACATCCACTTTACTTATTGACAAAAAGAGAGGCACCTTTCCACTAAGGTTCTGGAAAGAATATGAAATAAGCCTGGGGTCCTCAGGACCACGTTGCTCCCCAGAGGAGCAGCCTACTTAAATACAGCCAGCCCAAAACAGAGCAGAGCTAAGAGATGGGGAGAAAGTGAGATTAAGTTATTGTGACATCAATAGAGCTCTTTAATCCAAGAAGACGCAAGCCACCTCTATCCCTAACTTTGGTTACGTGAGCCAACTAAATTTCTCCTGTTTATGTAAGCCCTGAGTTGGCTATTGATCTATTGCAAGTACAAAAGTTTGGCTGGTACATAAGATACTTTTAAAAATGTAAGTTTGGCAAGTCCTAGCATTTCATTTATCACACAGACATTCATGTGCACCTTCACAGTTCCAGGCACTGTGCTAAACTCAGGGACAACACAGAGAATAAACTTGGCACTGGCCTTTAAAGAGGTAGTTTAGTAAAGGAGACAAATAGCTACAGACACAAAGTACAAGAAAATATGTGGTCAGGGCTAGAGTTAAGTATAATTAATGGGGGAGCACACAGACCAAACTGAACTGATTCTCCCTTTCAGGGTCCAAGAAGCCATCAGAGAAATGGGGACATTTGAGTGGATACTTGAACTAGCTCCAGGGGAGTCAACAATTTCTCTTCTTTTTTTTTTAAAGATTTTATTTATTTATTTATTTGACACAGAAAGAGAGAAAGAGAGAGCGCGCACAAGCAGGGGGAGGGGCAGAGAGAGAGGGAGAAGCAGGTTCCCCACTTAGCAGGGAGCCTGATGCGGGACTTGATCCCAGGAACCTGGGATCATGACCTGAGCCAAAGGCAGTCGTTTAACCAACTGAGCCACCCAGGCACCTATCTTCTTATGTTCCCATCTGTTTAGTTAAAAAGGAAATCTAGAATTTTGTCAAAAAGCGATATTAAGATCACTAAGCTACACTTTCTGGAATCTACAACTTCTCCACTAACAATAATAATAATAATATTATTATTATTATTATTTATCCAGCCCTTCAGCAACTCCCTCATTGTCCATGAGTTCCCTAAGATCCCAAGACAGAGGCTGGATGATCAAAACTAAACCCACCATACGTCTCTGAATGAGATGCCTCTGAGCCTCAGAGCTAGAATTGCTTAAAGCACTTTGAGGCTCTCTTTCCATTTCATAACTAAATTGGGCAGTAATTTTCCCTCATTCCTGTTTGCACCACACTGTCCTATATTAAGAGCACTGACTGAAATGAGAGAAAGTATGTCTGTGTCAACTGTTAATCTTACACTTTCTATTCCAAGCATATTGCCCATGCCTACGTTTTCCTGTTACTTCTCCCAGACACAGTTAACGGTAAGATCTTAAAGCCATGGAAATTTCTGGCACATGAGATATATCTCCAAAATCTTCTGTTTAAAAGGCAATAACTTAGGTAAAGAATAACTTTTGGTCTCACCAGTTATACTTTTATTTAATAGAGAAAATTCTCAAAGAAGCCTCAGTTTCTCTTTGCCATTTGTATAAGACATGTTTATAAATGTTTGACCTCCCACCATCCTGCTGTTGAAACAGCTACCCCCAAAGCTGAAGAAAGCTAGAGTTGGCACCAGATCATCTCAATAAATACAGAAAAAGCACTTAACAAAAATGCAACAACCATTCATGATGATAGCAAAAAAACCGCTCTTAGCAAGTAGATCTTAAAAGTTTTCATTACAAAAAAATTCTGTAACCACGTATGGTGACAGATGTTAATTGTCTGATGTCTAGATGTTAACTAGACTTGCAGTGCTCATTTCACATATATACAAAAATTGAATCAGGTACACCTGACTAAGGTAATAGTATATTACACTGTAATGTAATGTAATGTAATGTAATATCATTATACCTCAATAAAAAAAAAAACCTCTTAGCAAACGAGGATAGACGACAACCTCCTCATTCTGATACAGGGCATCTACAAAATAACTAACCAAATAAATAAATAAAAACCTCCAGGTAACATTATACTTAAATGGTGTTAAGTATAAGTTTCACTTTATGGTGAAATGTTGCTTTCCTTCTACGATTGGGACAAAAATGTTCAGTATTCCTTCTACTCAGCATTGTATTAGAAGTTTTAATCAGTGCAATAAGGCAGGAAAGGAAATCAAAGACAAAAGACTAAAAAGAAAGAAGTAAGACTGCCATTATCAACAGAGGACATCACTGTAAATAAAGAAAACCTTATGAAATATGTGAAAGAAAATAAGAGAATAAGTGGATTTAGCAAGGTCTCAAGATAAATGATCAACATATAAAATATAAAAAATACAATATATAAAAGTTCATTGTAATTCTGCAAAATAGCAACAAATAAACATAAAAGTTAAACCCTATTACATTTAAATCAGAAACAAACTCTAACATCAAAGAATAAATCCAAAGAAAGGCATGTAACACCCCTACACTAAAAACTATAAAATAATGATGAGAGATAGTTTAAAAACCTAAACTGATAGAGAGATATATAATGTTCATTGATTGATTCATGGAAAACTCAGTATTTTTAATATATGCATTATTCCAAATTGACACAAAGATTTAATACAATCCACATCAAAATCTCAGTAGAATTTTTTGAAGAAATTGAAAAGCTGATGCTGAAATGTAAATTAAAATAAAAAGGATCTAGAATTACCAAGCAATCATGTAGAAGAGAACAAAGCTGGAGTTATTACACTATCTGATTTCAAGACGTACAATAAAAAAAAAAAAAGGCTTACAATAGCTGCAGTAGTCAAAAGAGATGATGATGTCATCATCATCAGAATAAAGCTATAGATGAATGGAACAGAATGGAGAATATAGAAATAGACCCACACTATGTAGTCAAGTGAGTATCGATGAAGTCACTAAGTCAATATAACAGGAAAAGAAGTATTTTTAACAAATGGCAACAGAACATGTAGATATCTGTATTTTTAAAAATGAACCTCAACTTTTAACTCACACCACACACAAAAATTAATTCCAGATGCATCATAGACCTACACATAAAAGCTGGAACCATAAAGTTCATAGAAGATAAAATTTCCTCATAACTCTTGACTAGTCAAGGATTTCTTAGATAAGACACAAAAGGCAAAACAAAAAGGAAAAAAAATAATATCTTGGACTTCATCGAAATTTAAAATTCATGTTCAAGAAAACACCCACAAGAATATAAATAGCTAAGCCAGAGACTGGCAGAAAAATATTTGCAGTGCATGTATCTGACAAAGAGCTTATAACCACAATATATAAAGAACTCTTACAAGTCAACAATTTTTTTTTTAAATGTGACGACTAAAAGACCTTAATAGTTCACACAAAGATATAAGAAAGGGACACACACACACACACACACACACACACAACGTCTTTAGTCATCAGAGAAATGCAAATTTAAACCACAATAAGACACCACTAAACGCACATTAGAATAGCTAAAATCAAAGGGACTAACAATACCAAATATTGATAGAGCAACTGGACCTCTCATACTTTGTTGATGGGATGGTAAAAGAAACAACCACTTCGAAGACCTCTCTGGTGGTTTCTTCAAAGTTACACTTTCCTGCTCACCCAGAAATTCCACTCCTAGATATTTACCCAAAAGAAATGAAAATATATTCATACAATAGAAGACAAATTGGCAATAAAAATGTACCACTGATATATGCAGCAACATGGCTGAATCTCAAAGATATTATGTTGAGCAAATGAAACCACATACAAAAAATACATACGGTATAATTCTATTTGTCTAAAGTCTAAAGACAGGCAAAGTTAAGCAGTGGGCACGGTAGGGAGTGGGAGGGTGTTAATGTAAATTTCTATATCTTGTTTTTGGTGATGGTTTTGTAAGTGTATACAATTGTAAAAATTCATCAAATTAAACTAAGATCTGTTCATTTTATTGTATGTTAATTATCTCAATTTACAAAAGAGAAAAAATAATGCAGGAAAGCTGGATTTTCTTTTCTGTTTTCCAAAAGATATTAATAATTTCTTGCCCACCATAGTCCCTGATGTTTACTATAGCCTGAGACATCCACCTTGTCCCATCCCTGCTCTCAAAGCTAAGTCCAGAATTGTCACTCAACCAAGGTCGGACATTCCTAGAATAGCCAAATCACATAGCAATCTTGTTTTGTTGTAATTATTTAATATCTATCTTTCCCATAACATTATACATTCCATGTCAATAGGGACTTTGTTTGGTTCCCTATTCTAGCTCAATTGCCTGTAACAATTCCTGGGACATAAGAGGCCTTCAGTAAAAATATGTCAAATAAAAGACAGATGGATGGACAAATGGATGGATACATGGATGGAAAGCAGGAAGGCAGGATGGAAGGACGGAAAGAATTAAAATATATTCAAAGAGCGGCACCTGGGTGGCTCAGTGGGTTAAGCCTCTGCCTTCAGCTCAGGTCATGATTTCAGGGTCCTGGGATCGAGCCCTGCATCGGGCTCTCTGCTTGGCAGGGAGCCTGCTTCCCCCTCTCTCTCTGCCTGCCTCTCTGCCTACTTGTGATCTCTCTCTCTGTGTCAAATAAATAAATAAAATCTTTAAAAAAAAAAAAAAAATATATATATATATATATATATTCAAAGATTATCTGGTCCAGTTCTTTCCGTTGAGTATATAAAAGAGAGAAACTCAGGGAAATTTAGTAATTTGAGATCAAGGTCACACAGCCAATGGCAGAATTCATAACAGATCTCTCAGCTGGTAACAAAAGGCATACCAGAGGAGATATATTCTCTTCTGCTGCTGTATACGGTGTTGTTTACATGTGATGCTTGGAACTGGGGCAACCATCCTGCATGCAGGAGGAAAGCAAAACCAACATGCAGAGAATAGTGGAACAAAAAGATAGGGGTGGGGGAGAAACCTTGACTTTGGCTGATGTCACTGAAATACTAAATTAACCAACCTAGAGCTTTCCTCCTTTAGGATTTCTTGTTGTATGAGATAATAAGTACATCTTCCTTATTATTTAAGCTAGTTGAGTGTTAGCTACAAGTTATTTGCAGGCAAAATATACAAAACTTACACAAGAGGCATACAAGGAACCAAAGCAACAATGTGGCTGGAGTGAAGAGAGCAAAGAGCAAGTGGTTAAGACACTACTGGGCAAGTAGTCAGGGCCCATACCTCACAAACCATCTAAGAATTTATGGTTTTATCCCAAGGGCAATGGCAGTCATTGAAGGAATACTAGGTTTTCTAACTCCACCGTGGATAAGCAGGAGGAAGAAACCTTTGGCCATGGAATAAGGGTTTTGCATCTGGGCTGACATGCTTCCATCTTGGTTCTCGGTACAAGCGCAAACCGTTTCAGGAATGGCAAAGATAAAGAGAACAATTGGTGCTGAGCAATCTAACCAATCAAGAAAGTCACTAAAAGTATAAACTCCATCACCTCCCAGACCAGCCTTTCCTTCACACACTGATGCCAACAGATTGGACAGATAAGGGCATATGGCTACTGACTCCCAAACACACAAGTGAAGGAAATCACACACAGCAACCAGGGTCAAGAAGGTTGAGGGCTCACAAACGATGCAGTTTTCCTCTAATATCCAGATCATCTTTCTCTCTGTATGATCGTAAGATCTCAGGCACTGTCCTCTGCCGAGATGCAGCCTAGAATGGTAGGACTATGGTGTTCACTTCAGTCATAGGGATGGACCAAAGTCCTTTCAAAGGTTCTTCCCAGTCTTCTAGAGTAAATGGTGTACAACCAGAAACAAACCACACTGGAAGCTCTATGTCTTAGATATCCAGGATTTCTACTTACCAAAAAGATAAGTAAGTAATATAAAAATTGGTGAGTGGATCGAGAAAACAGATATAAAAATCATCCAAGTTGTATCATGTAAATTTCATTCTCAACCTCATCTGGAAGTCCCACTTGGCATACATGATAGAATCAGAAAAGGGCACTGCTCAATATTTACCGAGTGTCGATTCCTTACTACATACCTAAGGGGTTGGATATAATATCCCTACTTTAAAGATGAAGAGTTTGAGGTCAGAGTGGTTAAGTTACTTGCCCAAGACCACTGACCTAGTTAGTGGACAGCTGGTTTTGAACATAGATCTGTTTGACTCCAAATCACATCTTTCCCCTAGTCCACACCACCTAGAGTTCTTGAAAAGCTCAGAGAATCTTGTCTAATGATTCCTGAAGAACTTCAATCTATGGATCCCTGTAAGGAGTAAGGTCAAAGGTCCCACAGACCCTGTGCTTTACCCTCTGCCAACTGACACTGCTGAAAGATAACCTCTTCCTGTGGCCGCAGTCCACATGACCAGAGAAGTCATCCCCAGCTCAGGAGACCCGGATTCTAGTGTAACTCTGCCGCTGGCTGGCCCCTCGGGTCTCGGTCTCCTCACCTATTAAATAGGATAATATCTGCGCTTGCCAGCCTCATGGGCTCATTGTGAGTTAAATCGTTAGAATGAACAGTCTTTAGACAGGTAAGAAATTCTCAGTTGCTGCTATGATTGCTTATAAATTTATATTAATTAAGCTCCATAATTATCAATTTAGATTGTCGTGGGTCATTTGATTAACCCTACCACATGTGGTGATACATAACTGTATCCACAGTGTCTCAGGCCTAATTTTCAATAGTTAGACTTCGAGGCATGTAAGCATTGGCGAGCTGGCCAAACGACAAATACTTATTGAGCACTTATTATGTGACAATTCTGTTCCAAACACTGGAATACTTCTGTGAACCCAGCAGGGCCCTGTCCCCCAAAACCGTCCATTTCATCAGACAATCAACACGCAAACAAACCAAGTAAGTGAGGTAATGTCAGGTAGCAATAACGTGAGATGAAAAAGATAAAACAAGGTTATGTCAGGAAGTGAATGACAAGGTTATTTTAGCCAAGACCAAGGGCCTCTATGAGAAGGTAACACATAGAGAACTGAATAATGACAGGCAGGCTCATGAAGATCCCAGACAGAGGAGACAGCAAATTAAAAGGTCCTGAGCAGAACGACCTTGGAGTGTATCACCACTTGTGTTGTCACTCAGCAGATGCTCTCCTGCCCTCCTCCCACCATGGGCAGAGTACACTCCCTGCCCCCGGATGCTGAGATTGGCCAAATGACTTTGCTTTGGCCAAAGGAGTGTGAGCAGATGTGATAGGAGCAAAGGCTTAAAATGTGCCTGTGCAGTAGGCTTGCCCTCTTGGGCTCGTGCTTTGCCACGAGAAGAGCGTGCCCTGAGTAGGTGTCCCTCCTACTGGGCTCTCAAAAGATCGCACATGGAACAGACTTGAGCTCAAACTGCTGGGAAGAGCCAAGTCCAGCTGTATTTTAAGCCTGAAGCAGAACCTCCCAGTCGAGCTCAGACTAGATGAGCTGATTCAGTCAACTTGCAGTTCCACAGAGCTGAGGATAAATGCTTATCATTTTACACTCCCTGAGTTTTGAGGTAGTTTATTGGGCAGCACAAGCTGACCGACACAGCTTGTTCAAACAGAGAGAAGACTGGTCTGATTACACCAAACAAGAAAGACAGGTGCTGACATGAATGAGCCATGATGGAGTCAAATAAGGTAGAGCTTTATAAGGAAGGTTCCTAGTGTGAAATTCAAGTGTACTGGTAAGTCAGTGGGAAAGTCTTAGGCATGAGTAACACTATCTGGCTTCTTTTTGTGAGATGAACCACAAAGGTACAAAAGTGGAGGCCAAGATACCAGTTAGAAGGCCACTGATCGTGGCTTAGAGAAGGGTTGGGGCTATGGAAGTGAGACGTGATCTAATCCAAAATGTATTTTGGAGGTAGAGGAGATACCAATTGGATTAGGGATAGAAGGATAAGAGTGTTCAACGATGACCCTTAAATTTGGGGCCTCAGAAACTGAGTAGATTATGGAGCTATTTTTGAGATGAAGAAGTCTTGTAGGAAGAAGAAGTCCAGAATTGGGGGTGAGGAGGGTGGGTGGTTTTGGTATCTCATGTTTGAAATGCTAAAGCCGGGCAGGCTGGAAATACAAATTTGGTGTCATCAGTGATAGGTGGTATATGAGGCCATGAGATCCGAGGAGATCACCTAAAGTGGTAAAAAGATAAAGTACTTGAGATCAAAGCTTCGTCCAACATTTGGAGGTGTAGGGGCTAGGGACAAGTCCACAAAGGACAAAGGGAAATACGAGCCTATGCAAAAGGGGAATCAGGCAGGGGCAGGAACAGGAAACCTAGAGAAGAATCATGGCTCGAATATGATTCATACAGAGCTCTGGGTTGTTGCTAAAGAAGATAAGCATCTAATTACAAAAGGAAATAAAGAAAGGCCAAGAAAAACTTTGAACAGTAATATCTCATTGTTATGACATCGGTCCTCTAGAAATTAGGGATCAGTTTGGCAGGGCATCCGTGGGTCTTACGCCCCGTGTATGTGGACTTCAGTTGGAAAAGCTTCAGAGCCACTGGATTTAATGGCTTCTACAAGCCCTTCGAGCTCGGTAGAGTCTTTGACTAGATACCGTTAGGAAACTACGTTAGCTCAGTAAGGATCACCTGATTTGTATTGGTGAAATACAAATTTCAAGGGACAAATCTTGCTATTGGAAAAGCGTACACGGAGCCGTTCTAGACACAAAAGAACAGAATACAAAGTAAGACCACTTTTCCTCCTACATCGCTTCCATCCCCAAAAAGAAGTACTGCTATAGATTGGTGATACCACAGGGAAGTTTTCAGGGAATCATGAGAAGTAAAGACTAGGCCATAGGCCAGGACCCTTGAGTCCAGAGGAAAGGCATTATGTCTGCACCTGCTTAAAAATATTTCCAGCAGAACCTTCTCCAGCTTGGGAAGATGTGTTCTCCACAGCATCTCATCCCCAAGAAAGCCAAGTAAGAACAAGGTTTATGCCTAGGGAAAGAACGGTCTCCTCTTAGAAAAAGAAATCCTTTTCCTGCAAACTCCACCTCAGTAGAGGAATGCATCAGAATTGGGGCCAAACTCCAGCTAATCATAAAAAGACTCCTTTGCTGGCTCTGTGTTTTGCTCCTCAAAGCGTGGTCCATGGACCAGCGGAACTTGTTAGAAATGCAGAGTTCCAAACCCCACCCGTGATCTACTGAACTAGAATCTCCATGTTAGCAAGATCTATAGGAGCTTCATATGCACATTAAACTTTGAAAAGCATGATTCCAGCAAGATATGTCCCTTGGAGGCCTTGTAGGAAGGGGTGATTGGGTGAGCAGAGAATTATATATTCTTCAGTTCCCTGGCCAGATACCCCCTCCAATCTCCATAAGCACCAGATACCAGAATCCCAGGAGTTTAAAAAGGTTTATACAGGGATGCCTGGGTGGCTCAGTCAGTTTATTGTGTGCCTTGGGCTCAGGTCATGATCCCAGGGTCCTGGCATCAAGTCCCGCATCGGGCTCCTTACTCAGCAGAGAGCCTGCTTCTCCTTCTGCCTGCCGTTCCCCCTGTTTATGCTCTCTGACTTTCTCTCTGACAAATACATAAAATCTTAAAAAAAAAAAAAAAAAAAAGGAAAGGTTTGTACAATACTTGGAGTGTTCTCTGGCAGAATTAAACTTCGTGGGTTTGGGTGGCTTCTCTGTATTTTCTCTGAAGTACTCACCACCTCCAGAAGTCACTCTCTAAGGAAGCTCCAATCTCTGGAACGTTCTTAGGGATATCAACAGAGATGAAAAGCAAAGAAAGACCCTGACTATCTTGGTGGCTTGACAGGGAGGATTCCAAGATGCCTCTGCCCCTGTTTTCCTAATCAGGTATATTAACTAGGTCCTGCTGAAGTTCATGGACTTTACAGACAGCGGGGGGGGCGGGGGGGGGGGCAGCGGGGCAGCCCAATCACAATGTGAAGGCAGCAGCATCTATGAACAGTTAGAGAGGAACGGTAGCCCTCATGCCAGGTGATGCCTGGTAACTCGTTCTTGAGTTGAGAGACAAAAAAAGCCTAGTGGTGGTAGCACAAAGCCAGGTTCCAGGAGGCCAAGGTCAAAAGTCTGTTGCAAGTTGGTGCAGCCACTTTGGAAAACAGTGCGGAGATTCCTCAAGAAATTAAAAATAGAGCTACCCTATGACCCTGCAATAGCACTACTGGGTATTTACCCCAAACATACAAATGTAGTGAAAAGAAGGGCCACATGTACCCCAATGTTCATAGCAGCAATGGCC
>CM052884.1:63361673-63446717 GCA_028534135.1 Potos flavus | reverse complement strand
AGCCTGGTGGTGGGTATTGAGGAGGGCACGTATTGCATGGAGCACTGGGTGTGGTACATGAACAATGAAACTTGGAACACTGAAAAAATAAAATAAAATTTAAAAAAAAAAAAAGTCTGTAACTGGAATAAGAGAATAAGACCCGCACCAAGACACAGGGAACATCACCACTGGGGGCATGAAGGCTTTGGGGATCAAGGTGTGCATAGAGAGAGTTACTGTTTGCATTTTGGAATGAGAACATCAGAAACCCAGAAAGGACCGGAACAGCTTCGAAACCAGTTTTGGTCTTGAAGTCTAAACAGGAAGCATGGCAAAGAGAGAAAAGAAAACAAGAGGGAGGAAATCAGTACCAGTAAACCCACAGGAAGCGGGGAGGAAACACCAGAAGGAATGGAAAAGGAAATATTAGAAAAAGTAGGTTCTGATTCCTTTTCTGCAGACCAAGAGGTGCTAGGAAAAGATTATACCCAACACCAATGACACAGAAAAGTTACTTAAGTCTGCAGAAATCAAATACTGGGGAAAGGCCAAGTTGGTTTTGCTGCATCCAGGAGCCCCAGGTGGAGCCCCAGCACCAGCACAGCCTGTGAGCAGCAGCAGGAGGGAAGGACTCCTGAATTGAAGGACTCAGGGCCCAGGGGCAGCCGCGGAAGCTGCTGGGCCCTAAAGAGCATCGCAAGGCTATGCGAGTGTCAGAATCCTGCACGTTTGGGGAAGGACACAAGAAAGAGAGAGAGCCCATCAGACTCGTGGGGCTGCTGCACCCAGGCACGGCAGAGGCCACTCAGGCCTTCTGCTTCCACGCACACCTCTGCCTGCCCCGGTCCGTGGCGCACCAGGAATACTCAGGGTAAGACCGAGAGCGTGGACCTGGAAACCAGCCTGCCAGGACCAGCCCTGCCACTCCCCAGCTGAGGGACCTTGGACAAGTTACGTAACTTCTGAAGAATAAGGGTATAACGAGAGTGGGCCTTTGGTAGGATTGTGAGTGGGGCCACTGAGCGGGCTGGACAAGGTCTGGCACATAGTCAGCATTCGGCACGTGTTGGCTCTTCTTGCCTCCCTGCAACATTAATCCCACGGGGACAGGGGCTGGCGTCCGTAACTGCTGGAAGCTTAGGTACCTGGAATAGTACATGGCCAGTGGCAGTGGCTCAATACCTATCCGATGGGTGAATGAATGACTCTTCCTCGTAGCATAAGAGTGGTGCTTGAGGGTGGAGCATATCGCGGTTACTGGTCGTCCCCTTGTCTATCTCGAGTGAGTCCTTTAAAAACCACCCCTCCAGACCCCTTGAGTCTTCTGAACCATTTCACCACTTCCTTTCTCACTCCATCCCCCACTGTACATGAAGCACTCCCTCTTGGGGGCCCTGCAGACAGAGAGGAGAGGTCCCTTCCCCGCTTCGCGCCCAGGGAATGGCTGGGAAGGACGTCCATCACTGAGACTGGCCACAACCCACCCGAAGCCCACTGCACCTTAGTGCAGCAAAAGGCCCCCTGCGACTTCCCCTTCTGAGGTTTCTGGGAAGGCACCGTCAAGAGAATGACAGAAACGGGAAAGTGCTTCTACCATGCTGCGGCTCGCACTTGCTCTACCTTTTGGCAGAAAATGTAAATACAGGTGGACAAGCAAGCAAACGGCTGGGGGACTGTCTGCTGGGATCACCGAAGGAGCTACAAAGCACAGCAGGAAGCCCAGAGACGGCATTCATGTATGGTGAGCATTTGGCTCCCAAGCAGCCCCTGTCAGCGTGGTCTGTCCCCTGCCCATCCCCAAATACAGCACGGGGGACAGAGTGACAGTGATGCCCCGAGCTCACTCCTCACCCCAGGGCTCTCTCCTCTTCAGGCCGCACGAGGCAATGTCAGCAGGCCCTGGGAGGTGCTCTCTGTGGATCCAGTGTGCAGGGACCACATCCAACAGAGCCTTCTAGAGGCCAGCTGTGCTGGACGGTAAGGAACCAATACAGTGCGACTCCTGAGCTCTTGCAAGGTGGCTAGTGCAACTGAGAAGCTGCATCTTTTATTTTATTTAATTTGCATTAATGTAAATTTCAATAGCCATACAGTAGCTTGTGGCTACTGTACTGGAGAGCACAGCTCTACGTGACAGACAAGCCCTCGCACCTCTGTCCCCAGTTCTGACACCGCAGCAAGTTCCTCCTCCAATGGAAACCACACTCTTAAGGAATACACTCATTTAAGCCAAGTCTGGCTGCACTTCCTGGGGTTCAGGGCCAAGTGCACTGCCACCCCCAGGAATAAATAAATAAGCCCCGCCCCTCGCATCTCCGCAGCTCCTAACTTAGTTTACAAAGTTCTTCCCCAGATGTTACCTCAGCAGCAATGCCTCATACCCTGAGAAATAGGTATTATTTCCCTCACTTGTAAAGTGGGAAACATGGTCCACGGTCATGAAGTTAGCTCTGGCCAAGCTGGGACTTGAATCCAGATCCAAGACCGGAGCCCAGGGCATTATGATTCAACTTTGCCAGAGAAGAACAAAGGAAACGAGAAACAGCTGCTGTGAAAACATGAAATCTTCAGGGCGCCTGGGTGGCTCAGTGTTAAAGCCTCTGCTTTCGGCTCAGGTCATGATCTCAGGGGCCTGGGATTGAGCCCTGCATCGGGCTCTCGGCTCAGCAGGGAGCCTGCTTCCCCCTCTCTCTCTGCCTGCCTCTCTGCCTACTTGTGATCTCTCTCTCCGTGTCAAATAAATAAATAAAATCTTTAAAAAAGAAAAAAAAATGAAAACATGAAATCTTCTTAGAAGAATACGAGTGGTGAAGTGACCCAGATTTTCATTCCACAGCAGCTCAGACCATTCTCCCCCAGGACCCTGTGTCAAAGCTGGAGCGCTCCTGCTCAAAACGGTCAGTGATTTGCCATCATCGCACTCCCTGGGCGCCCCCGCCAGCCCAGGGACCTGACAGCGCCTCAGTGCCTCTCTCTCTCATTCACTCCTTCCGTCTGTCAGGGCTGAGCCCTTCTGTGTGCCAGCTCTCTGCCAGGTACCAGCGTCTCTGCCCAGAATGCCTCCTGCCTGCTTCCCAACCTGATGAAGCATCTCCCACCTGCCAAAACTCGGAGCATCCTCGTCTGGGATGCTTTCCTGGAAAACACACAGGAGTCCCCCCTTCTTTTCGGTTTCACCTTCCTTGAGTCAGTTACACGTGATCAGCTCAGGACCAGAAGCAGATGATTTTCCTGACATATCATCAGATGGTCATGAGGACCCTAACACATGCCTAAATCACATGCCTAAATCATTCATCTCACATCATCTCATCAGATGGGCATTTTATCATCTCACATCATCACAAGAAGGGTGAGGACAGGACAAAGAAATATTGAGAGAGAGAAAGAGACCACATTCACATAACTTTTATTACAGCATATTAACATAATTGTTCCATTTTATTAGTTCTCATTGTTAGTCTCTTCCTGTGCCTAATCTATAAATAAAACTTTATCATAGGCAAGTGCATATGTATAGGTTTCAGTCCTATCTGCAGTTTCAAGCATCCACTGGGGGTCTTGGAACATGTCTCCCCAAATAAGGGGTTACTAGTATACTCACATGCACATGTATGCACACATACACACACACACACACCTCCAACCTATAATAGAAATATTCACTATGGTCTTAACATCCTTTCTATTACATTTTCTCAGACTGCTTACAGTTTGTATAAAATACCTCTCTCCGCTATTCAACTGAGTGCTTTTCATTGCTTCATTTATTTAACAAATACTATCCCAATTACTAGGATATGGCAGTTGAACACCACAAAGAACCTAAACTGATGGAGCTTATGTCTAGTGTGGAAGAACAACATCAAATAAATTCACATATAAATATAAATTGTAATTTCAGACGGTTCCAAATCAGAACATTGCACAGTGCCTAGAAAACGGCAGCTCTTAATAAATATTTGATTTTTTCCCACTGAATTTTTGCACTTGGAATATTTATCACAGAACCTTGTAGAGTAGTCCATGGAAATAGTAGTATGAATAATAATGTGAATCATGACTAACTCTTAGCATAATCTGCCAAGTGCTTGCTAATGCCTCTGTAGGAATTATATTCCTTAATCTTTCCAACAGTCCTAAGAGGTGAACATCATTACTACCTCCCTATCCTACAGATGGAAAAACCGAGGCATAAAAATTAAAGAACTTGCTCAGGGTCATATTCTTTTTGAGCATTATCACGTATTCATGGATTTCTCGAAACAACTTATATCAACTGATGGCAAAAACTGTTGCTTTTCCATAAGTAAATCGCCCCACCTTGGCCATTTGGGGGGATAACCCAAATATGTCTGAAAGTGGCTACCCCAGGGCCATTGTGAAGTTTCCCTTCCCCAAATTTTGTAGTTAGCTACATCCAGACAGCTCTGGTTCCCTTCAGTGGAGAACGATATTAGAGTCAAAACAGCAAGCTGGAGGGCCAGGACTCAAATCAGGCTCAGATGCAAGAGTGTGCATGAGCTCTGGACTGGGAGGGTCGGGGAGGGTGGGGGGTAAATAATGAAAGAGTATGAAAATAAAAAATAATAGTAGAGGAACAGGCCACTCATGACTGGGGGATGGAGGTGTGGTGGAGGGAGAAAAGGTCTAGAAATTATTAACTTTTACTTTATACACTTAGGATTATTTCCTTTGTTACAGTGAAAATAAAGTACTTTACCATTTTAAAAATAAATACAGAATGTTCTATAAAGTAAATAAACTAATGTCACATTTTGAACAATGGTCAATGGAGTGCAGCTCTGAGAACCTCCATAGACCGAGGGGATCACTGTCTTCTCTGCAGAAGGAGAAAAGCCAAGAAGGTTCTAGAATTTATTTTTTTTGTTTAGATTTTATTTATTTGAGAGAGAGAGCAAACATGAGCAGGGGGAGGGGGAGAGGGAGAGGGAGAAGCAGGTTCACCACCCACGGGGTAGGAAGCTCGATCCCAGGACCCCAGGATCATGAACCTTAACGAACTGAGCCATCCAGGGACCCTAAAGGTTCTAGAACTTAAAGACCATCCCAAACCACAGTGAGAGGGCTCCGCTTCAACCCCAGGCTGAGTGCCCACCTTTTTTCCTGACTAGGAGCAGCTTGGAATCTACATTTGTGCCATCCCTGTGCATTAATAGGTAGCCCTCCTCAGCCAGTGAGTTCTTGGGGCTCTTGGGGCAAAGATGGCCCCTGTGGGAGAAACTCTAACGCCTCCCTGCCCTCTCACGCTCCTACTATGAGAGCATAGAGAGCACATGAGGAGCCATGCTCTATCATATCACATCACACCATTTTATTTTCTATTTCGTACCTTCTTCTCTCACCTCAAAACTCTACCACCTCCCCTTGCCCTTGGCTGATGACCTCATTCTTACTTCACTGAGAAAATTTAAAAACTGACCTCATCTTTGCACCTGTGAGCCATGGCCCTGTATTCATCACCCTCTGTATGCATCATTCTCCGTACTGGGTATCCCCCACCTTCCCGCCTGTTGCCAAGGAACAGCTTGCCCTGCTCCTGACATCAGTCCCTCCATTCATGTGTGGGATTCCAGCCCCTGTCATTCAAGGACCTCCCTCCTGCTATCAGCACGCTTCTGTCCTGCATCATTCTTAATCGTCTCTACGACAGGATTCCTCCCCATTTTCAAGTATAATATCTCCTACCTTGAAACAAAACAAAACAAAACCTCCCTAGACCCCAAATCACCTTCCAGCTGCTGCCCCTTTCACTGTTCTTTATAACAAAACCTGGTAAAACGCTTGCCTCTACTGGCAGTCTCTGCTTCCTCACTTTCCTTTCTCTCTGACTTAACCTCAAACAAGCTTCCCTTCCAGCCACTCCATTGAAACTGCTCTAGTCAAGGCTAAGAAAAGATGTTTATGTTGCCAAATTCACTGGACAATTGTTGCTCCTCATTTCCACCAATCCTCAGCAGCACGTGACTCAGCTACGTACCACCTTCTTCTTAAATGTTCGGCATCCACTGCGTAGCATGGAGTTTTCCTCTTATGTTCCGGGTGAGTTCTTCTCAGTCCCCTTTGTTGGCTCCCTCTGCTCCTCCTGATTTTAACTGTTGGAGGGACCCAGGGCTCAATCTTTGGACCCCGTCTCTGTCTACACTCACTCCTCAAGGCTCAATTTGAGTTTGCACCAGGATTATCCAGAGGGCTTGTTAAAATACACACATCACCGGACCCACACCCAGAGTTTCTGATTCAATCAGTCTAGGCAGGAGCTTGAAAATTTGGATTTCTAACAAGTCCCCAGGTGCGGCTGCCAGTGGTAGCCCAGGGCCACTACTGTGACAGACTGCCCTGAATGATCTTATCACATTCCCTTCACCCCATCCCGCATTCATGCTGATGACACCCAAAAATACACCTGCAGCCCTGTCTCTGCCCTTAACTCTGAATTTCTAAAACCCAATGCCCTCCTCAACATCTCCTTGCGCACATCCAAGAAGCTCCTCAAAAGTGACATGACCTAATATGACTGAATGAAGCAGGACCCCCACTAGTCTTCCCAACGGCAATACTGAGGAGGCAGACTTGATCCCACCAGGTCCCTCATATCCCGTACTGAATCCACTGCAAATTCACAAGTCCTATTGCCTCTACCTGCAAAATATATCCCAAACCTGAATTATATTCCTCCTCCACGATATCCTAGTCAAAGCCATCATCTCCCCGGGACTCCTGCCGACAGCCTCCTAAGCTGATCTCTCTAATATGTTCCCGGTCCTCTGCATTCTATCCTCCATGGAGCAGCAGGTTAGATTTCAAAAATGCAAATCATCTATCACTGCCCTGCTCAAAATCCTCCGCCTGCTTCTGGCCCATGGAAAATAAACCCCAAACTCCTTTCCACACCCTCCAAGGCCAACGATGATCTGGCTCTTGCTTCCCTCTTCGACTTTAATTCTGCTGCTGTCATTCTCACCCTCCCCACATCAGCCACCCTAACCTTCTAGACTTTCCTCTAACTCACCAAGCTTGGAGCTTCTGCACCTGCAGTTCTGTCTACCCAGAATACTCTTCTCCATTTGCAATATGGCTTCCTCCATCACCTCGGGCCGGTCTCTGCCCTACTATCACCTTAGTAAAGCCTTTTCTAAGCACTTGAAGCTTGTCACCTGTACTCTGTTATCTTCCTTTTTTTTTTTTTAATAGCACTTACCACTAGCTGAGCCATATTATATATTTATTTGTCTTCTGGTTAATTAACTATGTCTCCACCAGAATGCGAAGTCCGGGAGGGTGAAGACTGTCTCCTTGCTTGCTGTGCTCCCAGCACCGAGAACACTGTCTAGCAAATAGTAGACACCCAAAATGTTGTTGAATAAAGAAATGAATGAACAAATGGTCCTCATTGCTATTCAACATTTTCTAGTTATATCTTCATTCATGTGCTTATTATCTGTCTTTTCTGGTTCTGTACAAGCCCCGTGAGGGCAGGGGATTGGTTTTCTTGTTCACTGTACAGCTTCAGCAGCGGGACAGGGGCAGGCATGCAGTAGGCATTCAGCCAGTACTTACAGGAATTAAAAATAAACTTCTGCGTGGGGTCCACCCACGCCCCATAGAGTCTCCCCCTAGACCTAGGGCCATTTCTCTCCTCTTATCTCCCATTCTCCCCTCCTCAGACTCCACCTCCTATCTCCCTCTGTTCCTGCCCCTCCTGACCGGCACTCCTAACCTGATTCTCCCTGGGCATCTCACTTAAGCTCAGACCATGCTCTGAACTTGCGGTCAGGCTAGAGAAATTTCAAAGGTGCTTGTAGGTTAATTTCTACTGCTGGTGAACTGCCTTGATCGATGCCAACTTACAATCACTTCCAGGAGGCAAACACACAAGGCCAAGTGCCTACGGACATCGCTAAACCGTAAGTGGCTGGCCCAGGGGCGGCTGAGAAGGTGAAGCACCTTTCTCCCAGAGCAGCAGGCACAGAGTAGAGCCACTGGCTACCCACCACCAATGGAAAGAAGGGGAGGAAAGGAAAATGGCAAGGAGGAAGAGGAAGGGAGAGTTAACACTACTGTGATACCCACTGGGTATCAGGCAATTTCATTTACATGATTTCATTCAGTTATGGCTAGCCCTACTTCACAGGTGATGAACTGAGACAGTCTAAGTAACCTGTTTACGTTTACCCAGGAAGTAAATAACAAAGCTAGGACCTGACTCCACTAGAAGGTAAGTTTTGCGAGGATAGCGGCTGGTTTTCACATTCCCCACTGTCCGCTCAGCACTGGGCAACAGCTCCCGGCATGTCAACAAATGACTAATTGAAAGACTGAATGAACGAACCCAGGTCTCAATGATACCAAAGCCCATGCCTTCCCCACAATAAGCTCCTAAGCCTGACATTCAAAGCTTTTCACAGCCAAGTTTCAACCTGGCTTTCCAGACTTGTCACCCACATGCTCTCACATGAACTCTTTATGTAAGCCAAGCTGTCTTGTGCAGCGTCCTTGACCGTGCCCTCTCTGCACCTTTGCACAGGCCACACCCTCCCCCCACCCCCCAACCCCACTCCCCCTGCATTGTCTGCCTCCTCCACCTCTCAGCCAAACCCAATCCTGCTCCTTCTGCTCCTCCTTTTGCAAGTCCTCCCAGATCCAGTCAACCCCAAATCAGCTCTGAATGCTCAGCCCTCCAACAGCACTCACCACCTGGCGGTCCTCCAGGAACATCAAAAATGCCCCCAGTGGCTCACCGTCTTCGCACGTACCTGCACTGTCTCCCCAAGTACACTCTTCTTGTCATGACCTTAGCAGAACTAGAGTAAGACCCCACACCATTAATGCAGAATGAGGACAAAAACGATAGTCCAGGGGGCAAATGATGTTCGCCATGCCTTAGCGACACACCCATTCAAACCAGCCTATGTAGAGCACCCGCGATGTGCCCAACACTCTGCTCAGGACCCACAACCAATCCCTTCTGCCCCACAGTTGCTCCCAATTTAGCTGGGGACACAGTCCTCAAAACACACTATTGAAATATCAGGTTATGATTACTCAGATGGGGGTCTAAGAAGCCATCCATTCCAGGACGCACAGTTATTTTAACCAAAGCTTTAGGGATAAGAAATGTTACCTTGGTGGCTACATGTAGACAATAAGATAGATCATGTCAAAAGGTAAACAGGAGTCTCAAAATAGTCTCAAAAACATGTTAATATCTACCACGGAAAGCTGATGTGAAGTTTCAAGGTGGAACGTAACCCACATGTCCTCTTCCACTCGTTCAGATCCACAAAGCACAAGAACAATGAGGGAACGGGCAGGAGGAAAAGGCAAATCTGTGTCTAGATCTCAGGTCGCCGTGGGTGGGCCCCTAAAAATAGGATCATTCATCCCTCTGGGTCACCTCCTCCCCCACCAATGACCCTGAGAAAGAACTCGGAAATTGACAGTGTGTGCGGAAAAGACTCAAAAAGTGCAAAAACCATGAACGATGCCAAAGGAAATCAGGGCAAGTCCTAGAAAGATGAGTCCCAGTGGGGACTCGATATGCAATGCATTTCTGGAAAAGGAGGTCTGGAGAGCACAAGAGTGATTCTGCAGGAGGGAAAGCCCCTTAGGCACAGAGTATACTGAGACGGCTGGGGACACAACTAACGTGAGTGCGCACACCTATGCACACCCTTAGCATATGTTTGCACACACCTGCTGCCGTCACAACACTAATACCTGCCATGGACTCAACACTTAGCAATGTCAGGAGCGTATCTAGCACTGTTCATGCATAGTTTTTATTTTGATCCTTACAGTCACTCTGTGAGATGAGAAACTGACAGGCAAAGAGGCAAATTAACCAACCCAAGTTGGTTAATTTGCTTATAGCTTATAAGCGGTGGGTCTGGAATTCAAACCCAGGTCTTAATGACTACACAATACACAGCCCTACTCCTAGGCACATACCCAGGCTCAGCCCCATGGCCACATTTGCACTCCCAGAGCCATAGATGTACACTCTCTCATACACTTCACATGTCTCATTCACCCACTCACAGCGATCCCCTTTCCAGCCCAATCAAACTACTGTTCTCTATTGCAGGATGCTTATTTCGGCCACGAGTTCCAAAGCTCCAGCTCCCTCCTCCTCTTCCATTCAGCCAGGACCATCAGCCTAGTAAACCCCACAGAATGATTTCCCTGCCTGATCTCAATTCACACAACACAACCTCAACAGGCCATTTCCCAAGTGCGTTAAGCCCATTAAAGCCTCGCGGCTTGTCAAGGTGTGAAAGAACTCACAAAGCAATGGAAGCCCCAGGGGCCTCACAGAGGTACAGACCTCCTCCTCAGGCATGTGCAGAACTGCATTTCTCAAGGTGAACAGCAAAGTTAAGTGCTGTGGGCGTCAAACGCCCCTGCTGCGGCCGCAGCTTGAGGAAATCAGAGAACCCAGGCCTGGACACACCACTTAACTCATCACTGACCTTTGGACATCTTTGAACCATAGAGAAAAACAGACCAAAGCAAGCGTTCTGGGACTTCAGTACCCTTCCCCTGATTTTAGACAAAACTATTTCAGACTGATCCAACTCTGATGGATATCACCCCTCCTGCAGTTACGCACTTTGAAATCAAGAAGTTCCTCCTTAGGTATAAACTACATTCTTTGTGCAGCCACGCACTGGCCCTAGCCTCTGTGGAGACGGGGACAGCTGCTCACCGCCACCCTCCTCGTGGTACCCAAGGAGAGGCACGACACCCTCAGACTGCTGCTTTCCAAGCTGAGTGGACCAAATGACCTTCTGTGCAAACCAGCAGTCACACACCATTTCTGGGCACAAATCAGAGCCGGCAGAATGGACTAACCACTGTGTGCCTCAGTTTCCCCTTACTAATGCTATGGGAGTACACCATGGCAAAAAGGGTCACACACAGGGTTTAAGATCAAAGAGGCCTGGGTTCAAGTACTGATTCCGCCATTTCACCTCTCCAGGTATTAGTTTTTTCATTTGAAAAAAGGATGAAATGCCATAGAATGCTTACATTTGTTAGAGACTGCACACGTCCCTGGAAATACGATGCAAGCAATAGGCCCTTTCCCAAGAAAAAGATGTGCGTGCAATTTAGGAGGTCCACGGGCTCACTAAGCCTGTCCGTGGCGTCTAAGTCCAGGTCGCTGAGATACAACAGGACCCTCCTAGCCAGGCACGATAACTATTAGCTATTACTATGAATGGTGTAGTGTTACCAGTAAGCTTCTACAGATTTGCTTATCTTCCAACTATACTTTCGTTTCCTTTAGCATATGATTTCGCTTACATGTGAAATCTAAAAAACAAAATAAACAAAAAGCAGAATCCTACCTATAAATACAGAGAACAAATTAATGGTTGCCAGCGGGGAGGAGGGTAAAGACAGGCAAATGGGGGAAAGGGGAGTGGGAGTGGGCCTCTAGTTAGGGAATGAATAAGTCACGGGGATAAAAGGTACAGCTCAGGGAACACAGTCAGTGTGATAATGTTGCATGGCGGCAGCCGGTGGCTACATTTGCAGTGAGTATAGCATAAGGTATAGATTTGTTGAATCCCTACGTTGTAAACTTGACACATTAATGTAACATTGTGTGTCAACTACACTTCAATTTAAAAAGAAAAAGAAAAAGAAAAGGATAGGAAGCAGAATGTGGACCTGCCTGTAATTCCCAGTTCCTACTCAGTGCCGGCAGGGAGGGAGCCACCAGGCCTCTGACAGTTTGGCTCCGCAGGGAGGCCATGTCGGAGGTCCTAGGGGATTCACTGAAGCCAGGTGTCCTCCTTGGAAATCCATCTTCTCCCTTCATTTCAGAGCCACTGCCAATACACTGGAGCTCAAGCCAGAGATGGTACCACTGTTTTCCCTCCCCCAGGCCCAGACAACCTCAGTCATTCCATCTATCAAGCGTCTAAGTGCATCTAATTTCCTCCCTGTTGGCTCAGCTCCACAGACAGCTTGCCTTCCCAACCACCACAGCAGAAGAGGCCATAAAGTGAGGAGAAAGAGGCAACCCACGGCTCTCCTCTCCCAGTGCCCGGGGCTTCTGTGAGACGTGCCCAGCCCAGCACCAGAGAGAAGGGAGGCCTGCAGTAAAAGCCAAGCACAGAGATGATGGATGGATGGACGGATGCATGGATGGGTGGGTGGGTGGATGGATGGATGGATGGATCGACGGATGCATGGATGGGTGGATGGGTGGATGGATGGGTGGATGGATGGGTGGATGGATGGGTGGATGGGTGGATGAATGGGTGGGTGGATGGATGGATGGATGGATGGGTGGGTGAGTGGACGGGTGGACGGATGCGTGGATGCGTGGACGGGTGGGTGGATGGGTGGATGGGTGGGTGGGTGGGTGGATGGGTGGATGGGTGGGTGGGTGGACGGGTGGACGGGTGGACGGGTGGACGGGTGGACGGATGGACGGATGCATGGATGGGTGGGTGGATGGATGGATGGATGCCTGGATGGGTGGGTGGGTGGATGGATGGATGAAGATGAGCTAGAACTGAATCAGAAATCTCAACATAAGGAAACCTCGGAACTAACTCTTCATAAAAACTGGATTCTAATTTAGATTCTGTAACCAAGCTGCATCACCCTAAATAAATCCTTCCCTAAATTGGGTATCGATTTCCTCACCTGTAATGTGAGAAAATGGCGTGAAGACACTGACTCTATTTACAGGACACGTCAGATTCACACACTTGCTCTAGTAACTGTGTAACCTTGGACATGGTACTTCCATATACTTTTCTCATCTCTAAAATGAAGGTAGTAATAATACGTATTCATAGGGTTGTTGACAGAATTTAATGATGTAAAACATTTAAGCCAATGCCTGGCTTATAGAAAATGCTCAGTAAATGCTAATCGTTCTTGTAGTTGTATTAGCTGAGGTGACACACAGTGCCAGACACACAGCGAACACACAAGAAATACAAGGTAATCCCTTTCTGTCATGATCTCAAGGTCCTGGGATCGAGCCCCACATTGGGCTCTCTGCTCAGCAGGTAGCTTGCTTCCCCCTCTCTCTCTGCCTGCCTCTCTGCCTACTTGTGATCTCTCTCTCTGTCAAATAAATAAATAAAATCTTTTAAAAAAAGAAAAAAGAAAAAGAAAAAACAGAAAGTATGTGTCTTGATTACTACTGGCTGCATGTGACAAGGACTAGAGGAAAGAGATGTGCTATGCATTGAATTATATCCTCCCAGACCCACATTCAAATGTTGTTGAAGCCCTAACTCCTGGTGACTCAAAATATGACCATATTTAGAGATAGGGTCTTTACACAGGCAACAAGTTAATCTGAGGTCGGAGGGTGAGCCCCAATCCAATATGACTGGTGTCCTTGTAAAATGGGGAAATAAGGATACAGAGATGCACTCAGAGGACAAATGAAGAGACACACAGAAAAAACAACCATCTACAAGGCAAGGAAGGGGGCTTGGAACAGATCCTCCCCTCAGAACCCTCAGAAGGAACTAACTCTGCCATCACCTTGATCTTGGACTTCTGGCCTCCATAACCTAGAGCCAATACATTTCTGTTGTATAAGCCACCCAATCTCTGGTACTCTGATATGGTGGCCCTAGCAAACTAATACAAGGTGAAAGAGAACAGAATTGACCGCCTTGTGGATGGAAATGAAAGGGAACAGGAAATCAGAAATGCCTGGGCTTACTGGATTTAAAGAGACAACTGTCTGTCCTCCCCTTACAATGACAGATAAAACTGAGAAATCAGCCTTGAGATGAGGATCGAATGAAGGGTTGGACACCCCACCCATTGTTAAAACATCTGAACAAATTAAGGTAACGCCAGTGAATACTTTCACTTGGACAAAATGGTGAAGAATCTGGCTCCTCCATGAAAACCTGATGGGCTTAATGTAACCAGAATGAAATGTGAGTGTGGCCCTTTGTACATACAGCAGATTGGAATTAAACCAGTGACAAAATGACTAAGTTTTATTCTTGTTTTACAAGCAAAAAGCCACACAATCTTCAACTAAGAAACAGTTTAAAACTGTTTAAGAAACAAAACAACACTTTGCCCCCAACCTTCTAAGGGGAAGAAGTGGATTGACAGTTTTCCAGCCACCCAGGAGGATAATGGAAGAATAGGGAATCGGGGAATCCCAAAAAAGTGAAACCAAGAGCCATGGAAAACAATGGACAGGAGATGTACTTCCAGAGAACAAAAGAACATGCCCGATTCCTACAGTAAGGGACCCTTGTAACATCATTAAATCCCTAAGTTGTTATAATTGTGTATCTTCCATTCTTCCCCTTTCCAAAAAAAGTATTTATGTAAGTTACTCTAGCCCTGATCTAACATTATGTATTGGGTGTATGGGAAGCAAATAATTTGCCTTTTTTGTTCATGCACATCTGAAGCACGAGGGGGCAAATGAATATCTGATGTAAAGACCCATCACAGGATCCTAGGCTTTGACTCTGTTCCCATAAATGGACAGGATTTCTAGATGCTCTCACTAGAGACAGGCAGGGAACAAGCGTGTTTCAGAGCCAAAAGGAGGCTGAACCAAATACCTGGGATGAGAAAGGAAGAATGTAATAAACTGTATTATCGGTCACAAATATTTACTGCCATTCCCAGGGGAAGGTTACTCCATTACTTGGTCATGGAACTTGCTTTGAGCAAAAGTGATATACTTCCAGTCAGAAGCTTTAAAAGTCAGTTCATGCTTTGTCATGCTCTCTTTTCCCTTGGTCACAACAGCAACGTTCTACATGAAGGATGCTCTGTCAGCCTGCTCTAGAAGCCCCATGCGTTCCGTGACGAACATGGAGAAAGAAACCAGACCTTGTTGTTATTAGCCACAGCAAACCCCTGACTATTGAGTGATACAACCATAAACTTCCTCCTTCTTAAAGGTTCCAAGTCAACATTCCTTCCACCTCACCAACATTTGGCTCCTCACTCTTCTCAGCCCACTGGGGCTGAGTTCTAGCCTTAAGTTCTAGAATCTGAATTAACCAAAACTATAGATGAAAAAAGTACCACCCAAAGAAACCCAGTTTGAAGACAAATAATAACAATTTGCAAGAAGACATAGTTCACAGCTTCAGGATATGTTTGCAGGTATTACACCATTACCCAACAAATAAGACCATGTGATTGATTTCACGGACCACCATGTTTCTGACAGCTAAAGGCTTTCTTCTGGGGGGAGAGAGGATTGGGTCATGTCAAGTGGGTATCAAGTGGGAGACTTTAAAATACGCAGGAAATCTCCCCATCGAGGTAGAACTTTAAACACGACTCTCTTCCCCCATTTATCAAAAAGGGTACTTACTTTCCCCTAGACCAGAGATTCTGAACCCTGACTACCAATTAGGTTGACCAGTGGAGTTTTTATAAGACTATCAAAGTCTAATATGGGCCCCCCAGTAGATAGATCAAATAAATCATAATCTCTATTTTTTAATTTAAGTATAGATGACATAAAATGTTATATTAGTTTCAGGTATACAACCTAGTGATTTGGCAATTCTCTATGTTACACCATGTTCACCATGATAGGTAGAGTTACCATCTGCCAGCATATGAAGTTATCATATATTGTTGACTGTATTCCCTATGCTGTACTTTTCAACCTCATGACTTATTTATTTTATAAGTGGATCATAATCTCTTAAATGTTGGTCCCCAGCATCAGATTTTTTTAAAGTTCCCCAAGTAGTTCTAATATGAAACCAGAGCTGAGGACCACTGCACCAGATAGAAAGTCCCTTGAGAGCAGGAGCTAAGACTGTCTTCTTTGCAGCTCAATCTCTAGCACCTAGAATTGTGCCTAACATACTGCTGATGCTCAGTGAAAAAAGAAAAAAAAGAAAAACACTATTAAATAAATAAAAGACCACTGACTGAGTAAATGAATCCTGAGCAGGCCATTCTATCCCCATGTTGGTTTTCCCATATATTTTATACACACCCTCTCAACTCTTAAAATTCGGAAAGTTTTTCTCCAGAACTGTGCTGTCCAATATAGTAGCCACTAAACACATGTGGTACTTACATTTAAAATGCTTGAAATTAAATAAGACAAATGGCTAACAGACACATGGAAAAATGTTCATCATCATTAGCCATCAGAGAGATTCAAATCAAAACTACATTGAGATACCACCTTACAGCAGCTAGAATGGCCAAAATCAACAAGACAGTAAACGACAAATGTTGGAAAGGATGTGGAGAAAGGGGAACCCTCTTACACTGTTGGTGGGAATGCAAGTTGGTGCAGCCACTTTGGAAAACAGTGTGGAGATTCCTGAGGAAATTAAAAATAGAGCTACCCTATGACCCTGCAATTGCACTACTGGGTATTTACCCCAAAGATGCAGATGTAGTGAAAAGAAGGGCCACATGTACCCCAATGTTCATAGCAGCAATGGCCACAATCGCCAAACTATGGAAAGAGCCAAGATGCTCTTCAACAGATGAATGGATAAAGAAGATATGGTCCATATATACAATGGAATATTATGCCTCCATCAGAAAGGATGAATACCCAACTTTTGTATCAACATGGACAGGACTGGAAGAGATTATGCTGAGTGAAATAAGTTAAGCAGAGAAAATAAATTATCATGTGGTTTCACTTACGTGTGGAGCGTAAGGAAAAACATGGAGGACATTGGGAGAAGGAAAGGAAGAGTGCATTGGGGGAAATCGGAGGGGGAGACAAAGCGTGAGAGACTGTGGACTCTGAGAAACAAACTGAGGGTTTTGGAGGGGAGGAGGGTGGGGGCGGTTGGGCGAGCCTGGCGGTGAGTATTGAGGAGGGCATGTATTGCATGGAGCACTGGATGTGGTGCATAAACGATGAATCTTGGAACACTGAAAAAATAAAATAAAGTAATAAAAAAAAGATTTAAAATTCAGTTTCCAGTTACAGTAGCCATATCTGGCTTGTTGCTACTGTCCTGGGCAGTGTAGATATAGAACACTTCCATCACCACATAAAGTTCTACTGGACAATGCTGTTCTGGAATAACCAATTCCATTTTTAAGAGCTGCAAGTGACCTTGGTGATTTAATCCAGCCCTCTCCCTTTATAGGTAGTAATAAAATCTAATGGTAATGAACATAAGGATATAAACATGAATCCCAAAAACCAACTGCAGAGATGAAGAAGGGAGAACTCACAAGTTAGCAATAGTGAGTGAGAACAACAAACAAACAAACCTCCGTGGGGTCTTGGTCCATAATTAGTTTATCACAAATTAGTTCTCTGACGGGGCCACATGCAAACATATGAATAGGAACATATGTACATGAACAAGAGAGGGATGCTCTGCTATGTCCTGATCAGACCACACTGGAAGCACCATGTTCAGTTTAAGACATCAAACATCATTAGGTACGTAGACAAATAGCCAGGTATTCAAATGAGAAAAAACAATGGGGAATTCAAAACGCTGTCCCACCAGGAACCGCCCATAATCAGAAATGTTTCGCCTGAAGAAAGTTAGGATGGAAGACTTTAAAAGCTGCCTGCAAATCTCTGAGAGGCTACCTCACGGGAAGGGGATATACACTTACTCTGTGGTCGCAGGTGCCTCTACCTGAACAAATCTTTCTTGAGTGCCAACTATAAGTGCCAGGCATTGGCATCGTGCTGGGTACTGATTTAGAACAGAAAAGAAAACGAGTGGAGACACGTGGAGACACGCAGTGATCGATGATAGACTAGGAAACGAAGTTAAAGGAAACAAAAAGAAATACATCGTTTCAATGTACGGGAGGAACTCTGAAGGGCTAAGCACCAGGAAGTGGTGACTGAGAGCAGAACAGGGGACCTTCACAGGTAAGACGGTAGGAGGAGGCCTCGTGCAGGAAGTGACACTGAGGAGTAAGAGGCAAGAATAGCAAGTGCAGGGACAGGATCTTCCAGGCCTTTGGCAAGGAGAAATGACGGTGTGGGTCAGGGAAACTCCTGGTGTATTCATGGAACCAAAGGTGGCCAGTGTGACTGGAGGGAGGGAGCAAAAGAAGGGCATTACATTAAGTCAAAATGTGTCTTCCTTTAAATTACTTCTGACAGAGTAGCCCAAAATAATATGAGCTGCCTGACGATATAGTGTTATTTCCATCATTGGAGGTAACCAACCACGGGACTGGACTCATGGCTTGTTGGACAATTAAGGATTCCCTTAAAGAATCCTCTCTATGGAAAGGTACAGGTATTAAGAATGGGCAAAGAGGCACGCACAAAAATGCGCACTCAAATATTGTTCGTCAGAAATTTGAACCAAGGGACGCCTGGGTGGCTCAGTGGGTTAAAGCCTCTGCCTTCGGCTCAGGTCATGATCCCAGGATCCTGGGATCGAGCCCTGCATCGGGCTCTGCTTAGCGGGGAGCCTGCTTCCCCCTCTCTCTCTGCCTGCCTCTCTGCCTACTTGTGATCTCTTTCTCTCTGTCAAATAAATAAATAAAATCTTAAAAAAAAAAAAAAAAGAAAAATCTGAGCCAAGCCAAAGTTCCATCAAAAGGCAAAGAGTAAATGCACTGAGATGTTCTGCAGCAGTTCGAACTAATGAACTAGACCTACAGGTCCTCAAAAGGATAATGGTGAGTGAAATCAGTTTGAGAAAGATTCATACCATGTGGTGCCATTTACACAAGCAGTAGTTAACAGTCACCAAATGTTTACTATATGCCTGACAATGTTCAAAGACATCATATGAATCAACTCAATCCAGAGAACATCCTAGGAGATAGATGCTTTATTATCCCCATATCGTACATGGAAAAAAAAAAAAGTGAGCCAAAGAGAAGTTAAAGAACTTGCCCAACATACACAGCTAGCTAGAGTCAGAGCTGGGATTTCTTAGCAGTCTGGCTCCCGAGGCTGTACATTTAGCCACTATACATACACCCTCCCTATTCTATTTCTTGTATATGGACACATATAAACGTGGTAATACACACACACACACACACACACACACACACACTCACATGTACTGCATACTCATCTACCATGTTAGCAGTGGCCTCTAGGGAGGCTGAGAAAAGAAAGGAAGTGGGACGGGAACATAGAGACTTCAACTTATCCTGTAATTGTTTCTAAGGCTTTAAGCCTTAGAATAAATCCGACCAAATGTTAACATTTGCTGATTCTGGGGGACAGTGACAGTGTTGTTGCTTCTCTTATCCTTTGTGCTTATATGTATTTTTCTTTTGTTTTGCAGAATAACTCCTTGTCATTAAAAAAAAAAAATTGTTGGACTTAAAAGACCTAAGGCCCAGAGACGTAAACTACCCAGCAGTCAAGTGAAAGCCATTCTAGAACCTGCTTCCCCAGGCACAGGGGCCCATGCCAACTCTGCAACCCTGAGCGGCCAGGCGGTTTGTGTGCCTTATTCCCAGGACGTAAGCATGAGGACTGAGCCAGCCTCGCCTACAGCACATCTTGGCTCCACTTCACACACTGGCTGCATCCATGAAAAGTTGTATTTAAATAAAATATTTGCATATCAAATCTTATTTTTCCACTGATTTACATTCTAATTTTGGAGTTGTGTTCCCACAGAAAAGAATTTAGTCCCAATATGTTAAAATAAATCCCAATTAAGAATCACAGCACTCATCACAGAGTACTGAAGTCAGTGCCCGTCTCATCCTCCCACAAAGCTCTCTCAACTAAACCCTGGTCAACAGGCCACGGAGACGACATTGTAAATGGACACCTAGTCAAGTGGAGCCCCGTGGTTCATTCTGATTTTCTGGCATGTTCTCTTTGGGCTGCCAAACAAATTACCGGGTATTCATCTGCAGGTATTCGGCACACCCCGCCAAGTGAAAGAACCATTAAATTCTATTAAATGGAATTCACCAACTGATGAGACAACCATCTGTCCTGGTGGATTTAAAATACCTGCCAAAACATATTCTGGAAGACGTCCTTTGGTTTCTCTTAAGAGAAGCTGTATCTTTATCATATTACACTTATTTATTCGTTCCTGCATTAGGGATGCAGGAATGAATCCCATGCACTAGGGAAACACGAGCAGGAAGTGGAGTGGGGGGATAAGACACAGACTGCAGGTATAGACCCCTGAGTTCAAATCCTATGTCTGTCACTACTGATCATGTGAGTTTCTCTCTAGAGATAATGTGGGAACTCTCTAGATCTTATTTCTTCATCTGTAGGGTACTACATGAAAATAGTACAAAAGTAAGAGTATTGGAAGAAGGATGAAAGACAAACTATAGGAGTTGAGATAACCCTCCTTTTCAAAAAAAAAAGCTCAGTTCAGACAACAGTCATCCATCCTCATTAGAAATTAAGTACAGTAGGTAATCGCAAATACTCTTTGGAAGAAAACAAAACAGGCACATTTTCCTGAATTTAAGTGCATAAATTGAGGGTACCTGGGTGGCTTCATCAGCTGTTTGCCTTAGGCTCAGGTCATGATCTCAGGGTCCTGGGATCGAGCCCCGAGTTGAGTCCAAGTAGGGCTCCCTGCTCAGCGGGGAGTCTGGTTGTCCCTATCCTTCTCCCTCTGTCCCTCCCCCTGGCTCATGCTCTCTCTCTCTTTCAAATAAATAAATAAAATATTTTTAAAAATAAATGCATAAATTGTTTAAAGTCATCTGAACTTAAAAAAAAAATAAGTTATCCAAACTTACTTTATACTTATTTGCTTATTATCTGTTTCCCCTTAAGAGCCAGACATTGTCTGATTTGCTTACCGCTGTATTCCTTGTACTAGAAAGTGCCTAGTACGTAGTAGTAGGTACCGGCCACATAGTTAATTAAAAATTGTATACTTGCTGAGCTCTTAGTAATAATACTGATTAATATTTAATTTTTTGTTGTTTACAATGAATTTAATATTTATCTAAATTAAGCCTTAAGAATATCTTGTATCATAGACATTACCATTACTACCCAATGTCCTGAGAGGAAATACATTCCAAGAGGTAAAGTAATTTGCCCAAGGTCCAGAATTGGTGCATATGCATAGTAGTTTCTAAAAGAATTATTATCTTTTTATTATCTTTTTACATTCTCTGCTGTCTCCCTCCATCTCTGCTCTCCTTAATGTACTATTTGATGGGAGAAGGAGCATGACTAAGAAAACAGATTTTAGTGCAGATGTTAGAAGTGTGCATATTTGGGAAATTATTTATTTTATCTATGATATACATTTAGTCACATAGCCACTGAATGATTTTCCAGACTATGCCAGTGCAGGTGCTAATTTGCCCAGGGGAGAACTTGAAACCCCTCTCCACTCTCATGGCTTGCTTCAGTTTCATTTTGGCAAGAGCAAAAATACCTATATTGGGGAGATGCTGGTATGTGAACTGAATCACTCCACTAATTGATTAAATGCAAAGTTATACTAAATCACTCCACTCAAAGTGAGGTTGACTTGTAAATGCTCCCAGAGGTAATTAGTGACTAGGCGCATCCAATCAACAGAAAAAACAATTCAGACTTGGGCAATAGTGGGTGGCAGGAAATGTGGAAGATCAGCATTAAACAAACCCTTTGGGTAACTCCATCTTATTCCGATTTTCTAAGCATTAAGAGCTATAACTCAAGCTTCAAGTACTGTTTTGTGAAAATGATTCCACAAGAGCGGTGTTCCTATGACACAGAAACTACATATTTAATTGCTGTCCATTTTGCAAGGTCTGCTTCAGGTGCCACCTCCTCCAAGGAGCCTTCCCCAAGTTATCCAGTGAGAAGTTTCTCTTCAACATACTTGGGACCTTATCTGTAATCCACAACAAAGACCGCTCCCCTCCCCTGTACATGGGAGTGTCCGACGGCATTCCGTGTTTGCCCTTCTAGACTATAACCTCTCTGGGGTCGAGATCTTTGCCTTATTCATCTGTCTCCCACAACACCTAGCATAAATCCTAGAATGCACTAGGTGCTAAAAGCCTCAATCTTCCTGAAGTATCCCACATTAGCCTTTGTTCTATCTTGTCACGTAAGACATACTACTTGAGAGATACTGTCTATTTTTTTTCATTAGAAACTTTTCTAAAATAGACCTCTAGAAAGGTAGCATTTTCCTGACAGAAGAAAAAAAAAGCGACACATTAAAGAATCTGCACTCATACATATTCTAATTTACTTTTATAAATGAGACACCAATGGACAGACACATTCTCCCAACTACTTAATAGCAAGGCACTGTCAGTCAGAGAGAAGTATAGTTCCAAACCCTTGGATCTTCTCTTAGTACCATTCAGGGCAAAGCAGAGATTTTCCAAAATGATGCTTGACACTCTCAAGCTGGTATTTAGGATGTTTTTCAGCTTTGAGAAGATCTATGCCAGTCTTACACATAGCCATTCTTTCCGCCCCCCCAACCCCCAGTAAAATAAAATTTGTTTCAAGTAAGAAGGGAATAAAAATCTTACTTATTCAATTCTTTGCACTATTCAAAGACACCAGTGACAAAAACCACCTTAAAAGGCTGGCCAGCCCCCAAATAAATCCTATCAGGCTATGGAGTTGGTATTTTAGGGGTGTTACCAGTTAAATAAGCTTTCTACTTTAATTCATCAATATAATATTAATAGGCTAGCACTGAAATGAAAGTTTTCCCTCCCTTAATATATATCAACTCAGAGCTGGACGTAGGATGGTGAAATATGAGAAGGAATAAAAATAAATGAAGGAAAGAATAATGAATTTGTGTTTTACGCTTTACACCTTTCAGAGTGCCTTCTCATACACAGTCATTTAATCCCTACACCCAGTCTGTGTATGATTCTTCCCATTTCCAGATGAGAAATCTGACGCTTGAGAACGTTAAGAGACATATCCACTAAGCACCCCTAAGTACTCCCTCAAGGTACTTCCATTTACTCATTGATACAATGGGGCAATAAAAGTACTTACCTTATGTGGTTGTACTGAGGATGATATAAATTATTAGATATAAAGTCCTGAGCCCTAATCTTCTGCCCCCTTCCCAGTCCTCTGCTTTTCCCACTATCCTAATCTACCACTGCAGCTTAAAATCTGACACCAATAACACACAAGACAGATGATACACATAGGAGAATAATGCCAAAGTTATACCTTATTACTTAAAAATGTATGAACTCACATCTAATGAGAGCTCACCATGTACCAAATACAGGTGTAGCACTTAAATGTATTTATTTCATCCTCACTATTACCATATATAACAGATACTATTATTACCCCACTTTATCAATGAGTAAATGGAAGTACTCTGAGGCAGTGAGTTAAGTAGCTTGCTAGTTGCTATCATGTATTACTACTGAAAGACACGATTTTGTAGCTTGCCCATATTAAATGTGGCGTGGTAGAAGAGTAAAATCTCAGAGCCTCTCTAGATCTGCACAGTTCAACAGAGTAACTAACCCCTAGCCACATACAGCTATTGAGCACTTGAAATATGGCTAGCATGGTCAAGGAAATAAAAATAAAAAAAATAAAAATAAAAAATAAATAAAAATAAATAAAATAATTTGAATTTGAATTAATCTGAATTTAAATTTAAAATGAATATTCAATGAAACAGTAGTTTTCAAGACATTGGCTATCAGTTACTGAAGGGAAGTAATCCTTGAAAAATGGAAAACGAGAGACGAGCCCTACAATTACCCAAGCTTATTGCTCCAGGAGAGGTCCCAAGCTGGGTCAGAGCCCAGCAACTTCCCTGAGTTGAGCTGGGGAACCAGGGAGTCAGGGGACACCAAGTCACTTAGATTACACAGGACAGTATACATGAACGGAGACAACAGCAGAGAGAAAAAAATATGGCTCTCTCTCAAGATCAGTACTCAGTGGATTACATGCACATGAGAAAACTACCCAAAAACACAGAATCAGCACCCAAAAGATAACAGTGCTCAAAATACACACAGGATGGAGAATACCACCTATTTCTACCGCATAAGCTGAAAACTCTCACAATTCATAGGGAATTGGGGAGAGCACACAGAAGGTCTTACCTCAGTGATGGTAAAATAATTAGCTCTACTCTAACTATTAGCATTAGCACTGCTTTGGGCTATCTAAGAAATCTTATATGTAGGATCCAAAAAGATCAAACTGTTTCCCAGTAACTTAACTGTGTCCTAGAAAAATACCATGAATATTTATAAGAATACAAAAATAGCCAGCACTAAACAAGGTAAAATCACAATGCGTGGCATTCAGTCGAAAATTACCAGGCATGCAAGGAAGTAGTAATGGGAAGAAAAATTAATCAATCAAAATTAACCCAGCACTGATACAACAGAATTAGTGGTCAAGGACATTAAAACAATTATAACTGTGTTCCATCTATTCAAAAAGTTAAATGGAGACATGGAATATTTTTCAAGAGTCAAAACTAAATTTACAGAGATGAAACCATAAAATATGAGATTAAAAAAAAATTAAATGATACTAATAGCAGACACTATAGAAGAAAACTCCAGTGACCTTCAAAGTATAGCAATAGAAACTATCAAAAATACTACAGAAAGAAAAATGAACTATAACTTTTGAAGTGAACAGAATATCAGTATACTATGGAACAACTTTAAGCAGCCTAACAAATGGAACAACTTTAAGCAGCCTAACATACATGTAATTGGAGTCCCTAAAGAAGAGAGATGGGGACAGAAAACAATATTTAAAGATATAATGGCTGGGGACGCCTGGGGGGCTCAGTTGGTTAAGCAGCTGCCTTCGGCTCAGGTCATGATTCCAGGGTCCTGGGACCGAGTCCCACATCGGGCTCCTTGCTCGGCGGGGAGCCTGCTTCTCCCTCTGCCTCTGCCTGCCTCTCTGCCTGCTTGTGCTTTCTCTCTGACAAATAAATAAATAAAATCTTTAAAAAAAAAAAAGATATAATGGCCAAATTTTTTCCAAATTTGATGAAGTGCAAGAGGTCTCACACAGGGATGCCTGGGTGGTTCAGTCAGTTAAGCGTCTGCCTTTGGCTCAGGTCATGATCCCAAGGTCCTGGGATCAAGTCTGACATCAGGTTCCTTGCTCATCAGTGAGTCTGCTTTTCCCTCTGCCTCTGCCTGCTCTGCCTGCCACTCCCCCTGCTTGTGCTCTCTCTCTCTCTGACAAATTAAAAAAAAGAGAGAGAGATCTCACACAGAAAAAAACATAAAGAACACCACACCAAGGCATACCATAATAAAATCACTCAAAATCAGTGACAAAGAGAAAGTCTTAAAATCAGAAGAAAGAAAATTACCTACAGAGGAACAAAGATAAGGTGACACAGATTTCTTGTTGGAAACAATGTACATGAGAAGACAATGAATCAACATCTTTAAAGTACTGAGGAAAAAAAAAAACTGTTAACCAGTATTCTATACCCAGCAAAAATATCTTTCAAAAAATGAAAACAAAATACTTTTTCAGACATACAAAATCCAAAAGGATTCCTCACCAGCAGACTTGCACTACAAGAAACGCTGAAGGAAGTCCTTCAGACAGGATGAGAATGATATCAGATGGAAATAAGAATCCACACAAGGGACCAAAAAATACAGAAAATAGTAACTACATGCGTAATTATGTGATTGATTTTCTTATTATCCAAATCTGTTCAAAGATAATTGACAGATTAAATAGAAATAATAATGTGGGATGGGAAGTAAAATGTGTGATGACCGATCGATGACCAGGAGAAAAAAAGTAAACTATTGAAATGTTCTTATAATATACATGAAGTTGTATACTCTTACTTGGAGGTAGATTGTAATAATTTAATGATGTATACTATAAAGCATAAAGCAACCACTAAAATAATGAAACAGAGTTATAGCTAATAAGCCAGCAAAGGAAATTAAAGAAAATTTAATTCCTGAAAAAAAAACTTTAGTTAATCCAAAAGAAGCCAAAAGTGGAAAAAACGGAATAAAGAATACATAGGACAAGGAGAAAACAAATAGCAAAAAGATATATTTAAATATAAATGGGTCAATAATGACATTAAATATAAATGGTCTAAATACCTGTAAAGACTCCAGAAGAAACACAGCTCTGCTAACACTTTGGTTTTAGCCCCCCAAAAGTCATTTTGGACTTCTGACATCCAAAACTATAAGATAATAAATTTGTGTTGTTTTGAGCCACTAAATTGTGGTAATCTGTTACAGCAACGACAGGAAACTAATACAGATTTTGGCACCTAGAAGTGGGATGCTACTGTAACAAATAACGAAAAACATGGAAGTGGCTCTGGAATTGAATAATGAGCAGAGGCTGAAAAAATTCAGAAGAGCATGATAGAAAGCCCAGTCTGCCACTAACAAACTGTTAGTGGAAATATGGATGTTAAAGACTCTGCTAATGAGAACTCACAATGAAGTAAACAGCATGGTAGAGGAAACTTCTATCATCTTAGGGAATACTTAAATCGTTGTGACCGGACCATTAGTAGAAACATGGACATCAAAAATGCTGCTGGCAAGGGCCAAAACGGAACAAAACCTGGGAGACACAGGATCCTTGTTACATAATGACAGAAAGCTTAGCTGAATTGTGTCCTGGAATAATATAGAAAGCAAAACTTGGAAAAGATGAACTTGGACATTTAGCTGAGATTTCCAAGCAACGTGTTGAAGGTGTCGTCTTGTTTCTCCTTGTTGCTTAGAGTACAAGATGAGAGGAAAGAGGGCGATGGAGTGAGGAGCTGATGAGCAGGAAGAAACTAGGGCCTGAGGAATGCGAGAACTCTCAGCCTATTCGGACTGCAAAAGACAATAAAATGAGGAGATTCGCTGTCAGGAAATTCTGCTCTGGGGTGAAAACTACAGGTGTAGCTGATCAACCCTTTGCTAGTGCTTCTGAGGGATCAAAAGTTTGGAAGATTCAATCACATAGAGGGCTCTCTGAAGAGATCACGTATGTGACTCATGGATCCCCTCGGCCATCTTGGCACAGGACAGGAACAGAGGTGGGGCTATCTGAGAAAGATCTGTGGGGGAGCCTCTTGTCCAATGGACAGGAGACCCTAAAGTTTCCTGAGTATATTAAACCAGCAGAAACACTGCCAACTTGGACTGAAGGAAACTGAAAGAGGATGAAATGAGAAAAAGCTGACAGACTGAAAATTCTACAGGCAAGAAACAGATTGATAAAACTATTCAACCACGAACACATGCTACTCTACCTGAAAAAGGAAGAATAATTCAAAGGAACGAGTCATGAGCCCAGAAGACAGAGCCAAGGACCATACATGATTATTCCCAAGCCCCAAAACTCAGTAAGTTTGCCCTGCTGGATTTCAAAATTTCTTGGAACTGGTGGCCCCTTTCTTCTTCCCATTTCTGTTCTATTAACAGGTCTATCTATTACAGGTATCCTACACCTGTCCCACCATTGTATTTGGGAAGCAGATTACCTGTTTCCTACTTTTCACAGATCCATAGATGGGGAGGAGTTTTGCCCCCAAATTTATGATACTCAGAGTCAGAATCATACCTGATTTAGATTATTTAGATAATCAGATTTGGAATTTTTCAGCTGACGAGACTGGATAAGATTTTGGACTTTGACCTGATGCCACATGAGACTTTTGGAGAATATTGGGATGAGGTGAATGTATCTTGCATGTGGGACAGACATGAACCTTTGGGGGCTAGACCGTGGATGGTGTGATAAGCACAACAATGGCTCCCCAAAGATGTCTGTGTCCTAATTGCCAGAACATGTAAATGTTACCTTACACGGCAAAAGGGATTTTAGCATATGATTAAATTACAGATCTTGAGGTGGAGAGATTACAGCTGGATAATCCAGGTAGGCCCAATATAATCACATGGGTCCTTAAGGGAAAGTTCTCCTCGGTCAACCTCTCATAACGAAGTTACTCTTCCCACCAAAGAAGCTGAAAATCCCTCCCCACGACTGAAGCCTGCTAAACATTCCAGAGGTAGTTGCCAAAGCAAAGAACACACAAAGTAACAGAATTCTTGCCTAAGAAGCCCACACTTGTGGAATAAATAAGTGAATGAACAGTGAGTAAAATAGGCAGTAAGCCTTCCACGGAGCACATGGCACAGAGGAAATTTTAATTCAATTAAAAATGTGTATTTGTCACCTACTACATGCCATGCATGGTACTTGGTTCTAAGGATGTAGGGATGTATCTAAACAGAGATGACTTCTGTCTTCGCAAAGCATGACCTCTCAACAGTAACTGAGCAGTCCTTATACAAGGCAAAAAGAAAAGTAATTTCGTCTGTATCCTCTTAACCATACCCAGCTTAAAAACTTCACCCAATTCCTTAGTAAGCATAAATGGAAATTAGCAAACCCGTATTCTTGTTATGTATCATTATATAATATCTGTAGATTTATTATATGCCATTAACAAGGCCTAAGTTGGGGCACCTGGGTGGCTCAGTCATTAGGTGTCTGCCTTAGGCTCAGGTCATCATCCCAGGGTCCTGGGATTGAGCCCCACATCGGGCTCCCTGCTCAGTGGGGAGCCTGTTTCTCCCTCTCTTACTCCCCTCCTTGTCTTGTGTTCCCTCTCTCACTGTATCTCTCTGTCAAATAAGCAAAATAAAATCTTAAAAAACAAAACAAAACAAAAAAAAGGCCTAAATATCTCTACAGTAAATATGTCAATCTCAGCTCTTAATACTGGTCCGGCCATTCTAAAATAATCCTTTTGCTGTCTTCACAAGGGGCTGACTTAAAAGAACCCTGCTACAAGTTTTCAGAGGACTACCCAAGCTGCCTGCCTATCATTTCCTATCTAATGAGTTCACTCCCCGCCAGCAACCTCCACAAAGGCCCCCACTGCTCTGAGAGTAGAGTACGAAACGATTAACCTGGTGCTACATCGAGGGTAAGAATGACAATCGTTCACAAGTGTACATGGCCTCCCACCTATCAGAACGGATGCTGGCCACAAACATCAATGTATCTAAGCCCCTGGGTATCAGCTAAACATCAGTTCTGCCTATGGGGTCCAAGGTAACCCAGCCTCCGCCTGCCCCTCCAGCCACTCGCCACCCTTCAGCCACACTAGACACCTTTCCATTGGCTTCTGCCTTCAGACCTTCGTACATACTATTTTCCCTGCCCACAGTGCTCTGAATTCCCGCCCCTCCCTACACAAGGCTGGCTACGCATTTCTCAAGTCTCTGCCGACACGTTGATTTCCCAGGCAACCTTGACCTGACCACTACTATCTCTCCACCCTGGTTCAATCAGATCTCCCTGTACTACTCTCTGTGGCAGCCTACACACCCCCTTCATAGTAAGTACAGCAATTGTAAGTCAATAATCCCTGGTGCAGTGACTGTTTCTCTCCCTATATTTAGAACAGGCTGCACCTGTCGTACTGGTAATCCCACTACTAGCATGTCGTGTGGTACACAGCACGCATTCTGTATTAATGGCGAGGACTTACGGGGATCTACTCTAGGTATCAGACACTGTTTTAACCATGTCGTTGGATTAGCTCCTCTCCTCCTTATAACATCCCCACGAAGTAGGTACTAGTATTTTAGATGAGGTCACAGGCACGGTAAGGCTAAACGATTGCCCAAAGTCTCAAAGCCAGTAAGTAGTAGGGTTGGAATTTGATCTCAGGCAGTCAGGCTTTCAAGAAGCACACTACACGGGGCGCCTGGGTGGCTCAGTCGGTTAAGCATCTGCCTTCGGATCAGGTCATGATCCCAGGGTCCTGGGATCGAGCCCCACATCGGGCTCCCTGCTTCTCCCTCTCCTCCCTACTCTGCTCTCTCTTGCTATCTCTGTCCGTCTCTCTCAAAGAATAAATAAATAAATAAATAAATAAAGAAGCCCACTACACTCCCTTGATAATTGAGAACCACGTAAGCTGCGCTCCTAAGAGAATGCAGCCATAAAACATCCTCTGTGCTCATGTACCCGTTAAATAGGAGAGAAAATACATGAAGAATAGCTATAGATATGGTATAGATATAGGTAAAGATACAGATAATAGCTGAAGACATATCCTGTAAAAATAATACAGCTGGCCAATGGCTTTCAAGAACTTTGCGATTTCACTCAACTTTAGATCCCCATCAAAATACCTAAGGAAATACGTCACAGCCAAAAACCAAGTATTTCACAGCCATGCCTCTAGTGCCCCCTCCCACCCTCAGAACATCCCTCGTCACCTGAACCCTGATGACATACCTTGTGAACACATACATTTCTGAACACCAGAGAAATAGCGGGGATGATCCTGAGACAAACACACACCACATGAACACTCCCCAGACAGATCCTCTTCCCCAAGTTCTGCCTCCACGCAAAGGAGGCGGTGCCTTTACCTTGAAATAAATACGCCTTGCTGGCATTGTGCAGTCCGGACACCTGAGTGACTCCACGGGTGGCGTTCACGAGGTCGAGCTCGGCAATGATATCCACCTGCCGATCGGGGTCCGTCCCAAAGCCCACCACTGAAAAGGAACAGAGAGGCTGTGTTGGCTTCAAATACAGACTGTTGCAGCAAAACGGGGCAGAAATTATAGAGGCCAGGAGGGGCGGGGAATACAAGGAGGCCAGTGATGAGTGGTGGAGAGGCTGCCTTCCGGGGTGGAGAGGGAGAACAACTCTTCGCTCCATGGCGCCTGTGCAATTGGAGTTTCTTTGTCCCTTCCCCCACCCTCTCCCCCCATTCATTATGGATTGAGGATCCCTTATCCAAAACCCTCAGGGTCGAAGAGATTTCAGATTCAGAACGTATCGTGTGTTGGAAAGTTACTATGCCCTAAATGCTCCATTTTATGTAACACCCTAAGCAAAGTCGGAATCAGTACCCCATAATCAAACACAGTATTTCCGGACCAAGAAGTATGAGGTTTTCCACTGGCTGGCTAAACAAAGACTATACACAGCCTCCTATCAGTTAAGGTCAGGTTTCACCACCAAACGAGTCCAGCTCAGGGTAGCTTTTGCTGTCACGTGACTTACGAAGAAACTTTGGGGTTCCAAACTCTTTCAGATCCGGGGACTGTGGCTACAGGATCTTGGCCCTGATCCACCTGCTTCCAAAAGTGATGCAGTAGCAAAACCTGACACCACCGCCCCCCGAAAACACCACCGCCCCTCAAAAACACCTCCAAGGGGCGCTCCCTCTACATCAGGCACAGCCGCCGTGATACCGAGGAGGGCACCGCAGGACGCTCGTGTACCTGTTGGAGCAGGGTGGCAGAGGGGCTGGCCAAAAAAGAGAAACAAGAGACGTCTATTCCCTCCACGGGGATTCCTGAAGGGAAAGTTAAATTCCCTGACAACTCCTTTGGAGAATCTTCGTGCAGAGAAACGTGGCCATGAGCCCCCATCGCCCGATCTGAGAAAGGCAAATGCAGAAGGCTGTCTCTCACCCAGGGGGCGTTCTGTGCAATGACACACTCATGATTGCAGAGTGACTTCCAATTCTACATATTAATAAGGCTAGAGATCACTGGAAGGGACCGTGGGTAAGCCATTCATAAAGGCAGCATCTATCTACACTTAGCGTCTCAGTGGTGCAATTCTGACTGCACAGTCGGAAATGTTTTAATCAGCAACAGCTGTCACCTTCTGTCTGCTGGCAATGCAGTTGCCAAGGCAAGATCTGGAAACCCAAGTTGTCCCAGAGAGATTGAGTGAACGTTCATCAGGACATCGTGAGCTATTGCAACCTCATCTGTCCTCCCACCTTCACCCCTTACCCCACAGATCTGGGGAAGGAAGCTGGTACGCCCTCTTTTCCTATGAGGAAAACAGGAGCTGCTGTAGCAACAGTGGGTTGGGCTAGGAAGGCTCGCCAAGGCAGACAAAGGGTTAAACCGAAGGCACGGTACATAATCTGCATTCTCCGTTTCTGTCCGGTTTCTCCTTGTCTTATGGACTGAAGCTTCAATTTCCCCCTTCCCAATGCAGCCCATTATGAGACCACTTTCCTCGAGGACAGCTCTTCCTCCTACTCATTCTGCATTCATTCATTCATGCACTACCTTTTCAACAGGTATTACTGAGAGCTTACAACGTAACACGCAGTGCTGGGCACTGGAGATGTCCTCACAGAGCACACATTCCTGGGCTAACGGGTGAAGATAAGGCAAAAAAAAAAAAAAGATAAGATAATTTGAGATGGCAATAAATGCCATGCAGAGAATAAAACAGAGTCACGGAATACAAAGCAACTTGGGTGGGGCTTTAGAAAGGACAATCAGGAAGGGTTCCTTTGAGCTGAAACCTGAATGCCCGCAGGGGCAGCAGGCAGTGGCAAGATCTGGGGGGACAGGTTTCCAGGGATAGAGAAGAGCCCGCTGCAAACCAAGAACAGACTTGGCATATTCAGGGAACACAGAAAAGGCCAGTGTGGCCAGAGCAGAATGGGCAGGGAGAGAGTGGTAGAAAATGAGGCCAGAGAGTAGGACGTGCCTTTTGAGCCACAGCAAGGAGATGGATATTCTAATTGCAACAGGAAATCACTGGAGGGCTTAAGGTGTGTGTGGAAGAGGAGAAGGAGATGCTCCTACTTTACATCATTATCTCCCGTAAGCTCCCATCCTACTTTCTCATTCCTCACACAGACTCCGTTCACAAAGACTGATCAAACACCTACTCTGTGCAAAGGACTGAGCCGATGAGTGTCTATCAGCCCAACTCATTGCCCCAGGAGCCTCTGGTGGAGACCAGTGATGTTTTTCTCCAAGTGAGCTCAGATACCAGCAGTACTGTGATCACCTTGAAAAGGCAGGAAAAGAACTAATATTTCAGGTTGATCTATAGTGTTGTACATCTATATGGCAGAAATTAAATCAAGAGGGATCTCAGAGGACCTCCAAGCGGGTCTTTCTCTGGCTAGGAATTAGGAAAGTGATCTGGGGAACATGCCCCTAGCTGGACATGAGAAGACAAAAGTGTTCCTGGAGCCCCAGTGTCCCAGGAGCCCCAGGGCCTCGCACAGGGGCTGACAGCTGGTACACTCTGAATGTAGGACCTAAATAATTAACTGATGAGTGCGTGCAGCATTACTGCTTTGGGTACAACGACCTCCAAGTGATACGCATTTCTAGGGATATCACCAGATGACAGGATGTTATTCTGGCCAAAGAAATGTTCTTTAAAACCTGTGGTTGAGGACATTGCTGCTATGAACATTGGGGTGCATGTGCCCCTCCTTTTCACCACATCTGTATCTTTGGGATAAAAATCTAGTAGTGTAATTGCTGGGTCGTCGGGTACCTCTATTCTTAACATCTTGAGGCACCTCCACACTGTTTTCCAGAGTGGCTGCATCAGTTTTGCATTCCCATCAACAGTGCAGGAGGGTTCCACTTTCTCCACATCCTCGCCAACACCTGTTGTTTCCTGACTTGTTAATTTTTGCCATTCTAACTGGTGTGAGGTGGTATCTCACTATGGTTTTGATTTGTGCTTCCCTGACGGCTAGAGATGTTGAGCATTTTTTCATATGTCTGTTAGCCATTTGCATGTCTTCTCTGGAGAAGTGTCAACTTGTGGAAGGAGCCGAGATGCCCTTCAACAGACGAATGGATAAAGAAGATGTGGTCCAAATACACAACGGAATATTACTCAGGCATCAGAAAGGATGAATACCCACCATTTGCACTGACATGGATGGAAGTGGAGGGGATTATGCTGAGTGAAGGAAGTCAAGCAGAGAAAGACAATTATCATGTGGTTTCATTCATATGTGGAACATAAGCAATAGCACAGAGGACCACAGGGGAAGGGAGGGAAACCCGAAGGTGGAGAAATCAGAGAGGGAGACAAATCATGAGAGACTGTGGACGCTGGGAAATAATCTGAGGGCTTCAGAGGGGAGGGCGGTGGGGCAGGGGATAACTGGGTGATGGGTATTGAGGAGGGCACGTGCTGTGATGAGCACTGGGTGTTACACGTAACTAAAGAATCACTGAACACTGCGTCAAAAACTAATGATGTACTATACAGTGGCTAATATAATAAAAATAAATTAATTTTTTAAAAAACCTATGGTTGACTGAATTATTGGATTCGAATCTTTACCCCTCCCAGATCCACACCCTTTGCTGTGTGACTTTGCAGTTCCTTCCACTAGAGTGAAAGTAAACCTCTGCATCCTTTGACTTTGAGCCTCGCCATATAACTTGTTTGGATCACGGGATGCTTGGGATGTTAGCAATGCTATCCAAGCAGAGGCCTGATCGTGCTTGTGGGGTAGGGCCTGTTGTCTTGAACCCCTGCACCATGATGAAAAGGACATGGCCCCAACGCTCCACTGGTCCAAGGAGACAGAGACACACGGAACAGACACCCCACTTGAGTTTGGCACCATGCCCAGCCGAACCTGACCTAGATGAGCCAGGAAGAGAACAACCTACAGAAACGTGAACCAAAATAAATGTTCTTTTAAGCCACTGAGTTCTGGATGGTTTGGTATGCAATAATTTTGTGGCAGTAGCTGACCGAAGCAGGGACTAAAGACCCACTATAATGTCATCCTTAAAATGCTCCCCGACTAGGAGCCCTGCAACCAGACAAGCCTAAAAGGCACCCAAACAGATTCTGTAGAACCAGCAGAACACTCCATTGGTGCCCTTGGATCCCTGTCCCCAAATGAGAACACAGCACGCTCCACCCACAAAGTGTTGTGGAAACGACACTAAACCAAGAGCCAGCTTCAGTCCTGTCTCTTCCCCCTACTAACCCCTGGAAAAATCACTTCCCTTCTCTGAGCCTCGGTTCCCTCATCTGTAAAATGAGGATGGTCGTACCTGCCTCCCGGCCTCCTAAGGTTTCGGCGATAGCTACGGGAACGCGCCTAGCACATACGTGGTGCTCAGCTGGGCTTTGCTGCGTCTGTCTTTCCTAAGACAGCTCCCTGGTCCTCAACTCCACTGGAACTGTGCAAAACTACAGATGTCCCCCTTCCTCCCAAGCCCCCCACATGCTCAACTGACCTGGAAGAGCTTCTCACTCTGGCTGTGCTTGGGGAAATCTAAATATGAAGTCTACACTCACTCCTCCTCCTACAGCCCACAAGTAAAGGGATCCCCTGCTTTTAGGATAACCATATTGTTCTTTTTATAAAAACATCCCATAAAAACAGAACAAGAGAAATCAATTAGGCTTCCAAATACACTTTTCTTCTCTCCCTTTAATTGGTCTGCTTCAGGATGAAAATGCCTTGTGCCAACAGCAGGATGTGTAAAAGACAGCACTTTACACACTGCCTAGGGAATCAGAAAATCTATTAATAAGGTAGCATTTACATAGCCTCTTCTGAACCTAATGTAGTATGAGAGTGTTGGTTCCATAAAAATAATTTTTTTTATTTTAACGTTTCTGCTTCTTGTCCAAGCGTGGAGCTCCTGTCCTTTCCAAGGAAACTCTATTAAAGTTCTCTACTTTGGCCACAACTGCTCTACAAATGGCTGAAGCTGGGAATTGGAATTAAGTAGGATAAAAAGCTTCTGAGAAAGAAACGTTCTTTAAAACCTGGAAGGCAGTGTGTTACCATCAGAGAGGCACTGGAGGCCTGGCTCTGGGATTCAGAACCTCCACCCTAATTTCCCGGGACACCTGCTACAGCCGGCCTCCCCACCGTCCTGGCCAGGAAGCGCTCAGGCCCATGCAGTACACCTTCAGGGCCCTGGGCCCAAGCTCCCAAGCAAATCCTCCACGCGTAATCTGGGCTCACTGTCTGCAATGGCAGCCGTTTTCTCCCGGTCAACACAGAGGAATGGGATGCTGAAGAGATGCTCCAAGACCTCATGTAACGGCAGGGTTTCACAGTCAGTTGATCGGACCCCTGCAAAGATCCCCAAAAGCAATATCCTGGAAGAACATGCTCTATGCCTGTTCCAAGTCAGCCAAATACTCCACATAATCACTGCTGGTTGGGACCTCTGTTCACAGCTCTATTATTTCAGAGTTAACGAAGAGCCAGAAAAGTGCTTCAAAAAGAAAAAGCTCTCCTTTCCAGCAGGTGGCAGCAAAAGGCAGCCAAAGGGGCCCCAGGGGCTCCCCAGTGCCCCCCAGCCCTCCAACCACCACCACCACCCTGGCCTGGTGACCAAAACAAACAAGAAAGGGAATTTGGTATTAATCACACAGCCCGGCCGCCATCGGAGAAAACTCAGGGACCTAACACGTTCTCACCACTAATAATGTAGCCTTCTAAATTGTCGTTATTAAGTATGTACCTGGAAAATCCAGAACAATCTTTCACCCAGAAAATAACAAGAACTGGAGAACAGCACCTCCTATCTTGACTCCATTTTACTCTCTTAAAACAAGGTCCCTGAACAATGAGCAATTTAAGCAGCTTCCTGTGACACCTATCATTAGATCTTTTCATATGTAACTGCTACTGCACTGCAGTGCTGCTTTAATTAAAATGTGCCTGATATCATCTATTCATTTCCATTAAAAGGCGCTGATATCCAAGCAGCACACAAAGTGAACCACATGTTTAGTTCATCCTGGACTGTTAACAGCCCAGACACCAATTGTCCCACTTGACAAATAAACTTTCCAAGCGGCTGTTTGGATCCTGATAAACTAATCACGAGCCAGCCTCTGCTACCAAAGAGAATGGAGGTTTGATGCAGGGATGGTGGTTCTTGGGCAAATCAAAGAGGCTCCCTGCCCCACTCCCGAAAACTGCTGATCGTATCCCTTCAAGAGACAAGAAATTTTAAGTGAAGGACTTGAGATATAATTCCAAGCTCCTTCCCCATCCTGATTCTTCCGATAATTTTTGTAGAAGCAGTATGTGGCCTCTGGTGTTCAAGAAGTGCCCACGGGCACAGAAAACCCACGGTCCCTAGCAACTGCCATAACCAATAGGGCAGACCCTCCCATGCTCCCCCTGCCTGTGCACAGGCTCTGCCCTCCGCCTAGAATGCCTTCCCCACCCTGCCCACCTGGAAAACTCCCTGTAAAGCCTTCAAAACGCAACTCTTACATGTCACCTTCTGATTAAAGCCTTCCCTGACCACCACCCACCCCTCCCCAAAATTCATTCCTACCATTTGTCCTCTGTATTGCTTTCATTGAAACTTCTTATACTCCCTCTTCTCCTACCACTCACCGTGCCCCCCATCAAGCTATAGGGGGGAAAAAATGTTTCCCAGTTTCTATCTAGATTCTCAACTAAGCTTTAAGTTCCTGGAAGTCAAGAAGGACCAAGTCGTTTCCTCTCTGCATAAGCGATCCTGGCACCCAGCAAGACGCTCAACTGTTCACTGAATGAGTGAATAAATACATGAATGAATCTTCCCTACAACAGAATTTTTACAAGATTGAAAGGGGCTTGGTGTGGCGAAGGGGGAAAGACTGTGTTCTTCAAGATCTCCACTAGCAATGCACCCTGGAGACCCAGTCCATTCCGGATGGGGGAGGGGGGCACTTTTTGCCGACTTTTCAAAGAACTAATGAGAACAAAGGATTTAGGCAACCGATAACGATGTGCACTTGAGGATGTGAAATGACCAAGAAGCTGCCCCCTCCCCCATCTGTTTCTCTCCCTTCCGTTCCTCCATTAAAATGCCCACCAGCACCAGATTCTCCGCGCGCGGGACTGGTAGCCCATGTTCTGCATCAGCCTCGCCCCTCCTGATTTTCTGGGGGCGCATTTCTTCCAGTATGCTCTTGGTTTTAAAAGCCTACCCCATCCCGATGTGCCCATACCCAAGAAGCAACTATTCTAGGCTGGACTGAGCATTGGTGTCCCTGAAGCCTTGGGAAGCTCCAATGAAGACAGGAAAGAGAGAAGGATTCCTTTTGTCCCTGGAGAAGTCCACACCCGTTGCTCTTCCATTAAGCAAAGGGAAAGCTGCTACCCTCTCACACCTAGGTAGATGGACGCCCAACTTTGTATCCTCAGGCGGGCTAACTGCCAAAGAGCGGCGCCCGGGGCGCAGGCGGAGGGAACTTTCAGGCCAACCAAGGCAAGGCACCCTCCCCAGCCCTTTCCCCCATAAACTTGCTGCCTGGCCCGGGAAGGAGGCTATGCCTCTAGAAAGGGAAATGCGAGTGGTGAAAGAAGAAAAGATAAAGGGAGGAGTGACTACACGCCGGTTCGGGGGTGCAAGGTCGACACCGCGTACTAAGGCTGGCTAGCACAGATATAAAAATTCGCCACGCTCCCACCCCCACCCCCAGCACGGGAGAGCTGTGTTTTTGCGCTTACTGTGCCTACTTCACCCCACCCCACCCCCACCTTCCCACCTCTACTATGAGACCCGTAGAAAAGACGACTGAGAACGGGTCTCCAAACCCCATGAGATATGGGGGCTGGGGGCGAGTGGAAACGGATGGAAGGAGGTGCTCTTAGAGTCCTCACAACTGCGTCTCTGGAGGCAGAACGAAGTGGGGACTTAAGAAATTACGCCAATTATCCTAGTCCTCCCTCCACAATCCCCAACCTGCAATTATAGCAAGGGAAAACTGGTTGGAAGCTTGAGAAATTCTCCTGGATTGTCTCCACGGTTCCAATTCCCCCAAATTATTGTTCGTCCAGCCCTTGGGGACAGGGAGGGGGAGAGAACGCTCCTGGAGTTCCCCCGGGGAGAGTCAGGAGGGGACCAGGCGAGACCACGGAATCCCGCGGTTCGCCCGCGGCCCTCATCCGGTGCCATGCCCTCCCGGGCCGCGGCCGCGCCCGCCCGCCGGCCGGAAGCGCTCTCACTGCGGGTGCGACTCCCGCGGCTGCCCCTTCCCGGCCCGGCCCCGCGCAGGGAGAGCGGTTTCCACCACACCTTTCAAGTTCGGGGGTGTGGGGTTCGCGGGCCGAACCTGCTGTGGTTTCGACCCGGAAGCTAGCTACTAGGAGCAGAAGGGTGCACCGGCTCGGCCGCGCCCCTCACTCCCGCGTCCGCGAGGCCGCGTCTCCAAGGAAGGGGGCACTCATGGGGGCATCTTCCAGCCCGTGAGTCCCACTTCTAACCCTTTCACCTGGAGCAAGGCAGAGAGATCCGAGGGACCCATCCACACTGCGCCGCCCTTCCCGGACCAGCACGGAGCTCTTCTCCAGGTCTCCCGACGCCTGTGCGGGCACCGGGCGCAGCGACGCGGCTCTCCCCTTCCCCTGGAAGCCTCTGACCGCCCCAGCCGTGCTTACCTGTCCTGGCGGTGCACACACAGAACCACACAACTAAAATCACATCCCTCCGCATCGCTCCCGAGGGTCCCCGCCAAATGGGGCGCGCAGAAACCAGGAGAAAACAAATGCGCCTGGATCTAGAGACGCGCCGGGCACAGAGACGCCAAACTTGCTAGCGGGCGGCGGGGGAGGTGGCTCGGCAGCGCTGGGTGCTGCGCTCGGGGATCGCGCCCGGCAAGGCTGCCCCGGCCGCCCCGCCCCCAGCCCGCCCCCCACCGCGGGTGGCGGCGGCGGCGCGGGGCTCGGCCACTCCGGCAGGTTGCGCTCAGCGCTGGGATCGGGTTCTCCTGCTTCGCCCGCCGAGCTGGGAGGACCCGGGCGGCAGGCGCGGAAGCCGCTACTACCAGGAGCACCGGAACTGGAGTCCCGGGACGCGCGGCCAAAAGGGAGACGCTGAAGACGCCAGGCGCCCCTTCAGCTTCACGCGCTCCAGCCCAGCCGAGCTGGCCTCGCCACTGTCGCTGGCTCTGCTTCGCCGCCGCGGTGGGGGCTGCCGAAGTTGCCACAGTTCATCCCGGCCGAGACGAAGAGCCGCCGAGCCCTTGCGGGTGGGCTTCTCCCCCGCGGAAAGCCTGACCCGGGCGGCGCCACGGCGCGCGCCCGGCCCCTCGCCGGAAAACAATTACCCGGGATTTGCTCCGGCAACTGGGCGGGGAGGGGCGATGGGCTGAGGGGGCTGGCGGGGCTGGCGGCTGAGTCCGCGCTCGCCACCTGTACCTTCTGTCTGCTCTCTCGGGTGGACCCCTCTCTCTGGCTACACACTTTGGGAGTGCGGGAGGAGGCCGCCGAGGCCGGGGGCACCGAAGAAGGGTCCCCAAGCTGGAGTGAGCTACAGTGGGGGTTTGGGGAGTCTATCTGCAAACCTTCAGGTTCTGCAGGGCAAATGCTGCCACATAGGGGAAATTCCTAACCATTTTTTTTTCTCGGTGACTTGACGATTCTGTCAACAGCCCTTCTCTCCTTTCAGTTAGTTTTGGCCTCTCCCGCGGTTCCTCTGGGACCCTTCCCCCACCACAACACTATTCCCTGGGGACAAAAGTTAGACTGTTGTGGGCAAGAAGGGAAGTCCTCTTCCAACTCTGTGACACCCCCCCCCCTTCCGGATCCTGGGCCTTCCTTAAAAAGATGTCCCAGGTTTTGTCGCACTTCCACTCAGGAATGTTATTTATAACCAGGATACAGAGTCGTGAAATCAGAGATGACAGAACCTCTGATTTATACCAAATGAGCCCCACGGGATTTAAATCTCCACTTGCCCACACTGGGCTCCTCTCTCTCTGACCCCACCCACCCCTTTAATATTTGCAATCCCAGGGAAGGAAAGGGAAGCTTCTTTGAACAGTGCTCGCTCATCCTTGGGAAACCAGTTTCAGCGTTTCAGAATTCTATTCACTGATAAGGATCTGCCCTTCTCACCTTTTGCACCCCCTCTCACTTCCCATATCTCTAACCCCTACATAACTATAATCCCAGGAGACCCCATTGAAGGTCACCAAATTAGCAGTACTGGTTATTAAGAGAGAAGCTTCTACATGATCTTCTGATCTCTGCCCTATTTTTCTGGATATTTCTGTATGCAAGCCACTGTCCCACTTGGCCCTTCACATTGTACTCCCTTGGCAGATCAAAAAGAAAGTGAACCAGCTGGTAAATTCGAGCTCCTGATAGCTGAGGAGGAAGAAAGCAAATCAATGAAGAAGTGTATTGCGTACTCGAGAAGTTGAGCTGAAAGATTAAGAGGTAAACTGATGTCAAAGCTAAACTGATTCTCCAACTCTTCTGGGATTCAGCTCAAGCCGGGAGGGGATGTGTCTGCCTTGACTGTGTGTTTTCATTACAGAGTCGGGACTTTTTCCTTCGACCTGGAGCATGTTACATTTAAAGCCAGCATTAAAATCACACATCTCGCAGAAAATAGGATTCCTCAAGTGACATTGGGCTTTGTGAATGAGAGTATCATAAGCCATGTTGTGTTGTGAGAGCCATGGCCCCTCTCTCCTCTGCAGTTTTTAAATACACCCTCAACAGGAGCAGCCTTTAGGGGTTTTGAACTGTTGTTTCCAAGGTCCTTTCATTGATGTCAGAATCCTAGAACCCCTGGAAGTCACAGTGACCCCAGCAAAGGGAAAAGGTGGTCTGGGTAAGACCTTTAGAGTTCTCCATCTTGAAGTGTCTGTAATTAGTTGGTCCCGTGCAACTAATTAGCGTGTTCCATTAAAAAATAAAGCAAAACATGTTCTGTCAAAGCTTTGCAGCATCACATCCATTAGCAGTAACAAGAGTTAATCTCAACAAGGTCATAAATCTTCCTACATAACAAAGTACTTCAATCTCCTCCTATAAGAGCACTTCTTGAGTGGGGATTCTGAGTGCGTACACCTGTTTGGCTAAGATAACTCTCACAGAATATGCCCAGCGAATTTCTGTAGTGGCCATGAAGGGACCATGTGGCGGTTTAGGTGCTTGAGGTTGGGATATTTCGATGGGACCTGTGCTCAGTGGAGGAAGCAGTGAGACTTGGTTTACCCAACACCATATCCCAAGTCCACGCTGCCTTTCTGAATAGCTTCCTTCCTGATTTCCCCAGGAACCAGGAGCTTCCTTTGATTATCCTTCTGCCTCTCTTTCCAGACCCCTAAATGTCAGCCTTCTTCTCTTCCAGCCACATTCACTCTTCCGTGTTCTCATCGAGCCTCATGGCTTTCAATACTGTCTACACGTGGATGATTGTGAAATGTGTATCTCCAGCCCCAGTCTCTCCTTTGAATCCCAGGCTTATCCACCCAACTACCTATTAGGTGTCTTAAATGTAATATGACCACATCATCAAAATCAAAAACATTTGTGCTTCAGAGGACACCACAGGAAGTGAAAAAACAACTCACAGAACAGGGGGGAAATTGCAAGTTATATATCTGATTGAGTCTTGTATCTATTAAGAAACTACTAGAAACAGACAATGTAATTTTAAATTGGGCAAAGGATCTGAATAGACGTTCCTCCAAAGAATATATACAAAAAGCAAATAAACACATGAAATGATGCTCAACATCATTAGCCATCTGGGAAATGCAGATCAAAACTACAGTGAGATATCACTTCACAGCCACTAGGATAGCTAAAATCAAAGAGACAGATAATAAATGTTGACAAGGAAGTGGAGAAATTAGAACCCTCATATACTGCTGGTGGGAATGTAAAATGATTCTTCAAACCGTTAAACATAAAGTTACCATATGATCCAGCAATTGTAGTCCTAGGTACACACACAAGAGAAGTGAAAACGTATGTCTACACACTAAGTTGGACACAAATGTTCTTAGCAGCATTATTCATAATAGCCAAAAGGTGGAAATAGCCCAATGTCCATCAACTGATGAATGGATAAATAAAATGTGATATATTTATACTGTGGAATATTATTCAGCAATAAAGAAATGAAATACTGGTGCACACCATAACACAGATGAATCTTGAAAACATTATACTGGAAGAAGCGAGTCACAAGGGATCACATATCTTATTCCATCTCTAGGAAATGTCCAGAATGAGCAAATATACAGGGACAGAAAGTGGTTGCCTAGGGCTGAGGGGAAGGGGAAGGAAGGATTAGCAGGTGACAGCTAAAGAGCACGAGGTTTATTTTGGGGGTAACGAAAACGTTCTAAAGTTGATTGTGGTGGTGGGTGAAGAACTCACAGATTAATATACTAAAAGCCATTGAACTGTACAGTTTAAATAGGTTCACTGTATGGTATGTAAATTGTATCTCAATAAAGCTGGTTTAAAAAAACTTTAATGGTTATGGGGAAAAAATATATAATATGGCCCAATGAGGACTTTTGACTTTTCCCTCCTCCCAAACTTGTTTCCTGCTACCTTCTAAGTCTTTGCCAGGTGCTCCAACCAAATAATCTGGGGTCATCCTTGACTCGCTTTCCCTATACCCCCCCCATTCAAGCCATCAAGCCCTGTCAGTATACCTTAAAGAAAAAACCCAAATCAATCACCTCTCACCACCCCTCACTACTCCCACTTTGCTCTAGTCCATCATTGTCCCTTTTCTAGTCCACTGCCATCGATTCCCCATTATTCCCTCTGCCTCCTCTCTTGCTTCTTCTGATTCACTCGCCGCCCCCAGCAGTCATAGTCTGCTTTTTAAACCATGTGTCCAATCCTGTTCCCTTGCGAAAAAACACCCCTGCACTTTTCCACCATGTTTTGAAAACATCCAAACATCTTACCAGGCCTCTACCCACCTTCCCAGCTGTCTCTCTCCCCACTCCCTACCCCTTGCTCCCTCCAGATCAGCTTTCTTGCTATTCCTGAAATATTCTGAGTTCATACCCTCCTCATGGACTGCTCCCACTACCTGGAACATTGTTTCCATAAATCTCTGTGTGCTAATCTTTTTACATCAAATCTCCACTCGAGTGTCATCTCCTTGGGAGCCCCCACCTAAAGAAGGGGTCTTCTTTGCACTTCTCCAGGGTCTCTCTCTGCCTTCTTACCTGGCTTTATTTTTGTATAGTGCTTATTATCATCTGATAATGATTTAGTCTTGACTTATTTATTCTGTCTCCCCCGTGCAACGCAATCTCACAGGAGTAGGATTTTTGCCTTTCTTGATCATCGATGTATCTCCACACCTCGAACAGTACCTAGCACACTTTAGGAACTGGATAAATGCTCACTGAATGACTCAGTGGATGCTCTCCCAGGAAGCAGCATGGAGAACGGACGTTTCCCACTGGCCATCACCAAGGCAACTGACTGCCTTCTTGCATTGGCCCCCAGTGCTGCTCCATTGCTGACTCTTCGTGGGACAGCAGATTCCACAGAGGGCAAAGCAAGAAGGACTCTTTGTAGTATCCAAACGAAATCCACAAGCCAGAGGCAGATCCGAGGCAGATCTCATTTACTGCCCTTCAGTCCTCCTTCCCAAACCACTCTCCTGTGCCCAAACAGCCTTTCAACTACCTTCACGTGTATGGACACATAACAGGCTTCCTTATAAAACTGGAGAAAATCAGAGGATAGTGCTGTTACAGATTGGATTGTGGCCCCCCAAAGGGTATTTCGGAACCCTCACCCCTAATACTTGTGCATGTGACCTTGTGTAGAAACTGTGTGTTTGTAGATGTCATTGAATCAAGATGAGGGCATGAGTGTGGGCCTTAATTCGATATGGCCTTGTAAGAAGAGGAAATGCCATGGGAAGACAGAGACAGGGAGAACACCATGGGACAAAGGAGACAAACAGTGAAATGTCGCAGCCACCAGAAGCTGGAGGACACAAGTGAGGCTCCTCACCCACAGGCTTCAGAGGGAGGATGGCCCTGCAACACCTTGATTTCAGATTTCTAACTTCCAGAACTATGAGAGTCTAAGTTTCCAGTTTGTATTGCTATGATATGGCTGCCCTAGAAATTCATGCAAGTGCCAATCTGGTGGCAGAGCCTAGGAAAATGCAAAAACCCCAAGTCTCCTTCACAAGCTTGGCGGCTCAGCACTCCCTGAAACCATGTACCCCTAAGCTTTGTGGGTATTCTCATTTCCTGAAGCTCACCTGCAATCATAAAGAGGGGTCAAGTGAGTGTATTCACGCACACCCTTCTGTCTCTATATGAATATATGAATTCTGCATGAAAAATGTCTACTTCCAATTACTACCTTCAAACCTAAATGACATCCAAATTAGAGGGACTCATATTTTGCTAAGTTAACTATTGTCCTGTCTTGCCACTTCAAACACTCTTTGGACCAAAGCTACGTATCAACCTGCAGGAAGACAGATAGAAAAATCTTTAGAGAGACATGTAGATAAAGGCACCTCATAATTCTTCAGGTGAAACCCTCCTAATGTCTAACATCAATAATCTTGGATGAGTTTCAAGGTTTCTCAACAAGAACCAAGGTGTGCACATACCCAGGTTCTGTTAACTGTTGTGCAAGACGCACTTGTTGTCCATTCCTACAGACCAGGGAAAAGCAGACACGCTACCCTCCAACAGGATAGTGTCCCCCAGAAGCAGGCCTAGCCCCAACCCCGACCAGAATAATAATGGCTCCGTTTATTACATGTAACTCTGGCTGGGTTACTGCTCTAAGAGAAGGGTTTTCCATGGATTTCGTCCTCAAGACAACCCACTTAGGTAAGCAGGATTACTAAACCTATGTTACAGATACGGAAACTGAGCCATTTTCCAAAGGAGTGGCTGTGCCAAGCTTCAAACCCAAGCAGTGTGACCCCAGAATCTGTGGGCTGAATTATCAAGCTCCAGAACTGTCTATGGCTTCTCCTGGGGTGAAGGCCGTGGAGTCAGTCTCCTGGTTGAGGTCTTGTGGGAGATGAATAAAGAGCAGCTGTGTTCCCTGCATAAGTTTTGACCAATTGATAAATAAAAGAGTTAGCAGGAGGCCAAACAGGACTTTTATGAATATAGACACAACGCTGGAAGAGACTGGCCTAATGTGGAAGCCCAAATGGACTGGCCATCAGCCCTCCCTGCGGGCTGGACCTTGGCACAGCCGTCGGCTCCCATTGGTGTGGGTGAAGCAGGAGTGTGAAAGAGAACTCATCGAGAAATGAGGACCGATGGCCCTCTCCTCTCCTCTGTAAGGAGTAGGAAGGGAGTGGAATAAAAGGCCAAAAGAGTTTGAGGAAAATTTCTCATCGTGGAAACCAAAAGTGTAGGGAAGAGATGACTGACTCCTCCTCATTGACTTTCCACCTTTCTTCCGTAAAGGCTCTTCTACCACCCAGTGTCACTGGGCTGCCCACAAAAGCATGTACCCGATCTTTTTCTCTAGGCCTTAAAACGATACTTCATTCCTAGTAGAAGTCCCCTGTGCCCACCACTGTTACCAGCACTCTGCAGGGAAGTTAGGAGGAAGGTGTGCTTTTATACTGCTCACACAGAGTTAGGAGAGATGGAGAAGTCCTCACTGAATTACAGCTTCCATGAGCAGGCCTATGACCCAAAGCAATGACTATCCACTGAAGGAATTTCGGGCCATGGGATGGCATAGTGAGAAATTTTAGAACCAGGAGAGACTGCTCTAGTTACATTAGGCAACCACCTATCCCATCGGTTCATGAGACTGGCTTCTGTCAGTTACATAAAATGGAAAGTGTCCTTTCTGATGCTTTTTAGACTAATTTCCAGAGTCACAGGCCACAAAAATTCTCCCTGCAAACAAAGTAACAAAGTAACATTAAACTTTCCCACATCTCCCAGTGGTTCCCTGGTTCTCCTTTTAGTCCTCCCTAGTTTATTTAATGGCCTGCATCACTGAGGATTCCACCTAGCTTTGTGTAACAGAAAAACTCCCAAACAATAACTTCAATAAGAGATGTTTGATACTCTCAGGTAAAAGAATTTTAGAGCTGGGCAGTCCACGTTTCATCCACTGGTTCTATGAATACTCAAGGAGCCAGGCTCCTTCCAGATCTCTGCTTTATCATCCCTGTGATCCAATATAGCTGCTGATACTCCAGCCATTATATCCACCTTCCAGATAGCAAACATGGACTAGACTAAAGAGAAGGAGAAAAGCATACTCAGAGACCCATGTGTCACTTCTATTTATCTTTGGGCAGAACTTAGTCATAAGGCCATTCCCTATGTATCTGTTGGCTATTGCCGCCTAACGACCAACTATAAAGTTCCAGGGATATACAACACCAAGCATTTATTTTCACCTATCTGCCAGGTGGCTAGGATTCAGCTCACCGGGGCTGGTCTCAACCAGACACTTCTGCTTCGGGCCGCAGTGGCTGAGCTGATTGATTTCTCATAGCAAGTGTGTGTGTCAGTTCAGTGACTCTCTCTCACATGCCTTTCATCTGCCTTGAACCGGTGAGTTAGCCAGGACATATTTTTCTCACGGCACAAGGAGTCACAAATGAGCAAGTGGCAATAGACCAGGTCTCCTAAGGGCTAGACTCAAAACAGGGACACTGTCACTTCTGCTCGCATACTATTAAAAGCAACAGGCAAGAAATACAACCTGCTCATAATGAGGACATAGCCCAGATGTGATTCAAGGTTGGGTAAAGAAGTAGAGTCAGTAGCCAATCTACCATACCTGGCTGCAAGGGGACTGGGAAATGTCACATTTGGCTCAGTGACAAGAAGCCTAGTTAAAGTCAAAGATGTTACTAAAGAATGAAAGAACAGAAATCCAGAGAAATTCAGTCTCCACCATTCTCTCTCACATTGTACCAACTTTGCAAAATTCCAATACTGGCTTAGTGCAGGTTCATCCCACCCCCACCTCAAGACGCAGGGTCTGTGCGACCATGAAGCACTCCCAAGAAGGCAAGAACGGGGAAGGAGTGCTCATTAAGACTATCATGGGCTTGTGTCCATGTCTCCACTTTTGAACAGGTGGGGCCAAATGATTTTTTTGTTTATCATGGTCTGTGTCAAAGCTCTAATCCAAGAAAGATCAAATTCATGCTCTCTCGGAAGATAGGGCCCAAAGCTCACTCTGTGCATCTGTCCCCCAACACCCACTTGGGATGGACATAGTGGGAAAATTGTACAAATGAGCATCCTTCATAAATAACCACAGAATCCCTCAGCTTTCACTAACTGAGTGAGAGGAGAAGGCATGAAGAAACAAGTAGTGGGATAAAAATATCAAACCTGTCCTGAAACTCCTGAGCCACGCCTGCCCCAGCAACTGCCCTGGACTCTCGGACTGTGCCAAGATCTAGAAACTAACATGGCAGCACTCAGCAGGGGTAAGAGTCTCCAGGACCATTCTCCAGCCCCAGTGCCATGTCTGTTCCTGTTGGTTCATGTCATCTCCACGCTGATTGCTGACTTTGAAGTGTAACCCCTGGTGGCCCCAGTCACATGAGTCAGGAAGGAGATGACCTGCTAAAGACCCCCTATGTTTCTAGACTTATAACCTTATTGGTGTCTCGGAGTTCACTTCTGACATTTTGAAGGGGCTGGTTTCTTGCATAATCAAACCAGAGTTTTTGCCTCAAGTTCCTCCCCACTCTCATCTGTCCTTGACACAGCGACCAGGTCAATGTTCCAAATGCACAAATCTGACTCTAATAGTAAATACCCAACATGCATCAACAGTGCTACATTTTCACCTACAAACTTCAGTTGAATCGTTACGGCGACAATGCGAGATGGGTGTAAATGTTCTCGTTCTACAAATGAGAAAACAGAGACTGTGTAAACAAGGAAAGGAGCTGGCCCTCAACCCCAAGACAATGCTTTGTCTCCAGCATCATAGCTCTCTCTGCCAGGAAATCTCTCTCCATTATTCAACAACCTTCCATGGCTCCCAGTGGCCTGTCAGACAACATTTGGACTCTTTACAGTTGGCATCGAAGGAATTTGACTGTCAAGTCCTAAACTACGTTTTCAGCCTCAGTTCTCACTTCCCACAAGCATATACTATACCTTCCAGTTTCACCCATCGCTCTTTCTTGAAATGGTCTGTCTCATGCTCATGCCATCATTTACTTGCTTTCATCTACCTGGAAAGTACACACTCATCTTAAAGCCCCACTCAGCCTGAGTAACCTGGTGGGAAGGATCTAGTCTTACTCCTGTATTTTTGCACATTGGTACACTGACCTCTGTTCCTTGTACAGAACCAATACTCAATATTTGCTTATTCACTTCAAAAATGCATGTATTGAGTATCTACTGTGTGTCACAAGCTCTTAGGTACTGGAAACATAAATTATGAAGACCCTGAGTGTAAAAGTACATAAACGAGTGACTGGAGCAGTGAACCGTGAAAACGTGAGTTTCTTTCAATGTGGATCCACACTATATTCTAGTCCTTATTTTCTTCTAACCCTACCAGTGTCTGGAGAAGTTTGCTGGAAAAGGGAAGAGGACTAAGTTAAAAGGATTGGGAATATCACAATACTCATAAAATTATGGATTACACTAAAACGCAAGGAAGGGTTGTCCCCAACCACAGATAGTCTCTGTTTTACATAGTATAACGTGTAATTCAGAGAAGTAAATCCAGTCTTTGTAAAGTTGAGGTATTTTAGAAGGCACTGGAGGAGTTTCCTGTTGTAAAGAGTCCCCATGGTCAATTTTCTAGACAGTGACTAGTCCTCCCACGTGGATCTCTTTGTAAATCCAGTTCCCGCAAAACAGACTTGTTGTACGAGAATTTGTGATCAGAGATACTGCAGTGAGTTACCTTGGACTTCCATGCAACTGTGGGATTCTGAATCTCTGGTTCCAGGAGAGACATCTAGAAAGGAGGAAGGAAGCATGAGCAAAAGCAAAGGACTATCAAAGGAATAAGCTTGGTAGGAAAATAGTACAGGGGACAAGTAGCTGCCAAGCAAATGAAAACAAGAGGCCAGATTGGATGGAGGAAGACGGGAGAGTTCTAAGAGCAAACACGGCACTAGCTCCTCCCAGACAGAGCCCTGCAGCCCTCTTTAACAGTCCAGAGTCCATGGACGGGTTCTGCCCATGGTTCTGCCATAGACGCACGAGCTCTGTCCTTCCCACATTTAGTTATTGTCCCCGTTTAGGGAAAGACTATTTTTTAAAGATTTATTTAATATTTTAGAGAGAGCGAGAGAACATGTGAGTGCACACGGAGGAGAAGGGGGACAGAGGGAAAGGGAGAGGGAGAATCTCAAGCAGACGCCCTGCTGAGCCCAGAGCCGGATGCCAGCTCGATCCCAAGACCCTGAGATCATGACCTGAGCAGATATCAAGAGTTAAATGCTCAACCAGCTGAGCCACCCAGGCACCACTCTTTATTTATTTCAAGGCTTTATTTAAATTCTGGTTTGTCAACATATATGGTAAAATTGGTTTCAGGGGTAGAATTTAGTGATTCATCACTTCCACAGAACATCCACTGGTCATCACAGCAAGTGTAGGGAAAGACCATTTAAAAGGGAGTATAAAAACACAACAGAGCATTTCCAAGTAAAATTCTATGGTTTCTGGGATCTTCTGAAATGGTCCAAAGAGGGCGCCTGGGTGGCTCAGTGGGTTAAAGCCTCTGCCTTCGGCTCAGGTCATGATCTCAGGGTCCTGGGATCGAGCCCCGCATCGGGCTCTCTGCTCAGCAGGGAGCCTGCTTCCCCCTCTCTCTCTGCCTGCCTCTCTGCCTACTTGTGATCTCTTTCTCTCTCTGTCAAATAAATAAATAAAATCTTTAAAAAAAAAAAATGGCCCAAAGAAAAACGACAAAATTCCAGTTCAGAGTGGAGACAGGGACAAGTGAAATAAACCTGAACATGAGTCAATAATTGTTGAAACTGAGTGACGTAGACACAGGAGTTCCTTATTCCATACTCCCCATTTTTATGTATGCTTGAGAATTTCCAACATAAAAATGCAAAAGAAAACATAACTGAGCAATGGGATTTCAGGAAGGAAATCAAGGATGATGAGCCAGCACCAAACTCTGGTCCCACCAAACACTCTTCATCTTTCACAATAAGGTCTTAGACTTACACTAAAGTGCATGGTCATGGACAAGCCCGAGTGTGTGTGTGTGTGTCAATCCCGTAACACAGGATGGGCGCATATGATCTTGGCAGGTTTTCAGAATCAGCTTGTGAGAGCATTTCTTTTCCCCCTAAATGTGGCCCAGCTCATCCCTGTACCTGCCAACACAGAAGCTGAAGGTGGGAGTGGAGTGTGATTGTGTTATACTCGTTTGAGGACAGAGTCAGGCTTCTGGGTTGGCAGGATCAGACAGGGACGCCCAGCTGCCAGTCCCTACACATTACCCTGGGCAGGGAACGTGGCGGCTCCACCCACTTTAAAGGGCGGGGGAAATGGCCTTTATTGATTCGTTTGTTTAACAGAAATAGTCTTTCTACCAGGCTCTGACTTCCTTGACATCTGGGACTGTCCCATCTTTTATTCTGTTTTGCCTGGGGTCTAACTCAATGCAGAAGCTACACAAACGTTTGCTGAATTAAAATAAAGTTGAATTAAAGATTGACAAAATGGTCATTCAAACACTCAAGGATTCTACTCGCCCAGTCCCTCTGTTCAGATTCAGATTCTCCCACTCCCTCTCCTCCTCCCCTACAAGGAGTAATTAATAATTCAGCAAACAATAGTGCATTCTGATAGTTAAGGGTATAACAATTTAATTGGCATTTGTTTCTGTAGCCGCGCAATGTCTCATTTTCCCAGGAGGGCAGTTTTCCATTTCTGTTCCAGATTCCCACAATACAATAGATCAATCCTGGGGATACCTGAAGGCCATATGTTAAGAAAGAGAGAATGTGGGTAATGGGTTTGTAATAGACACAATACTATAATCATGTTTTAAACACTGACATTTATTTAGGGTTTTGTGAATTCATACATTATTAAGATAAATTCTAATTTATACCAGTATATAATAGGCAAATATATAATACAATAAATTGCATTTGTAGACATAAATACAAAATTTGAGGTAGGGCCTCAAGAATAATGACTTTTTAAATGAATAATGCACAGTATATAATATGTACTCTGTAAGATATATATATATGATGCATCATTTGTAACATAATATATTTTCTTCGTGTACAGTTAATGAAAAAATATAAGGACCTGATTAGGGAATATATCTTTATTCATAGGCAACAGTACCACATAAGATGCCTGCAATTAGGACATTAGCCAAGTATGCAACTTCCAAATAACCTATCCCATGATAGGTCCATAATAAAGTGCAAAAGAAAGACCAAAAAAAATGTAAGACAGAACAGGTCCTAGTCAATGACTAAGTATCACCCTAACAAGAAAATACACCTATAAGGCAAATGGTTACCTGAAGATGTATTTAATCCACAGCAAGCAAATCAAACCACTGCGTTCACAGGTAATGCACGCCCAATCCGAAAAGACTTTTTCTCTTTGGCTGCAGGCTGCTCAGCGGTGACCCCAGCCGAGACCACAGTTCAAAATCACTTGGCCTTTCTGTACAGTCGAAGCAAAATCTGAGAAAGACAGGGAGCTCTACTTTTACAAATCCTCGGGACGCTTCATGGAGAAATGACTATCGAGATTAAACTCACCCAAACCGTTGCTCCCGGCCCGGAAGTTCTCTGCAGGATACCCACCCAGGGTGAAGCGGAGGAAATGCTCATTTGCTGGCCTGGGCCTTTGGTCCCTGCAAGACAACCTCCTACACAGCACGCTCTCCCTTGAGTCATCTGCGTACATTAAGCAATTATCATTGATCAAGTCTCTGGATAGAGGACGGTGACTGATGGCCAAGGGCACAAAGAGGAAAGAAACATTTTTAATTTTAGGCATGGGAAGACCATGCTGACGGGTGAAGTTGGTCAGGAAGCACGGAGGCACGAGTAGATAGCAGAATAAGAACTTCATTAAGGGAAACTCAACTCTGATGCAATATTAGCGTAAAGACAACCCAAGTCTTATCCACTTAAAGATCATTGTGTTCAATTCTTTTTAAAGTGCTGCTCACTGAAATACCAGTTGGTTACATTTCTTACACATTAAAAACACATGGGAAATTTCAAAGACGTTGAGGTCATCGAGATTTTGCATTGACCACAGCTTTCATGCAACAAATAAATATAAGAGAAAAAGAAACAAACAAAATAAGACCAGATTGGACACACCTGTACGTGATAAGCACACAGCCCTAAAGAGATTAAAAGTTACTAATATGCAAAACAAACATTTGCAGAAGAAGCCACAACACCAATAGGTAAGAAATACACATTTTTTTTCTCCTTTAAGGATATTACAAGGTTACTGCTTTTAACATATGGCTTTTTTTTTTTTTCTCTGAATGGGTTTCTGGCATTTGTTGTTGTTGGGAAATAATTTCACACGTGGAAAATACCCCACCACTTGGCACAGGAAACCAATGAAAGTTTTTCCTCAGCAACTTGGTTTTTAACTCAGTTTGAAGGAGAACGTTCAAGTAGCAGTTTGTGACGATGCTGTTCATTTTCATTTTATGCATTCATATTTTTTTTCCTTCCAATTGACTGTGGAAGAAAACACAGAGCGTGGAAACGTCCAGCCAAGTCTAGGGGAGGTGCAGCAAAGGTCGATGCCCGACGACAAATCAGCCTAGACGCTGAGCACCTGTCTACCAGGGAAACCTCAAAGTTGAACAAGGCTCAAGAAATGGGTGAAACTGCAAAGTCACTGTTTCCACATAAGTTCGGAACCTTTCACCTTTAAGCGAATTTTACGTGAAACTTGGAAATTGTACGGAAAAGGAAAAACCCTCGGGCTGTTCAGGGAACAGCTACTGGGTCTTAACCTGGACAAATCCCAGGGAACATAAATGGAGCTGCCCCCCGCCCACCAAAAAACACACCGCAGAGCATAGCCAGCAAGGAGGTCCCTGCCCTCACAAGTCAACTTTCAGTTTGTAGAAAACAAACCTGGCGGCAGCCGGCGAATCCCCCCCACCCCCCGCACCTTCTTTTAATTACAACAGCAATAATTAGCAGAAATGGGGTTGGCACCCAGCATCCGACTCCAGTTTTCGCCAAGAGGCAGAGAGAGGGAAGCCAAAAATCATTTGCCCTGACACACACACACCAGTCCCCCCGAGAGAATGCTAATTGATTTCAGCTCTTTTCTTCAGCCTTCAAATTGGAAAGGCTGTAGATAATTTCCAAACCTAAGTGATTTCCTCCCTGCCTCTCCCACCCCACCAGTTATCAATTGGAGAGGCTAATTTTGGGTACCACTCTGGGGAATCCGCTACAGTAACGGGGGCTTCTCGGCAATATGGCTTTCGCGGGGAAACCAGTGTTCACGGCAGTGAACCAGTGTTCACGGCAGACGGTCACTATGGGAGACACTGGGACACGTGAGGCCACAGCGCAGCCTCCTACCGCTACATCCAGGGGAAGCTCAGCTTAGTTTCTGTGATAGATTCTAATAAGCTCTAGCTTTGGGAGAGAGGGAGGAAAGGAGAACAAGACAGACATGCACTGTAGACAAAACAGATGAAAACCTACAGCTCAAACCCATCTTTCGTTCCTTCTCTAAAGTTACCACGGGCAAGTCTTGAAACCTAGAAATTCACATCATTGTTGGCAAATGACAGTGATATTTGCCCTAGAAAAAGAGTACAATGAGACCTCTTTTTTCGATAAATGAAGTCATTTAAAAAAGAAAAAGAAAAACATGTTACACTGAGGTCTTCTGTTAGGTTTCACTGCTGAGGAACAGGATGAAAATGTCACATCAATATACAAGATTTAAACTGAAAACTTTGCCTGAGACCCTATAATATGAAGACAAACAAATAGAAAGTGATTGAAATGGTCTCCCCTAAAGGAAACAATTTTAGGTTTAGATACTACTACAGTAAGAAAAAAAAAAATCCAGACTACACTATTCTAAACTCACCATCTCTACAGTGATTCGTAAGATATTTATAAGGATAGAAAACACCACTACGCGTACACACTACGTGAACTCATAGCACATTTTAAAAATTTCATATATGCATGTTCAGGATACAAGAAGATAATAAAGGTCACGGTTTCGCCAATCTCTGCAGACATATGATTCACTCTCATTAGAGCACAGTTATGAGTATTGTGAATTGGGAACTCTTAAAATTGAATCGGCTAAATATAGTCTTAAAAGCGATAGTCTTAATTGGCTCACTTGCTACTTACCTAAGCTGTATTTATCGGAAATTCCTGTAAATACAGTGACCTAAAATGTACTACAGCACAGTGAATATCAGGGCTGCTTTCTGTTAAACTCAGCATTTCTATGATTTCTATGACCACAGTTGGCATTTACTGTGCATGGAAAAGAGTAAAAATCGAGAAGGTATCTGTCTTGTAAGAGGTTGTGTCTTATATATGTAAAATACACAGACAGAAACATGGTAAGTCTTGTTTTCCCAGAGGTTAAGAGACAAGGTGTCTACAGCTCATAGAAAGACATTTTGAAGAGAAGAAACACGGAATCATGACACTGAACCATGGCGCTAAATGTCATGTAGAAACCAGAATGGACCTCTACTCTGACCGTATATAGGCACAAATTACATGATGGCTTCTCGAGCACAGGTGAAGGAAATGGCCAAGAGAACTCACACATATGGTTATGGTTACTTAAAAAAAAAAAAAAAAAGGCAAGTGAAGGACGAGAACTCTTCACCGAGATTCCCAGTGCACAGGGACTGAAGTGTCCGTTCCTGGCACCCTTGAAATGGTTGGTCCAAATGAAGGAAAACAGATCCCCAATTGTAAATGGAAATGTGAATGTTATTAGCCACTTCAGTGGTGTCCAAATCCCCTAACTCGTCTTATTCTAAAACATTCTGCAACCACTGCTGATGCCAGATACACTCTCTTCAACTTTCTGCATCTGAATGAAATCACTACGTTGCTCAGCAACACTATGGGTCCAAATATCAGTGTTGTGAGTCTGCCGTCCTATATAGGTCTTGATGGCGCCACCGACGACGACACACACGGCGGATCCCTCCCTACTGACCAAGTCTCACATACCTACTTGTGACTTCACTGGAAAGCGCTCACCTTTCTGATCCACTCCTGCCGGGGAGAGCATGTGCTCAGGAGACCAACCCTTCTGGAAACCGACACCGTGGACACAGGCAAAGAAGTGCCTCAAGTGGTCTGTCTAGCTCTTCACCACAGCATGCGACACCATGTCTCACCTCTCTACGTAACCACTGTCATGCACGGACATGAACCAAGATGTGGGGAGAGAGAAGAAAATGGGAAGAAAGCCAGGGAAAACATGAGGGGGAGGCAGAGAAGAAAAACAGGATCAAGTCTGGGCCATCCCATGCCAGTGGACTAGCACTGGGTGCCCAGTTCCAAATCCTTCACTGGCAGTTTGAGTCCCAGGGAAGAGGTTCCCAGTGGGTCAATCATGTTCTTGTAGCGCTCTCCACGGTGCTGAGCTAAGAATGGGCCCCAGTCCGGCTGCGGCGAGCACACCAACTTCAGCCTCTGCAAAGAAGCCAAAGATACAGAGGGTCACAGAAGTAATGCACCTCCCTCCCCAACACCCCTCCCCTCTATCCGCAGACAGCTGGCCACCGCTTTTGCCAGAACCCCTCCCTAAGCCAAGAGGTCCCCCACCAGGAGAAGCAGTTGGGAAGATCAGCCAACTGATCAATTAATTAGGCCAAGCACCTTAAAGAGGAAACTGAGTTTGGTTCACTTGCAATTATTTACATCACCCTGCAAGCAATATTACAATTGCTCAGGGTTTGCCTTGCACAAGATTAATTGAGGATAAAGGGCCCATATTTTAATTATACATTTTTTCCCTCCAAATGAAGAGAATTCGCAAGCTTTCTCTCTCCATTGCCAAACACAGTCTGCGAAGGACATGAGCTCAATTACTTTTGTTCTGTAGTCTCAACAGTGGATTTTACATCAAAATAATTGGATTTTGTTTAGCATATTTCCCCAAAGTATATAAATGGCCAGGAGGAAAAACTGCAACCCCAAAGACACACTGCCAAGAGTGAGCAAAGATTTTAATTATCTGTTGACAAAAATAGATGCTTCTGACTTGGTTCAGCAGTGTGGGTTCTTGCAGGCGAACTAGAAATAATGGGAATGTCTCTAATCCTACAACTGAATTTTGTACAGAAAACATAATTTGATGGGAACATTTTCTAGAAAAAAAGAAAGAAAACATATTTCTGACAACGTAAGGGGGAACAATTACATGTTTATTACCTATTAAAGTGAAGCTGCTTCTTCTAGCTGTTAGTTTAATCTCCCCTTAATCATCGGTTTGCAACCTTTGTGTCCCAAATCAACCATAATAAATTTGTAGAGCCAACTCATCAGTTTAGGGAATTTTGGCCTGAGGCAAAAGTAGCAGAAGCCACACTAGCTTCTGCTCAGAGGGAACGAGATTTCTGAGTCACTTGGTGGAAGGTTCCTCTGGGGCCAAAGGGAGACATCTCTGGGGGTAAAAGGGCCCACGGGAATTTACCTGGGGGTGCTAGCAGACAATTTCCTGAGGATGAAAACTGGAATCCCACTCCAGCAAGGAGACACCTACGTTCCCTTTGTCGACTCTGTCTCCATCCTTAGTCCACTGAAGACAAAAGCCACCTCCCCACCACGTGGACATCTGTGTTACACATTTACTCACACGCCTTATTCTTCTGTTGCTTCTCCCTCCAGAGCCTCCAGGGGATGCTCTCTTCCTTTCCTCAGTCTGGCTGACCTCAAGCAAAGCCTGTACAGCTGTTCTTCACCACCCTCTACTGGCAGGAGTTTCCTGGCCTTGGTCTATCCCAACGCCTCTGAAACTCCAGGGTAGTCTCAAGTCTGAGACTCCAGGTAGCCTCAAAATCACCTGGAGGGCTGGTTAAACTGCAGACACCGGGGTCCCAGCTCCCCAGCTCCCCAGGTTCAGTGGAGCCGAGCTGGAGCCTGATCGTTTGCATTTCCCACAAGATCCCAGGGGATGCTGATGCTGCCGGTCCCTGGGCCAACCCTGAGCAACCCTGATCTGGTCCAAAAGGCCCGACCTCTGGATTTTCAAGACAGACGCAGTGCTGACCTATTCCTAGCACATCTGAGCAAGTGACTTCTCATAAATAACGAGAGCCTGACCACACTTCACTGGTGGCTCGACAAGGGGCAGTCCCTTCCCATCCAGCCTGGAGAAAGGGTGGGGATTCTTTTGAAATGAGGAAAGAAACGAGGAAAGGGTCCAGCAAGGGATTGACCAAGACAAGTCTCACCTCATACCAGCCACGCCCCGGACCCCTCGTTACATTGTGTGGGGATGGTGACATGTTCATCAGCTTGGGCCCCTCAGCCGTCCCTAATACCAGTACAACAGGGAGGGGTAGTGATTTAAAATGTGATGGTAATAGATGTTTCGAGGAAGACTTGGACAGAGAGGAAGATCAGGAACAGGGGAATCTGACACGTAGTTAAATCCAAGCAAACACTGCATTTAAACTGTGCAGAGGGGGGCCTCCGATGGCTTATTCCCCAGAGCTGTCACCGCACTGAGAAATAGCATAACGACAGCTTGGCCTGTGGATTGGCTCAGCCTCTCCATTAAAGGAATGATACGTAATAAAAATGGGTTTCATAGAAACGGTGGGAACTGTGATCACTTAATCACCAAGTCTCCCTTGGGAAAAAGTTTACCAAATCTGTTGTTTTTTCACGCGCAGAGCTCTCAGAGCTTCTCCCTGGGGAGGGGATGGCAGGAGAAAGGAGCTGATGGAATTACCTCAATAAATCTGCCAGGGGCCAGATGCATTTTTATCACAAACATTATTGGGATCCAGATCACAGAACAGGCGAGCATTAGCCATCCAAGCACCATGGACCAGTTAGGGTAGCGGTAAGAGCCATAGGTCATGGGCTCCCACTGGTAGAAGCTGAAGCACAGGATAAACTAGGAAGAAAGGAGAAACACACGTGTTAGGCGGGTGATGCGAAGTATTCGTTCCTAACAGCTACGTATTGAGCCCCTGCCATGAGTTTGGTGCTTTCCTATCTCTGATCTCATTTCACATCCATACCAACCCCGAAAGTGAGGTATTAGTACTGATCCATTTTCTAAATGAAGAAACTGAATTTCAGAGAGATGAAGACGACACATGGCGGACCCTGTGTTTGCCATCTCCTGGAACTGAGCCAGGCGTATGGGTGTGCGCGCGTGCACGCGCGCACACACACACATACACACGCACGTGCCTGCCTGGGCTGAGAAGACGATTTAAAGGATACACATCGAGGTGACTGATGGGTGGCGCTGGGGTTTTAAAGGGGCTGTCTGCACTTCTTATAGGGGATAATCAAACTTTTGTTATAAGAAAGAAATCCTTTACGTTTATGTATTTTAATTTTCTTTTTTTTTAAAGATTTTATTTATTTATTTGACAGAGAGAGAGAGAGATCACAAGTAGGCAGAGAGGCAGGCAGAGAGAGAGGGGGAAGCAGGCTCCCTGCTGAGCAGAGAGCCCGATGTGGGGCTCGATCCCAGGACCCTGGGATCATGACCTGAGCTGAAGGCAGAGGGTTTAACCCACTGAGCCCACCCCGTATTTTAATTTTCTTAATGAGTTGAATCGACTTTGCCTTCTCCTTGAACGGGGCACAGCCAGCATCCAGGTACCGCCTGTAAAGTCTGCCGAGTGAGACGTGAGCAGTCCGCGCAGCGCTGACTGAGCGAGAAGCTGAGTCCTATTATAAGCCCACTCGCAACCACTCAAGGTGAATGGGCCTCGTCACCAACCGGTGAGCCAAGCTCGTGAGGACCGGCAGGCCAATGTCGGCTCTGCCGCTAACTAGCTGAGGGACCTTCACGTCTCAGACTTCTCTGCTTTAAATGGGTATATTTCACATCGTGTCCACAACACGGGTTTTCTGGGAACAGGTCCCCCCTCAATTTTAAGAGGGTCTTGATTTATCTTCTGCCCGTGATCCCTATCCCTGCACACTTTCACGGGCAAGGGCTAGGCGAACCCTCTGAAGACACAGCGAGTGCAGCTTAAAAGGAGCAAGGGAACACGTGTGCTGGACAAGAAGAGAGAACAGGGGTTCTCACTGTTCTTGCCAAACCTTCAGGGAGCAGCATCGCCTGGAGAAAATGGTGTCCTTGCCTGTGTTCATCCTGCCTAGAGCAGCATCAGCCCAGAACAATGTACCGAATGATAATGGCCTATGTGCCGCATTTCCCCGACACACACCTCTTGTTCTAGCTCAAGCAGTAAAATAATTGCCCAAAAATGATTGGCGGGAGTTACGTCAGGAAAGATGATGTATGGAAGTGTTTGAGGAAAGCATGAAGCACAATACAAGTGTAAGGCATATCTACATTATTGCTGCAAAGCCCAGGCTGCTGGGGCACGCAATTATTTCAATGCAACAATAATTCAGTGTATTGATTCGGAGCAACGCGAGCCTGAAGACAACTGCTGAAAACGCTGCTCCTACAGAAAGAGACGCCTTACTCTAGGCCCCTTTTTAAACATTTGCCCCTAGAGTTATAAGCTTTATTAACCAGTCTATTGGAAGTAGGGCCTAATGTAATTATGGTAACTTGCTCCACTTCATTTACTATATAAATAGCAATACATCTGCTTATGTGTGTGCATAATTCAGTAACGTGATCTGACTATGTATACAATAATTGCATGGAGAATATTTATAGCTCTGTAAATCCAAGAAGGCACATATAAAAATGATCAATTTTATTTCAGAGGTTTTTGAAGTAATTTAAACCCATAATCTTGGGGCATCTGGGTGGCTCAGTTGTTAAGCGTCTGCCTTCGGCTCAGGTCATGATGCCAGGGTCCTGGGATGGAGCACCCCCATCGGGCTCCCTACTCGGCAGGAAGCCCGCTTCTCCCTCTCCCACGCCCCAAGCTTGTGTTCCCTCTCTCGCTGTCTCTCTGTCTGTCAAATAAATAAGTAAAATCTTTTTAAAAAATAAATAAATAAAAAATAAACCCATAATCTTAGCTCATTCCAGCACACTACAAATATCCATTTTACAGAGGGGCAAATGGCAAAAATCAAGTGGTAGGCTTGGTCCTTTGGTACTCATTTCCAGTTGTACAAATATCACATCAAACTTATCTGAGCAAATGTATTCTTGCCAGACATTTCCCTCTGCCAGGCCAGCTTTGATAAAACCCTGCCCTCAGCTGGGCCTGGCCATGAGTGGCGCTAATTCAACCACTGGGTCAGGCTCACTCTGACTTCTGGCTGCTGGCAGCCAAGGAAGGTCCCGGAGAGAGGTATGTCAGTTGACAATGATGATGGAATTGACCACTTGTCCCAAATCTACTTGTCCCTAGCTCCCAAACACAGAAGGGGAATCTGGTTCAGGATATTTTCTGGGATCTCCACAGGTTTCTGCTATGAGCTTCATAATGGATATCAAGTAGAGCAGAGCAGAGTTGAGAAACTTTCTCAAAAAATACATCAGGTCCTAGAACTTCTTTCCCCTGACCTTCTGCTCACAGAGATAAGAATTCTTCTCACCTAAAACCTGGCCAAACTCCACTTGGAGAGGAGAGCACTGAGCTTTGAGAATTTTACTGAGGCCGATACAGCTCTGGATTCAAGACTTAGCCCTGGGGGCGCCTGGGTGGCTCAGTGGGTTAAAGCCTCTGCCTTCGGTTCGGGTCATGATCTCAGGGTCCTGGGATCGAGCCCCGCATCGGGCTCTCCGCTCAACAGGGAGCCTGCTTCCTCCGCTCTCTCTACCTGCCTCTCTGCCTACTTGTGATCTCTCTCTCTGTCAAATAAATAAATAAAATTTAAAAAAAAGCAAAAAACGACTTAGCCCTGCCTCCCACAAGCTTTGTGGCCTTGGTCAACCTCCTTAGCCTCTGTGGGCCTCAGTGCACACAACTGTAAAATGGGGGGAAGAATCACCAACCAACCAGAGTGGCCAGAGGCTTTAGGGACAGTGTTCATAGAGTGCTTGCCTCTAAATAGAACTGCCTCTAAATAGTAGTGCTGGTTGTTATCATTATGCAAAATATAATAAAAATTCTCTGAAGCTTAATCTCTTCCAAGACAGGAAGGAAAGGCAGGCCTCGATCTCACCCAAGAATAAATCAGACGTAGTAGTTAACTGGGGTAACGCTCAACAGAGAGAGAAAGCCCCAGGCAGGAGAGTCTCACTTTTTTTTTTTTTCTCCACCAATTAGGTAAATCTGAGCTCTTCGTATACATTTCAGTCCTGATCTCAAGAAACCAAAAAATCTATTTTAATTCTTTTCATACCTCACGCCCAAATGTCGTGGGACTTTTCAGACAAATTAGAGCCTCTAAAATATGAGCATTGATGTGGGCCTCACTATGATGTCCGTGTCAGCACAGAAGAAAATAAACGCTGAATGGTTTTTCTGTCTAAACTCATGTCTTTTCAGAAAGCAGTTGAGATGTTTTGATTAAAACTCACTCTGTGGCAGTTAAAAAAAAAAAAAGGAAATATATATTTTCTTTACAATTTTACTTCCATCCTGTCTCGGTGTCCTTCAGAGAACCTGGTGCTGGGTGGGTAAAGCAATGGTCTTCATCTGGTTTCTAGTGCCACCTGCTGGCTCCAATGAGAACTACAGCCAGCTTCCTGCAGCCTTGCCAAGATGCATCCATCACAAGCCAGGGAGGGGAAAGGCAGGGTCTCTGTCAATGACTGTGCTTGGAGGGTGGATCAAAGCAAAGCCTGCAGCCCACAGCACAATAAAGGATGTGCATGTAAGTCCCTATGCAGATTAACTGACGCACGAAGGGCTCTGATCTTTAAGAAGATGAATGTCAGATGATCTCAAAATGTCATCATCGCACTTGAGGATGATAAGATAGCTCCCAAAAACAATAAAAGTGAACAATAAAAGTCTAATGTATGCTCTATTAGTTGTAGAGCAGCTGTACGGAGTAGTGGTGAAGAGCAAGAGCTCTGGAGCCAACTGCCTGGGTTCGAGTTCAGGCTGTGGTTCCTCATGACTATGTATGCAGTGCTAGGCAATCACATGAACTCTGGGCATCAGTTTCCCCATCTGTAAAATGGAGATGATTGTAACACCAACCCCACCACCTGCCGTGAGGGAAAGAGGAAGATATACACATAATGTTCTTTGAACAGAGCTGGGACCATGGCTAGCCTGTGGGAAATGTGATTGTTATCTGCTCTCGGGACACGAGGCAGACTGATATAATGGGGAATGTTCCATCAGATGCTCCAGACTGTGCCTGAGTCACAGCTAAGCCCCTTTAGATGAGTCGCTATACCTCTCCGAACCTCAGCTTCCTCTTCTGAAACACAAAAATAATATGCTTTGTTCAAACATAAAGTAGCATGTCCACACGCAAGGTCCTACGTCCACGACGAAGCATGCAATCCTTACGGTTAAAATGGTTGGAGTTACAAACGCCCAGCAGACTTTCCAGAAGATGTTTGGCTGGAATCCAATCATCATCTCTATATCTTCACAGAATCTTTGCAAGCCTGCAAATGGACAAGTGGAGACAGAGCATGAGGGCAGTGGGGGGGGGGGGGGTCGGGGGAGGGAGGGTGCAGTACAGGCCCTAGAACCCTTCACTCCAGTGCCACTGGCTACAGATGGCCCCAGCCTGGTGTCATCGTGACCTCCATTACGCAAGAAACCATCGGATAAACGATTCACTGCCAGGAAGATTAGGGCGAACTGAACATTTAAGTAGGTATTAAATACTCTCTGCAGTGAGGTTCACTAATGTCATCCCGTGGTGACATCTAAAAATTTCGGTAGCAGCCTGGCCCGGGCATTTCAGCATTGCCACAGCCCAGCATACTTGGTGAGTGCAGCTGTTTTCGGAGGCGGCCTTGTGTGCTTAGCAACCACTCTGGTAACACCAATTACGTTTGCGGTCAATAAGCACAGCGTATGGGGGCACCTGGGTGGCTCAGTGGGTTAAAGCCTCTGCCTTCGGCTCGGGTCATGGTCTCAGGGTCCTGGGACTGAGCCCTGCATCAGGCTCTCTGCTCGGCGGGGAGCCTGCTTCCCCCTCTCCCCCTGTCTGCCTCTCTGCCTACTTGTGATCTCTCTCTCTGTCAAGTAAATAAGTGGAATCTTTAAAAAAAAGAAAAAAAAAAAAAGCACAGTGTATGTTGAAAGCCTGAGGATTTAGACTGAGAGTCCGTGCACGTCGGTTTTTGTCCCCACCCTCCCAAGGATACTCTTCCATGAGCTGGTGTATCTTCACTCTGTGTGAGATGATAATGACAGGCAAAAACCGAAGTAAACTCCAAGTGGCCACTGTCCACTTTGTTGGGACTCAAAGCATTGCTGTCTTGGTCATTGATCAACTTAAATTATCAAGTGGAGGAGAGTTACCTCTCATGGCCACAAGTAACCACCAGCCCCACCCACGCGCTCTCGGTTCACCAAGATCCTTAAGCTGCTCCTTGGAAGGAGGAGCCACTGAGGAAGGTTTGGGAATGGGACAGCTTCTCGCACTGTTTCCTGAGCTCACCAGATGCATGGCTTTCTCTCAACAGTGGGGTCACCATGCTGATGGGACGGGAAAGGTCCCTGGGTTCAAGCTCCGTCATAGTCAGTAGCCCTGACCAGGGACCCAGCCGCTTAGCTTACATCTCCCTCTTCCTTCATCCTCAGGTCATCTATGTGAAAAGCGGGTACACTACGGGGCAAGAGGGGCAGAGACACTCCTCAAGGAAAGCATCCGCTCCACTATACCTCTTCCTACGGAGAATAACCCTCTACACATCCTGAGACCTTCTTGCCTGAGACGTGGGCCCCTTGCTTCTCCTGTTCCCGAGCTCTCCCAGCGCCCTGGAGTTTCTGGGTCCTCTGTCCTTAGCGCCATGAGGAGCAGGGGGATTCTGTGTCTGGGGGCTCCCCTCCCAGCCCTTACTCGCGGTCTCTTACCCTATGCCATCCCCTCCCTGGGCACCACCTGCCCAGCTGCCTTCCCCTGGCCGGTGCCCCCTCTCCCTGCCTCAGCCCAGACTTTCCCTCTAGCCTTGCTGCACACAGTCAGGAAGAATAATGGGACATGATAAAGCAATCTCTCGCTGGGGTAGAAAGCAGAGACCGGTATTCCTCCAGGGAACAAAAGAGTTCATTTCAGCCCCTTTAAAAAAAAAATGGCCCTGATAACATTCTATATCTTGATCTGGAGGCTGGTTACCTGCAGGTAAAAATTCACTCAACTGTGCGCTCAGTTATGCGGTCCTTCCTGTATTTACAGTATTAGACAGCAATGTTAAGCTTTACCCTCCAAAGTCCGCTCTAGCCACCATCACCAAAATAATGGGTCCTGAGACCTTCTGCGGCCCTTAGTTCCTGCCATGTGCTTAGACTCCGCGCCAAGCCCGGACCCGGCACGTCATCGGCCTCTCACAGCCGTGAGTCAGCAGGCCGCCCACCACAGCCGTGACGGGGACAGCCACGCCCGAGGCCAGCTGTAGAATGCCCCACCCCTGGAACAGTGTGGGAGGGTCACCAAAGGCAGTTGCGCTAAAACCCGCTCCAAAGTCATCGCACTCTAACATTTCTCAGGAGGCAGCTCAGCTTCCTGTTCTACCTTAACGCAACCCTGATCAGGGTCAACCACGAATGTGGTGCACGTGAAGAACGCCGGGAGAGGAGCTCAGATCCAAGAGCTGAACCCCTGCTCCACCCTCACACATTCCCTGTGTGACCTTAGGAAAGGTCTTCCCTTTCTGAGCTTTTGCTGGTTTACTGGGGGGACTGGAGAGCTCAGTCCGTGACACAGAGTCCAAGTTGCTTCCTTGTATTCACCACAGGCAAGAACTGTGTGCCTTGAGCCGCTGAGCTATCTTCGGATTGGTTATTTGTGCATGTTCCTTAGTGCTATCAAATGCCTTCCAAAGAGTGGTCTCTGGATGCTACTGTCTGAGCATGAGGAAAGAGACTCAAAGGAACAGAAGTCAAAGCTGAGGCCCTGAAAAATGCACACAAGACACTGAAGGCAGGCCTCAGTTGTTTAAACAAACAAACAAAAGATTCTAGAAGTTTCTGTTATCATTTTCAATCCTGTTTTATTCCTCTCCAGTAGACCATGCCCAAGAGATGAGAGCATGTAGCTTGACTGGGAAACGGATTTGATGGGGCTCAGGGTTAGACCGTATAGGTGGGCCTCCTATAGGAGGAGGGAGATGGCAGGAAAGGGGCTTAATTAAGCTTCCGCAGAGGGGCCAAGGAGCTAGACCCAGAGCTGTAGGGAGGGGTGGACGATGGGTAGTCAGTTCCAGCAAGAGATAGTCTGCTGCCGAGAAGCGGTGCTGGGACTGAGGGGGGAGGCTTGGGTCCCAGGGCCAGCTCAGTGTCGGGAAAGTTCTCTCCCTCTCAGGGCTTCACATGGGGGCTCCGGACAGCTGGCCTCTGCCTCCTGCAGGCTCCGCGTCCCGTGACTGTTCTGCCTGTTCTGCCGACCTGCAGGCTAGCCCTGCACATACACCCCAGGGACACCAGGGGGAGCCACCAGGCATCCTCCTGCCTCCCGCTCATTCCCCGGCCAGGCTCTCCAGCCCTTCCATCCTCTACCGGCTCCAACTCCCGTCCAGCCACAGCCCTCCCATGGCCTGACTCACCCAAGTCCCCAGGGGAGTCCCCTACTAAGTCACTAGCTACCTTCCTCTGAGGCCTTTGTTTCTGTGGCTTCCTTTGCCTGCTCTGTCCTTTCCACTGACCCAAATCCCTCTTACCTTCAAGCCCCCAACTCTTGATAAAAGAATTGTGGAGCCTGGGACACGCACATGGCGACTTGCCTTTGCACGACCTTGAGCCCGGAGGGGTAAGATAGGCTCCAAAAGGGATCTGAGCAATTGCTCATCACCGAATTAACAGAAAAACAGCAGAAAAAAAAAATTGGTAAACTCATGGCTACTACTGTAGATTCAATAAACAGTCCTGGGGCTCAGAAACTGGCCCGCAACAAGCTCCCCACAACCAACCAGTCCTGACCCGAGAAATAAAAAACTGGCTTCGACCAGCCAATCACGTTCACCTATGCAGTTTCGTGGCGTCTTTCTCTATAAACCACACCCTTGCCCTTGGTCCGAATGTGGTCTTCAGGGGGCCGCTCTCCCTCCCATGTGGCCACGGCTGTCCTCCAGGTGCGTGAACTGTGCACTCCTACCGAGCTCTGTGCCCAGAAGGGTGCCGCCCCCAGAGGAATGGTCTTTTGTTGCCGTCTCGAAATTCTGAGTACATTTTCAGTGAGGGACTCTGCATTCTCACTTTGTGCTAGGTCCCACGAATTAGGTCTCCAGTCCTGTGTGCCCCTCACATTATTCATTTATCATTAACATGAAGGTCCCATCCCTCAGAGTCAAAACCCTGTGTGTTGGCTCAGATTCTCCTCACGTTGGTTAGCAATAAACTCAACACTCACTAAGTCTCAGGCCTTATTTTCTTTTGTATCCTTTTATCTCTGAGATGCTATCTTCTTGAGGTTTTTTTCCTGGCTGCTCTGGCCCACCTTTATCTCTGGACAGCAAAAGTGCTCCTAACCAGGCATGCGCAGCTGAGTCCTGACCTTCCTCTCAATGTTAAGCACGCCGTGGCTTTGCTCTTCCTAGTGGCTAGCCGGCAAGGTGCCTGAACGTACCTCCCCACTTTCCTAGGAGCACACAGAGCATACAGTAAGCGCCTAATAAATACCTGTTCATTTATTCACACACATTTACCTGTGCGTGTTATTAATGGACTGAAGCCTGTCATTCCTAATGTTTACTGAGCCCTAGCAAATGCTGCTGGGGGACCCTGCACCCTCAAGGAGAGGTAGGCAATAACGTTTCATTCTTCACAAGCCCATGTTCAATGGCCTAACACTAATTGCATTAGTTTAGGCCTCATCCTCTCAGTAAAGAATGTACCACCGTCTGGAGTATAAATTATATACGTGTGCAGGCTTTTCCTTTCCTCTCCAGCAATTATGTTAGTTTATTTCAAATATGTCTTCTAAGATTCACTTCTAAAATTTCTATCCAAGTCCAAATCAGAGGTTCACACCCACTCCCTGTGCTCATCCTGAGCTCAGCACAGAGTTGGCCTGGTTCTGGAGGCTGTCCAGGCACCAGCTCCCTGGGAGCCCAGGCAGTTTCCTGGACGGTCCCAGGAAAATCAGTGCAGTCCAGGCACTAAAGCACTCAGGATTTCCTTTTTCCTTCAGATCCAAGAAACCTACTATCAGATTTATAGGGGGGGGGGGGGTGCAATGTCACTTCTAAAAACAAAAAAAATTTGTAGGGTTTCTATTTTAATGAGGCTTGTAATCCACACTGGGCAGCCCTGTTTTATAGAACAGAACTATGCAGGTGTGCCTTTTCCGGCAATTAGCAGCGAAGACACAGAAAGCAAGCAGAGGAGGTCAAGACAGCTAGCTGCACTTGGACCGGGGTTGCAAACGAAGTGCCGTCCTGACTTTGCCAATGGACCATCTGGTGACCCCATGAGGGGCTAAGTTTCCAAAAGAAACGTGACATTAAAAGCAAGATGTTCCCACCAAAGATACCATGCAGTCCAGTGGACCTCGCTGTGTCCCCAGCTTTAAAGGGGGAGCTCCATAGAGCCCTCTGGCCTGGCCCCTCTTCCTCTCTGCATTGTCCCTTATGCATATCCAAGGGATATCCTGGTTTTCTTTTTAACTTAGAGCATGCGGTGATCTCTTTTGGGTTTTACAATACAAATAGATAGTCTAACCTGGCATTTTTCACCTTCCTGGGGTTTGCTATGGAGACCCTATCTTAGGAAGGCCTTAGTCTGGGAATGGTTCTAAGACTTCTAGGCACAAAGAAGTCGTCAGCACCTTGAACTCAGTAGGGCATGCTTGCGTGACTGGCAGTGTGCACAGGGGGTCGAGGAGATCACCCCGTGAGACCCCACCAAGCACAAGCACCTCTACACAAAGGGCAAAGATGTCATCTGCTGACTTACCTTCCTATTGTTCTTGATAACTGCCCCACTAGTTATGGGATGCAGGTTGCTATGGTGATAAGAGGACAGACTAAACTGGAAGGAAACTGGAAGTTTATTCCTGGGAGAAGCTGGGGTGGCACTCTTGCATCACAGATTTCCATGTTGTTAATAAAATTTCCTAAGGATCTATGAGCCTGGTGGTCTCTTTTCTCATTACAGTATCTGGGGACCAGCCTCGAAGCTACTCCTCACTCAAGCTACACAGGGCAGGGACTGCCACTAGCAAGACCAGGAAATAATTTCAAACCTGCAAAGCAGCCTTCCTCCTCTCTCATTTGGCCCCATCCTCAGATCTTAACTGTTCACGTGCCAGCCCATACCCAGAGGGCCAGTCCTAGGAGCTTCTGAAACAAAGGGGTTTCTAGATCCCACTGTCAGCCACCTTTTGCTTCTCAGATAAATTCAGATCACGGTCCAGAGGCCAGTTTGGAAATAAAGGCACAGCTCTCTTATGTCTCCTCAATCACTGCAATTAAACCCTTTCATTATCTTAGTAAATCTGGAAAACCTACTCGCCGTGGATGCCTTATGCCACTGAGCAATCCCCTGCAGCCGGCGCGGTGGTCCCCTTACCGTACACGTAGGAGATCCCCACAAGCTCAAAAATGGCGATGATGACGAGGGCGTAGGACGCGGCGTACGTGTCCACAAGCTGAAACATGTAAATTCCGCCCTGGTGGGAAAGAGGAGCCACATCAGTGGGACTGCATCCAGGCTCTGCCCACTGAGAACAGCCAATCCTTCCATGCCGGAGAGAGTCAGGTGCAAGCAAGGAGCCAAAGGATCTCCCCCGCCCTCCACAGTAGTAACCTAAGCCTGGTCCAGAACGCAGGCTGGAGGCCTTGCCATGTGAGCAAAGCAGGCCCTCGAGAGACTCAGCCAATCAATAGAACAAGCACAGAAAAGTGATCTAACATCTCACTCTTAGAAAGCAAAGGTCAACATCTGAAGATGAATAGGTGAAGGAAAGCAGATGGCTTTGTTTTTGCCTTAAGCAATAGATCATCATTTCTACCCATAAATCTGCATTTGACTGACCTTCATTTGACCTTTAGGTGCCGTTGGGCACTCCTCACACATTTCCCTGCATCTTCACCTTGCCCTTTAAGTTTCTCTGTAACAGATGAGGCTTAGAGACCCTCTTATTCCCATTCGCCATTTCACAGATGAAGAAACTAAGGCCGAAAGGTGATGATTTGCTCAAGGTCATGGAGAGAGCAAAAGCAATATATATGCTGAGTGAGCTAACACTCAGTTTACCAAGACACTCAGGACTAGAAGGAATCCTATCGCTGTTAGACTCCCATGTATAATGAGTAACCAACTGGGAACTTCTCTGGCCAGTAATTTTGGATTTTCATGTATTCTCTTTTCCTAAAATAGGACACACCTGCCTTGTTGGCTCAAGAAAGCTACATCTCAATTATGAAGATGCTACAAGTAACAGTAGCAGCCAAGGTGACATGTGGGCAGAATCCCTAATGACCTGGTGCTGTCTACACAGGTATGGCAGTGACTGGCTACTGCCATGAGCCTGAGAGCTGAGGATAAAAGGATAGATCAGCCATCAGGTCCCCGCACGCCCTGTCCCCAAGCCTGCGGCCAGCAGGCTGCTTACCTGAGTGATCATCGGAAAGCCCATGATGAAGAAACAGATACAACAGCCCAGAGTGAAGACCGGCTTGTGTGTGCGCAGGTACTTGGGGAACTCGTCCGAGATGGAGGTCACGATGGTCTCGATGGTGGCAAACTGGAATGGGCCAGGAAAGGAGCAGCTCAGACAAGATACCGAACCCAAAAGCTTCCCAAACCCCTTTGTGTTTCTCACCAGGGAAAGTGGTATGTGTATTAGGTTCAGTTCTGAGGACTTCATTCCCCTGATGGGTCTAAAGGGCTTTGTTGGAGTTCAACCCACAAGGCCAACAAGGGGGATCCAATAGGGCGTGAGCTTGAGAAACTGCCTTTCCAGCCCCCAGAGACTGCACTCACACTCATCCATCACAGAGTTTGAAGCTTCACTTTGTATTCATGAGATGTAAATTCCTTTCCTCCAGTTTACCTCGAATTTGATCTTCTGCTTGAGGAAAAAACCATTTTGCACCCAACCACTAAACTCTGAACGCTTGTCAGTAAGATTTGTGGCAGCCTCGGCCCCACGGCAATCTCCCTAAAATCGACTTCATATTATTCTCCCTGATCCAGCCCCACAGAATTTGCATTGGCAAAATGACACCAAAGAAAGGAAGGACACGGGCTAAAACCTGCACACAGAAAGGAGGGATGGGGGGGGATGGCTGCTTTGTACCATCCCATGAGTCACCACAAATCATCCCATGAGTCACCCACAAATACAGAGCTATCCTGAGCCCCGGACAGGGACCTCACCATCCTATATCACCCGGGGAAACATGCGGGGACCACCAAGCCCACCCCTGCCACAGGCTGGATACAGGGCCCAGGAGAGGGGAGTCTTGCAGGTGGAGCCTCAGGCAGGCGTCAAAGGGGGAAGGGGCTTACCATAGTGTCAAGTCCAAGAGTGAGGAGCATCAGGAAAAAGATGATGGCCCAGAATGGAGAGAGGGGCAGCCTAGTTAAGGCTTCTGGGTAAACCACAAATGCAATGCCTGGCCCTGAAAGGAACAAGACAGATGACTGCAAACAGGCCCAGCTCCAGGCCCCCTCTTCCTGGAAGCCCACAGGGGCCTCTCCACAGACATATGCTGCTTCCGCCGGTTGTTATTTTCCCTCAACTCCTTCCATTTTCCCAATTAGACCTCAAGTTCCCTGAAGGGAAGGACCAGGGGCATCAGGTCCACACCTCGGGGAACTCAGAGGGGAGGCTAAAAATAGTACCAAAGCAGACTGAGTCCAAAGCCAGGCTGTGTCCCATCAACCCCCATCTTTGTGTTGATAAGTTGGGGGAGCATCTAAGAACTACCCCGTAGAACAGTGATTCTCATCCAACGGCGAGTGTAGCCCCCCCAACCCCACCCAGGGGACATTGGGCAATCCTGGAGACATTTTGACTCTCACTACTGGGGTGGAGGGGAAGATTACTGCCATCTAGTGGGCAGAGGCCAGGGATGAAATGCACAGGCCTGTCCCCACGACAAAGAATTATCCAACCCAAAGGTCAAGAGTGCTGAGGTTGAAACACCCCACTCTACAGGTTAGACCGTGCCCAGAATGACATCATTTCCTCCCTATTTGCTTCTCCTGGAGAAGCTTTTTGCATAAATCATGAATCCATCTCTCACTCTTATTATCTTGCCCTACAAAGGCTTAGTAAAGATGGGGCTATGTCAATCCACAGGTAATCAGTTAGAGAGGGGGGCTGCAAGACACGGCATAAAGGTGAAGAGTTTGGGTTCTAATGGTCAGAAAGATCGGGTCCAAATTCAGACTCCATGACTTACCGGCAATGCAACTCTAGACAAGTTATCTCGTTTCTATAAGGCTCCATTTTGCCCATCTGTCAAATGGGAAGAGCAACAGTCCCCCACAGGGTGTTTATGGGGAACAAATGGGAGAGCACAGGCAGAGCACCAAGACCAGTGCCTCGCACGTCGTGAGCACTCACAGAATATTCACTTTTATTGTGAGCAGACAACGAACTTGGACGTGAGCGGTCCTGATTCAGGGTTTTCCACAAATCCCGCATGCAGTCTTGGCGGAGGATGTCTGAACTGCCGTTTCTCCGCCCCCACCGAACCTGCCAGCCGTTCCTACCTGCCTCACGGCCTCACTGGCAAGATCACTGGGACCCACGAGGGCCGAAGACCCAGCAGTTTTGCATTTCCCTGTACATAGGAAACTCAACGATAACGGGCAAAGAGGAGCGAATGCCGGGCTAATCCACAGCTAGTGCCTGGAAAACAGCCATCACAGCACCTGGAGTTTTTATAACTCGAGCATAGCAGCACTTTTTTAAACCGAAATTTATCATGTTGTTAGTTCTTAATGCTGCCCAGGCCCTTGGGGCATTTAAAGTAGAAAGCCTTGAAGGCCTAAGACAGCCCCGCTTTACGCATTTGTCAAACAGACGGTACCGCGGCCTCTGAGGGCTCCCTGTGTGACCCATTAGCGTCTGTATTAAAGTACAGTTCAAAACAGCTCGCAAACACAGAACACCGAGGAAGCTAGTTCAGGGCTCCGGCGACAGTCGGGCCCATAAAGCAGACAAGAAGGTCCTGAAATGGCCACTACCGGAGGACCTCGTTGATTGCTTTAACAGGATTTGGCCCTTTGGTCTTTTTCCTGCTTTTTCAGGGCAGCAGGAAATGATTTCAAAACATCCAGCCTGCTTCACTTACATCTGCCTCCCTAGAGCACCCAGCTGAAGCCATTGTTTTCAGCAAACTCAGTTTATCTAAGACGGCTGGGGAGTGGATTTTTAAAATACATTTTTATATTAGTTTGTACACCTCCGTTTTGTTTTTTGTTTGTTTCACTGGAAAAATGGATTGACTGAGTCCCAGCAGAGCTTTCCCCAGATGAGGCCCATACGTCCCACAGAGGCCGAGCCCGGTTCCTCTCCTCCCCCACTGGGAAGCAGTATGAGTACAGCCCAGGGGCTGGAAGGCAGGCTCCATGACACCCCCTGCCCCCCGCAAAACCAGCTCCGCCTCTTGCCAGCCAAGAGACGTGAGGTGCCGCCTGTGCTCTCTGGATAAACATCGATACATTTAATTCTGTGAGAAGTAACTATAACTGATACAAATAAAGGGCTCCAAACAATGCCTGGACCTGGTGAGAACTCAGGAAACGGAGATCATTCGTACTCTTCCCGAGAGGGGATGAAAGAGGTTCTGCGTGCCAGCAGCTGGGACAGGAGGTCTCTGTCGTCCTGTGTCCTAGAGAACCACTCAAGCACAACCAGGGCTCTGGGCAATGCAGGACATCACAATCCTGGCCCACTGGGGAGGCCTCTCTGCTGTGAAGCCTGTGACGAAGGGAAAAGGTCTCAGAGAATACACTGCAGGACCGCCGTGCTTTTGGAAGGAAGGGCTGGCATCCAGGTGACAGATGGACCGTTGGATGGACGGTCAGTGTCTGTTTGAGACTGTTCATTCTGATCAACAGTGTCTCGCAACTATTAGGGACCCAGACCTGGGAACTCTAAATCCAATACGCACATTTGTGTTCCCGTACTTCGGTCTAACCCAGTCCTTCGGAGGGGGAATGAGCTTGTGTGCTGCCGGTAGAGCTTCCGGGTGGATTTGAACCGTGAGCCTCAGCTCCACAGGCAGTAAGAAAGGTGGCTGGCAAGTGACCCTAACGGTTGACTTCCCAGGGGTGTCTGTGGCTCAGTTGGTTAAGCATCTACCTTCGGCTTACGTCATGACCCCGGGGTCCTAGGATCGAGTCCCACGTCAGGCTCCTTGCTCAGCAGGGGGCCTGCGTCTCCCTCTGCCTGCCCTTCCCCCTGCTTGTGCTCTCTCTCTGTCTCTCTGACAAATAAATAAATAAAATCTTTAAAAAAAAAACTGACTTCCTAGAAAGATGCTTTTCTGGAGTAAATGAGAAGAACACGCCCCCTTTCCTACGCTCATCGCAGAAGCAGAGGACAGCCTGGTGTCATCACCAACCCTACCTGCGTCCCCCCAAAAGCGGCTGGGATTTGGAGAAATGACATGGACAAAAATGCCTCCCTCAAAGGAGGATGGTAAACAAAATAGAATAGTGTTAGGTCATTAAAGAGAACCCGTTTTGGACTAAAGACCAAACACAGTTACTGACATTGGGTCAGCAAACAGGTACTGACGGTCTGCGTACCCATGTGGCCCAGAGAGGAGGGAAGGGGGCTGGCATGGACCGCAGGCCCACCCCACATCACCGTCCCAGGTTCTGCAGAGCCTCCATCGTCCCCGAGAAAATCAGACGTCTTGCAAGTCATGTCTAAGAATGTGGGTCAACTCAGACGAACAGGGACAGCTGCCCCTCGGGGTCTGACAGGAGGCCTCATGAGTCCCCTCCCCTGAGGGGAACGAGGTCCCCTGTCCCTGTGCTGGTGACAATGAGAAACCCCCACACACTAACACAAGGTGTCAGAGCCTGTAGGAAGTGTTCTTCCCCCTGTTTAAATCAGAGGACGTGAATAAAGTCTGGAAAGGTGACATTTCAGAAAGAAACATGGGCAATTGTCTTAGTCTTTCTTTGCAAAGAAAAAACAAAATCCTGTTTGGGTTTTAGTGACATGTGCCCCCAAATCCCTTTCCTAGGGAAGGAAGGAGCTCAGAAGAGTGAACGAAAGCGGCCCCACATCTCAGGACGCGTAACCCCGACAACATGGCCGCTGGCTCCCAGTGAGCTCAGCCGTAATGTCACAAAAGTGACAAACACCTCAGATCTGCTGGAAAGTGGGGCAGGACCTCCCTGCTCCAGCAACTCTGCTGGGAGGAAATGAGGACAACTGGGGCGGCAAGGCACCCCCGAAAACAAGACCTTCTCTTCCCTCCCCCGCCCCACCCCCATTCCCCAGGGAGTTGAGCATTCTCAACGTTTGGGGGGGGTGGGGCATTCACTCCGAAACTCCAGTTTAATGCAGTGATGCAGAACCAAACATCCCTGGGGGTTTACCACTGTTTCCAGGGAGAGGTAATTACCCCCCTGCAACGAGCCAGTTCTTAACCTTTGAGGCCCCCTGCGCACCGGCAGCACCGCTGAAGCCATAATTAATTATCCCTGGGGGACCAGCCAAGAGCCGGCAGCCCACCAAGAAGGTGACATTTCCAGGACTTCGCTCCCTCCCGGGCTGTCATCCGAGCAGTCATCTGAGAATGGCAGTGAGCTTCTCCCACAACAATAATGGACGGAGAAGCTGCTCACGGGGACACACTGTGGACGAGCACGTCCCCACACATCCCTGGCCCAGTCCCGACACCGAGTCACCCCATAAACATCTGATTAGAGCATGATCATAATAACGGGCAACAGCCACAGTGAAATCCGTTCATCACAGAAACCTCCTAAACACCCAAACCCTTCGTGGAGTAGGGCTGGGTAGAAATAAGAGAGTTAAATAAAACCATCCAACACCACCTACAAAATGCTGTGCGAGAAATACAGACGAAGTGAGATAAAAACGAAAGCTCCCTGTAAACTCGAAAGTACCATACAAATGTCAGCCACTAATCTAGGGATCACTTGGGTGGAAAGCAAACATTTATTGTACTTCCCCCCAACCCCCGTCATCCAACCTTTGCACCCACCAGGAGAAAAACAAAAATAAAACACAAAAACTGCAGGCCTGCATTGCTAACTAAGCAGAAGGCCCTGGGAGCACGTCTGACCTAACCAGCAGAAAGCGCTTTGTCAGGAAAAGGCTGCTGGGAAGTCAGTGCTCCTGTTCAGCACCAGAACCGGGTTCTGTCCGGAGCTTTCTGCGAGGAAAGCAGCCCGCAGCAGGCGGGGCCCACAGCAGCTCCAGGGGCGCTAGGTCGCCTGAAGAATCCTCTACCTGCCCCCAACAGTTGCATCAGGCATAGAGCTTACTTACTCGGGGTGCAGCTGACTTAAGAGAAGAAAGGGAAGACAGAGGAGAGGAGAGGGAAGCAGGAATGGGACTTTTACAGCAACCCCTCTGGTGAGGCACCCGCCAGCTCCAGCCCCGCCCGAGCTTCCGACTCAGGCTTGTCGGAGTCTCCCAGCAAAGGGACCCCGGGCTGTCCCACCGTCCCTCCTATTCCAGAAGGCCAGCTTCCCAAGATAGCATAGGTCAGGAGCTCAGGAGGTGACCGTACCTTGGTCCGCCACGTTCTCAATGTTGACCTTGCGTTCATTGGCCATGAAGCCAATGACCGAGAAGATGACGAAGCCGGCGAAGATGCTCGTGGCACTGTTGGTGCAGGTTACAATGAGAGTGTCCCTGGGGGGAGGAGACGAGAGCGTGACATTAGCTGTGCTTTGCGAGTCGGAAGGGACAAGGGGAAGGACACACAAACGTGTGCCTGTGTGTTCGTATGCACACGTGTTTGTGTGTACATGTCCACTCCTAAACATGTTTTCACGATCCTGACCAAAGACGCCCTGGGATCGATTTTTCTAAGCACTGAAAGACTCAAAAACATTTCTCCTAACTGCCCTATTCCTGGGCCTCTGAGTCCGAGCTCAAGCCCCAGGAGCTCTAGAGCCCGGGCTCCTCTCCTCCAAGTGGCAGAGGCAGGGCTGCCCATCAGAGCAGAGACAGAGGGGGGTGGAGCCTTTCAAGGACTCCAGGACGGGAACCATACATGAGAGAAGAGAAGGCGGTGGGACCAGGAAAGGCCACCAGGGTTTGAGGACAGCCTGGCTTGGGAGCACCCAGAAGCGGGATAGGGGGGAAGTGAGGCAGGGGAGACCAGCCGTCTGCCGTCACCCTGGCGCCCTCTACTGGTAATATGGCTGCAGTTCCCCAACCTTCCTGGCCCGCCACCCTTGGCTGGGAAGAGAGGTCAAGATGGAGCCTCAGAGAGGATTCAAATCCTGATCCTCCCCCTGTCGGCGGTATGACCCTGGAGCAAGTCACTTCTTTCCACTGTGATTCTAAATGGTGGCACTGACCCCGCATTTCTCACGAGTTGTTGGCCCAGAGCGAGTGCTCAATAAACAACCCACCTTGTCCGGCCCCTTAGTTTACTGATGAGGAAACCGAGGCACAGGGGCAGGGAATGGGCTCATTCATGGTGCATCAGGATTTGAATCCAGACTCCCTGCCCAGCCCCGTGTTCCTTCCACCACACCACAGGGCCTCCTTTTACCCAGTGCAGAGCAATGCGACCCCCTTGGACTGCATTCAGACCGGTTTCCGGGTCATAAATTAATGAGCAGCTGTGACCAGTGAGGTTCACACACCTTAGCTGGCATTCCAGCTGTTATGGGCTGAATTGTGTGCCCCCGAATTCCTGTGCTGAGGTTCTAATCCCTCAGAAAGTGACTGTGTCTGGAGACAGGGTCTTTACACAGGGAATTAAGTTAAAAGGACATCATCGGGGTGGGACCGCCACCAGTATGACTGTGCCCTTGCGAAAGGAGGAGATGAAGCCCCAGATAAACAGAGGGAAGACCACATGAAGATGCAGGGAGGAGATAGCCCTATGAGCCAAAGAGAGAAGCCTCAGAAGAAATCAACCCCGCCAACCCCTCGATCTCGGACTTCCAGTCTCTAGAACTGTGAGGAAAGGAACTGCTGTGGTTTGGACCACACACGCTGTGGTATTTGTTACTTAGCCCTCGAAAGGCCACACGCAGGCTCTCTCCAGCCTGGTCTCAGCCAAGCTCGGGCCGGATTCCTTCCAGCCTCGTGTGCACACTCCTTCCGCTCCAGTCCTCGGACCTGCTCCCACCCACATCTCCATCACGCTCCCACTCGCGCCCCCTGCTGGCTGTTCCCGCCATGTGAGATACACTTCCACGTCCCCTGCACCCGCTGGAACATGGCGCTGCAGAGATCTCACGTCTCTGGGGCCATCCCAGCCGGCTCAGGTCACAGCTTCACTATAATCTGTTCCTCTTGGCTCACAAAATAGCTCATACATTATTATAAAATGATAATAATAATAATAATAATGGCAGCTGCCATTTATTGAGTACCTACTACGTGTGAAATACTGCTATGCAAACTTTGCGTACATCAGCTCCTACCTCTCCACAAAATACTATCACTTGCATTTTACAGATGAGAGGAAAGAAGCTCAGAGTAGTGAAGTATCTTGCCCACATCTCAAGTTTTAGTAAACGGTGAAGTTATAATCCAAATCCAAGTCCATCTGACTCTGGGCACTCCTTTTCTTTTTTTTCTTTTCTTTTCTTTTTCTTTCTTTCTTTTCTTCTTCCTTCCTTCTTACCTTCCTTCCTTTCTTCCTTCCTTCCTTCCTCCCTTCCTTCCTTCCTTCCTTCTTTCCTCCCTTCCTTCTTCCCTCCTTTCTCTCCCTCCTTCCTTCCTCCCTCCGTCCTTCCCTCCCAGCCTTTCTATTTTAAATCAGCTCTCCAGGAGAAGGGACCTTATTTTCTGTTGCTTGCTGGATGTTTAACTTTCAGATGTCTCCTCCTCCAGGAGCTGTCCAGGCTCTCCCAGGCAGAGGGCTCTGGGGTTGCAGAGCATCCCAAATGTTCTAATATCACAGCATCCAAATGTTCTCACTCTCGCCATGTTTCAGGATCTCCTGAGGATCCCGTCTGGATATGTAGACCCCCAGGCCCACCCCACCTCCAGACATTCTGCTTAACAGATCTGGAAGGGGACTCAGATTTTGCATTGTTTTTTCAGCTTTACTGAAGTATAACAATGAATACAAACTGTAATATATTTCGAGTGTACAACCTGATGATTTGATGCACACATACATTGTGAAAGGGACCCCACCACATCTACTAACATTTCCATTAGTTAACATATGCATCAACAGGGTTTTCTTTCCACTGTACCTTGCTGCCTTTCTTAGAAGGGCCTCTTGAAAAATATCTGTCAAGTGACAGTGACTTCATCTGGGACTACCATCTGATCGTATCCTTAGCTCACAAGCGACTATCCCAGGACAGAGCGAGCAGCAGAGCAACCTCTCGGAGGCTCAACGCCATCCCATAAAGAGCCCCTGAGCCATGTGTGGGGCACAGCACTGCAAGCTGGGGTCCGGGCCACCAGAAGCCAGCAGCGAGGCCTTCGAAGGTGGTTTCCCCTCTGCCAGAGGCGGCCCTCTGGCTCTACTTCAGGCTAAGTGTGAGGATGTGGCCTTAGGAGTCTGCTGACTCAGTCCACGGGTCTGTCCCCAGCCCCCATTCCCACTCCCTGCTGCCTCTGGGCTCTCAAGTGCCTCCACATACCTGTAGCAGTTGTTGTGGAATTTGTTGTAGGAAGAGAGAGTGATCAGGCCTCCCCACGCAGCAGACAAAGAGAAGAAAATCTGAGTGGCAGCATCCTTCCAGACCTGGGAGGCCGAAGGGGAGAAGACCCAAGGTCACTGCAGGAGGCTGGCCCGGGGGGGTGGGGGGTGGGGGGGAGTCTCCCCTGCCCAGCGCCACATCCCCTCCCCAGCGGAGAGGCAGTCGGGAGAAAGAGGACATTAGCACCAACATACATCATTTGTGCTGGAAGCCAAAAAGGCAGGAAATTACCTGGGAGATTCTAAGCAAAGGAGAGGAACTCAAACCACACACACATTTCATGCTTCTATGTCCTACCATGGGTAAAGCTGAGCAGAAGAGGAGAGCCCTTTCTTTCACTGCATACACTCTCCAAAGACAACTGCAACAGCCAAATACAGCCATAGATACAAGATCTGTGAACTGACATTCTTACAGACGTCAGCCACTATTAGAGATTCAAGTCCTACAGCTCCTCCCCTTAGCAAGACCACCAGTGCTGAAGCACAGTGGATCTTACAGCCGCATCGTTCTTGAACTTGGCCGACAACGCCTCCTGATTTTCTCAGTAATTTCTCGGCATGGTCCTCATAAAACTCCAGAAGGCCGCTCAGGAGTTAGCGCTAGAGATTTGCGTGATTTGTAGAATAGACCTCTCATCATTTTTACAAATTAAATCCAGTTTTAAAATTGTGCTTATAATATGCAAAGAGAAAGTTCAAGTGGGTGCTGTGTGCTGGCAAGTCTGCGCCTACCCCAACATCCATTCTCCCATACTCCTTAGTAAAAAAGCCATGGTTTTCTTTAAAGGCAGCCATTCATCCAGTGCAAGGACCGCCTCCCAGCATCACGGGGAAGTACAGCTAGGAGAGGATAATCCCATGGTTTCGTTTCTGACCAATGATGGGAAAATCAAGTGTGATGCGGGACTTCTGGGGTTTCTCCTTTTTTAAAGAGAGGGAGAGTACCTATTTCCACCTCTTTCCTCACCCCTTTGTGCCACCTGGAATGCTGATATGATGGCAGGAGTTCCAGCAGCCATATGGGAAGTGAGGGACTGAGGACGGAAAGACGGAAGCCTGGGACACTATGGAGCCTTCACTATGTACCCTGAGGCCACTTCAGCGCACGGGAGGGAAGGAAACGCTTATCTTTTTCGCACTGTCATCATCTAGGGGTTTTCTGTTATGTGCATCCAAACCCAATCCAAGCTATGTGTTCTCAATGTACTCTGTAAAAGCGAGTTTTTCTTTAAGGTGAGAAAATTCACTTATTAACGAACCCTCTCCTTGGGAGGTTTGGGGACTGGGAATTTTAAAGTAAGATACGCCTACACAGATAGGCAAAAAGGAAGTACAAACAAGCGTGTGCACGCTCTGTATCCGGGCGTCACAAGTCTGCAAATGCGTCCGCGCCCTTTCAATGATAATTGCCGTGGTTTGTGCTGTCATTTTCCACCCAGCGAAACTTCAGTCCCAACACACTGTAATTAGTATCAGACGAGCAGTGTGAGGGGGCCTGATGCTATGAATAAGGGGAGGCAGTCTTCATTCCAGCCTGCACGGCAGCCCCCGAGGTAGGACCACGACATAGGACAGCAACTCCAGGAGCCAGAACACCCCCCACTGCCCACTTCTCATGAAAGAGTGCCCAAGGGCACAATGGCCCAAGGTTATCAGGACCTTGGAAAAGCGAGCAGCGAGCTACGCTATGCTGCAGGAGGAAGTCTGACCCCTTTTGTCAAGCTGTCCCACAGCAGGGGTTATAAATGAAAGCATAAGCCCACCGTGGCATCCGTGAGTTTCTCCCACTTGGGCGTGATGAAGTACCAAATCCCAGCGCCAGCTCCGGGCAGGGTGACTCCGCGGATGAGGAGGATCACGAGCACGACATAGGGGAACGTGGCCGTGAAGTACACCACCTGCAAAAACCATGGGAAAGAGTGGCTGGGAGGGGCAGGGCCGCGGGGCTGTGCCCACGCTGCAGGGGCATCGACAGAGGCGGACTGTGATCTGCCACCTGGACCCAAGCGCCTGACGGCGCGACCGTCAGGGTGGTTCCCCCAGACTCTGCCAGCGCTGGGGGCGCAGGGCAGGCCCTGCGGCCCAAGAGCAGGGAGAACCAGATTGAAGTCGGTGTGGTGATACCTAGGACTGTGGGTGAGTGGGCTGCAGTGCGGAAGGCTGGGGCCACCTTACCCCACCCCAGCTGCCGAGGAGACAGCCCCCCAAGGAACTACCCAGGGAAGAAAGCTCCATGCCTCCCTCCTCCCCAACTCTGACCCCACCCTGTGTGTCAGGACCCCAAATCCACCATTAGAGATGGATCTTTTATCTTAAGCTTTCCATCCCTGGGTATACAGACACCCTAAGGGAGGCAGCCTGGCGAGATGCAAAGAGCAAGACCTTGGAAATATTTAAGTTTAGGGCCGCCTGGTTGGCTTAGTTGGTTAAACGTCCAAATCTTGATTTTGGCTCAGGTCATGATTTCAGGGTCGTGGGATCGAGCTCCGCGTCAGGCTCCATGCTCTGCGGGGAGTCTGCTTGAGAGTCTCTCTTCCTCCCTCTCTGCCCCTCCCCCCACTCATGCTCTCTCTCTGTAAAATAAATAAAATCTTTAAAAATAATAATAATAATAATAGAAGGAACATTTAAGTTCAAATGAAACCACACATCTGGCCCTGAGTAGCTGTGAGACCTTCGACAAGCTAATAAGCTCTCTGAATCTGCTTCTGCCTCTGTAAACTGGGCACAAGGACACCATTCTTAAAAAAATAATTGTGTGGATTAATGAGCCACTAGCAGAACCTGATTTATAACAGATGGTCATTCAATGCATTTAAGCTCCACAAGCCTGCTATGAACTGGACGCTGTGCCAGGTGTTAGATGCATAAGGAGGAAGGGATTCAGGACCTAAAGGACCCAGAGACAATGTCTGCTTAATGGGCCACACCATTGCACCCAGGACACTGTGAGGTCTAGGGGGGCACTGTACTACCCAAACTGGGAGTTTGCCAAAAGATTCACGGAGATGACACCTGAGCCGGATCTAAAGGCCAAGGACAACTTAAGGGAGGTGGGGGGAGGTGAGAGGCGGAGGAGGAAAGTGGGCAAGGCAGGTGTGTGAGGCCAAAGGTCTGATGACCCACTATTAGGATGGCATAGGGTGGGTGCTAAGAGGCCTCCCCCTGGGGCCATGGGCCTTTTCTGTGGGAAATAGGGAGTTACTGCAACGATTTGGGCATACCATGAGAGGTCCTGAATATCAGTCAAAGGATGCTCCTGGTTCTAGATGCTGGATGCTCCTGGATTCCCTCCTGGAAGGGACCGGAGTCAAGAAACATTGGGAAATAACATCAGCAGAACTTGGGGACTGTAGTTGGATGGGACTTACCTGTCTACCAAACATCTGGGTAAAGGAAGAGCTTGGGATCAGGCTCTCATCCTACGAGCCTGAGTTCAAATCCCAGCCCCATCACTTATGAACTGGGCCACTTGGGAAATGACTTAACTTCTCTGAGACTCAGTGTCCATACCCACAAAGTAGCGATAATGACAGCATAGTCCTCGTGGAACTCTTGGAGGAGTACCCTGGGACAGTTCACACAAAATGGGACAGGTCTGGGGGCGCTGGTAACAGAAGCACCACGTTAGTCTTGCCCAGGATTCCCAGTCCTGAATTTGGTAACAAGGACAACCCTCTGCTCACAAGCCATCTGAATCCCTAAAGTGCATCCAAAGACCTTGCAAGGATGAGGCTCGGCTCTCCCCAAACCCTCCCTGATCCTTGAGGTGGGCATACACAGCCAGCTGGGCAAGCGCTATGGGCTCGGAGCTACCCATTCCCACATCCCCACATGCAGTCTTCCCTCCTGGGGCACCTGGAACACCTGTCCGCTGGGAGGGGGACACAGGTGCCACCACACACTGGCTACACAGACCCCAGGGCCTGGCAGGGGCTCCAGAATGGCTGGGACTGGCAGGCACTGGGTTTTCGGGGGATGAGGACTGATTCAGCGACTTGCAGAGGTGGGGTGAGGGAAGGTTAGGATTGAGACTAAGATAGAACTCTTTGGGTCATTTCATTAAGCATTTGGGTATATCAGTAAACATCATGAAGACACTTGCCCTCAAATAGCTGACATTCCAGCTAGGGAGACACACCACCAGTAGTGGTCCTAATCATATTATCTGGCATGCTGGAGGGTACATGAGTGCACTGGGAAACAGAGAAGGTAGAGCGGGGTAAAGGGGGGTGCGGCGTGCTGGGGTGGGCAGTTGGGAAGATGGCCATGTTGAAATGGGCAGACAGGGAAGGCCTCATTGAGAAACTGGCCAAGACTTGAAGGAAGGAAGAGGGACCCAACTGGAAATGTGGGAGAACAGTCTATACAGAGGGAACTGCTGGAGTGAAAGGCCCTAAGGAGGGAGTGTTCCTGATTTGTAGTAACAGCAAGGAGGAGGCCAGTGTGGCTGGCAGGAGCACAGGTAGGACAGGAACTCAGAGAGGTGGGGGTGGGGGGTAGGGACAGATCATGTCAAGCCTTGTGGGGCCTTTTCTGTGGAACGTAGGGAGCTACTGCAGCCATTTGGGCGGCGGGGTCACAGGATCTGACATTTCAACCGGCATGGGTCGCTCTGGGGTGGGGGTGGGTAATACTGCAGGGGAGCAAAGGAGACACAGGGACAGGAGTTAGGCGGCCGGGCTGTACTCCCGGCAAGGGCCAGTGACACCTCCAACAGGGATATGCTTTTGCTGAAAGAGCTACAGGATTTCCTGACGACTCATTGTGGAAGCGGGGGGAGGGCACCAGGGATCGGCCCAACGTGTCTGGCCTCAGCTGCTGAAAGGGTAGAGTTCCCAGTGTGCCAGGCTGTCGGTTAAGAAAACAGGAGGGGCCGTTTTCTTCCTCTAAACCCCACCTACCACCAAGGTCAGGGTGTCACCGAGGAGAGAGGGGGTCTCCTTTCTCTGCACTGCTACCACCACTGGTCAGGGGGCTTCTGCGGCTCCCTGCCTCCCTTCCTAGAGAATGCGATTACTAGGGGCTGGGGGGGAGGGCAGCCCCCATCCTCCCCACCCCACCAAACCTGCCTCTCCTTCCCCTGAAGCAAAGCCCTTCCGCACACAGACACTGTGAAACCCAGAGGCATTTGACATCCCAGGAGAAAATCACCCGCCCCAGAACAGCCCCAGGCTGCCGTCCCAGCTGTGGGATGGAGCTAGGAGGAGGACATCCTGACCAGTCTGGCCTCCCCACCCCACCAAGACAGCAGGGCAGGTGACGACAGAGGACTATCCTTTTCACCTCCTGACCATGGGGGCTTGTGGGAAGTAAGGATGGGAGGAGGCAAGGGAGAAGAGGTGACCTAGGCAGCAGGGGCCGGTAAAAGGAAACCACCAATGGCAGTCTTCCGAGCTGAGACACCTGTTCTCATCTGCCTACCCGAGCCTGCCTGCACAAAACCATTTCTGGAGCTCCCTCTCTGGGTCAGCTGTGAGTAGTCCCATTTTGTAGAAGAAGAAACTGAGACTCTGATTACACATGTTGCAAGGGCTTAAACATCT
>CM052884.1:63332716-63361573 GCA_028534135.1 Potos flavus | reverse complement strand
TGTTTCCTGAAATTCTGCCACCCCAAGCACGTGCCTGCCCCACCCAGGTCCAGGCCCTGGCGTGTGGGACATGCACTCACTTGGTAGGTGGTGATGGCGATGAACTAAAAGGGCCCACGGTTTGATGTATAAATCCTGAGGATTTATATTCAAATGTGAGTCAGGAGTACATGGAGGCTTCATGCACAACTTGTGTTGGGGGGCTGCTGGCAGGGCGGGGGGGGGGCCTTTGGAATGCGCTTGTTTCAGGATGGACTGTCGGAGGAATTAAGCTTGAACTGTAATGACTTCTGTTTGGCCGGAGGGATAGTAACGAGTGATTGGAGCCTGCCGGCCTGGCACCTGGCAGCATCCTCCTCACAGCGGGAGCGCCGACCAGGTGGTAAGGCAAGGTCCCACCAGCCTGCGCAAGCTAATTAGGTTAGCTTCGAGTTGTTGCCAGAACGCTCAGGCAGCGCGGGCCCTGGGCTCAGAGGGGCTGCAGCTGACCTTCAGGTGGCCTGCTGGTCGCCCCTGCCCCTGGAATTCTAGCTGCCTGAAGGGAGACTGAGGTCTTATAGGAAGCGACAAGCCATTCTTGTCTCCAAGGGTCCCACATAAGAGGAACTGAGCTCATCTTGCTGCAGAAGAAGGTGGACATCTCTGTTGCTTAGAAATGGCAATCTGGGGTGCCTGGGCCGCTGCCTTCAGCTCGGGTCGTGATTCCAGAGTCCTGGAATCGAGTTCAATGTCGGACTCCCTGCTCGGCCGGGAGTCTGCTTCTCCTTCTCCCTCTGCCTGCCACTCCCCGTGCTTGTGCTCCCTCTGTCACTATCTCTCTTTCTAAATAAATAAATAAAATCTTAAAAAAAAAGAAAGAAATAAAGAAATGGCAGTCTGGCGGTCTTCATGGGATTTCGATCACAAAGGAGCCTGTCAGAATGAGAAGCTTCAGCTGCACAATCACCTTGGCTTTCAAACAATGCTCCGTGCGTGCGTGATCAATGTCTGCACACCCCAGGGCAAGATAATAAATTGGGATTCATTATTTCTGGTGGCATTCGTCATTAAAAAAAAAAAAATTGATCATCGATCCTTAGTTGCCAACCGTTCTCAAAGAAACAGAATGGTAAGTTAGCAGATCTGAAAGAAAAGCTTACCAGCCCAGGGCTCCTGAAAAGTTCCCAGACCAGAAAGCCTGTAAAATCTAGCACCAGGAATTAACTCTAAATCAATAGAAAGAACGAGCTGTAACACTGTCCTAAAAAATCAAGGACTAATAAAGCTCAAAGGGTCTTAGAGAACATCCATTCTAAGCCTTGAGTTTGTAGATGTGGAAAATGAGGCCCCAGTGCCTCCTATGACTTGCCCCCCTGCCAAGGACAGCTGGTGGTGGCAGAGATGGGGCAGGGACGCCAGGGTGCTGGCTCCCGGTGGGGGACTTTCCTCCCCGCTGTGCAAACAACGACTCCACAGTTCTGCATTCCCATCTCTTCCTAACGGGCCCTCCTGGGGAAAAGATATCATGTCGTGGGAAGAGTCCAGGTTTTAGGCGGAAATAGACTTAGGTTCAAATCCCACCACGGCCACTTAAAAGCTGTGTGGCCTCAGGCAATTTACTTGGCCTTGATGCACCTCATGTTCTCTATCTACAAAATGGGAACAAATGTCCTTACTCAGTGGGCAGTTGTGCAGATGACTGAATTGAGGCACGCGTTGCAGTTAGCACAGGGCCGGGCACGTGGTGTTCAACAAAGCTCCCTTTCTCTCCCCATTTGCCCACCACAGCCACGGCTTTCCAGATGTCAGAGTGGCCCACTGCCTGCCCACAACATCAGTCATTCATCGTCACAAAAATGAGAAAAGCTAATGCTACTGAACATGGCTGATCTCATTAATCCCTATTACGATCCTAGGTAATACGTACCGTTATCCCCAATTTACAGATGCAGAAACTGAGGCTCCATGGATCAAAGAGTTTGTCCAGAGTTACACAATGAGAAAGTGATAAAGGCAGGATTTGAACTCAGATTGCTCTAACTCTAGAGCCAGCAGGCCATCCTTCCCCAGCTCACCGACAGGACCACTGTTCTCCCTCCTTACCTACCAGTTCCTCTCTGGCAGTCCCCCCTCTAGCCTATCCTGCTAGAGACCCGTCTACTAGAGACCTATCTGGCCATGCCAATCATGGTCAAGGTTGCCCTGTCTCTATCTCAAGTTGTGACAGTCCTGCCAGTGAGATTTTCTTTGTGCAAATACTTGGCCACTCTTGCTAAGCAAGCACTTGGCTGGGATCCAAGCCACAGAAGGCAAGGAGTTCAGGAACCTCAGGACCCATGGGCCATTGTTGTAAGGGTCATCTCAACATTTCCCCCATCTTCCTGCTGTCTTAGAAAAACAATCTAGTCTGAACCACTTATTCAGAGCCTATAGGCTCCTCAGGGGTCATCTGATCCCAGGTCTAATTTTACAGAAGGGGAAACTGAGGCCAGAGAGGAAAACTAAGATCGGCTCCCCCGGCAAGTGTTCAGACAGAATAACGTCAGAGCTCCAGCATCTTTTTTTTTTTTTTCGTGCGCCCCCCCCCCCCCCAGGGCTCCAGTATCTTAGACATCACCCAACCTCACTGCCTTTACTTTAGAAATGGGGAAGCCGAAGACTTCTGCAAGAGTGAGATAAAGGAAAACTTGCTTTTCATTGTAGCAGAAAAACAAATGAAAGCTAAGAGCAAATCGGAAGCTCAGCCAGGCTTCATAGCCCAGGTAGAGATGTCCCCACACAGCAAAGCCCATGGGACGCCCCGGACTAGAACCCAGCTCCTCATCCCCTAGTCTGTTTCTCCCCCAACCTTATGTGATTTGAGGGGCACCTCCAGCCTCTTACAATCCTGACCATCCCGCTGGAGCCCACAGCTCGAGTCCCTGTGGCTGCAGATTCCAGGGCGGGCAGCAGAAAAAGCTGTTATCCAAAGACCCCTGTGGGCATGGCCATGAGCCCAGGGAGAGGACAGACTCAGCTCTGAGCTGATGGGTGTCAGGTTTGGGCACCTGGCGGGGGGTAGGAAGCCCACCTGGCAGGTGGGCGGAGGAACCCTGAGACCCTGGCTGGGACACCTAGACCAAATCAACTCCACAACCTCTGGTCTGAGTCCACCACCGCCACACTCATTCCTTGGGCCTGAAAGACATCTTGGGTTTCATCCTGAGCCACGCAAATAACCCTTAGGATGATTAAGTAATATTGGTTATCATCAAGTGACCGGTTAACTGTTCAACAGGATTTTTTTCTAAAGCAGCAGGGAGATGAGGGAAAACAGTGTGACCCTTAAAAGAACATCCAGTGTGTTTCCCAGACTCCTCGCCTTCTGTGCCTTGGAACTGAGCCTGGGGTGGGAATTCCAGCCTCTCCAAAGGGCCAGCCAAGGGACTGCTCAGCCAGAGTGGCCCAGTCTTTACTCAACCAAAATCCCACTGGCAGGACCATCGCCATGTCGTGCTTTGGGCACGTGAGGTGGAAGAGTGTTGGGCTGGGGGGGTTGCAAAGAGGGCATGAGAAGTTCAGAACATGGTGGCGGGAGTGATGAGAAGGAATCCACTTCACGGTTTTGGTCTTTTTCCAGCTTCTCAGCAGAAGCACGAACTGACTGGGCAGCCAGACCAAGAAGCGAAGAGCCAGTAGCACTAATTCTAGAGCTAGGGAGAGTGACCGAACCATAGGACGCAGGTCCGATCTGCTGAATGAAGCGGCAGCCCCCAGCAGGAGAGGAAGGAAACGAATCAGGACCTACATCATCCCCTGGGAACTCTGTATACATTTGTCTCATTTGGTCCTCAAAATAGCCCTGAAAGAAAGGTGTTATTATCGCGTTTTCCAGATGGGAGTGAGTCACTTACCCAAGGTCTCAGAGCTACTCAGGGTCAGAGTCAGAATTACATCCATGATCCTGACTCTCTTCCCAGGGCTCTGGTGGCTCCATGATACAGCCATCCCTGGGAGTCCCAGATACCTTTTTTTTTTTTTTTTTTTTAGATAAATACAAGTTCTTACTTTTCCTGAAGTCTTGATTCCTTTAGCCAGGGATGCATACACAATCACCCAAGCCAGGAAGAGGCAGAAGGCTAGTGGCCACCTGATCTCCCCAGGATATTCAATTCCCGCAGAAATCTTCAGCACAAAGTACCTAAGAATTGGAAAGAGAGCAGGGAGGGGAATGAGGAGGGAGGGAGGTGGCAGTCTGCAGGCTTTCTTCTCCTAGCAGAGCCAGGAGCTTTGGATAAACCCCAGCCGTCCTCACCCTCCCAGTTAGGGACCTTACGAGATCAGGGTGAGGGATGCTCTGATCTGGGTTTGAGCCCACAGCTGTCTGCAAAAAGGCCAGCTGGATTTACCCGGTTCCTAATTACGGACTGGGAAGCCTCTCATGGCCCTGGGCAGCCTCTGAACAAAGCTAGGTCAGCTCCACTGACATCCGGAGCTGCCCCAGGTCACGTGTGACAGGTCCAACAGCGTTGGGGGTCCTGGCCTGCCAACATGCACTCCCGAGGCTGACGTCTTTCTGTAAGGACATACCACTAATAGGAACCCTGAACCGTCAAAGACGATTTTTGTGTATTTTCTGTAGTGTTCTACTCTTTGAAGAGGCTGTATTCCAATTGTATTTGTATAATTTTAAATGTAAAAAACAGTCACTGTTTTTTGTCCAAAACTGCTGCTCTATACATTAGTTCAGTTGCGTTGGGCACATCCCCCCAGCAGAGGTTGGCTGAGCAGGGCTGGCTGGCCCTTATCCAAGGACACAGTCAGAGACCGAGAACAGGCGAACAGAAGGGGGCTGCTGGTCATCTGTGCGTCTGCTCGAGAAGCTGTGGCCTGCCTGTCAGCCCCCACACCCCTGACGGTAGCTTGTAGCGCGGCCGCCCTCCTGGGGACAGGAGGTAGTCGTGGGGACACGGAGTCGTGACTCAGACAGTCCTATCAGCTCTGCCACGATCAACTCCCACATCCTGGATACAAGCACCATGCTGTAGCCTGGTGCTTTTCTGTGACCTGAACAAAGGGCCGGCCAGAATCCAGACTCCACGAGACTGCAGGAACGTCAGCCCAGAACGTTCTGACCTGCAGAGGGACGCGAAGGTGGCACCACTCCTGGCCTTGCTGGCAGCGGTGCCCTCCAGCCCGCTAGAGTGTGGACTTGGGAGGCCGTCTGGCAGTGCACAGTCTTGCATTCTAGAACAACCACACTTCTTTCTGTCTCAGCCCCTGCGGCAGTCTGGGCGCAAGAGCGGAGTTAAAGTGGGGCGCCTGGGTTAACTCAGGTAAACGTCTGCCTTCGACTCGTCATGAGCACTGCTGGGCTCCCTGCTCGGCGGGGAGTCTGCCTCTCCCTCTCCCCCAGCTCATGCTCTTTCTCTCTCTCAAATAAATAAATAAAATCTTAAAAAAAAAAAAAGTTGAGTAAAAGTGGCCAAGGGTGGAACTGACGTGGGCCCCAAACCTTAGAAACCATGTTTCCCAAGCAATGCCAAGGCTCTCCCCCGCGTCCCCACTCCCCACATGAGCAAACCATTTAGGCAACAATTAATTCCATGGCATCTCGGTCATGCAAAGTACGCCATGCTTTAATAAGGGACCTCTCAAAAGGCTAATAACATTTCTTCTTGGAAATGAAGACTGGTCCCAGAGGATTAGTGAAGACCACCAAAAGCAGACCCACAGATCATTCAAACCACATGGATTATGTGCTCAGACTTCTTCTAGCCACCAGGTCAAACTGAGCTTCCCCGTACTCGGGGTGAATCAAGACCCACTATATTATCTTCAAAAAGAATTATGTCATCATTCAGCCTAACTCCCCCTTTTGTTCTGTCCATGTGCCCTCTGAGTCCATACAGGAAAGAAAACCCAGAATGGGAATTAATGGCAATTGAGAGAACTACTGGGGATATTAATGACCGCTTCTAACCACCTAAGTAAAGGCCACAAACAAGGGTCCACTGACATGTGGATTTTATTTGACCCCATTGTTTTATTTGAATTAGTTTGCTAACATTTAGAATGGGAGAGACACATAAAAATTTGGATTTTATTTCCAACATCTCATAAAATGGAAGCTCTAGGGGCACCTGGGTGGCTCAGTCAGTTAAGTCATGATCCCAGGGTCCGGTCATGATCCCAGGGTCCTGTGATCGAGCCCTGCATCAGGCTTCCTGCTCAGCGGGAAGCCTGCTTCTCCCTCTCCCTCTGCTGCTCCCCTGTTCTCTCTCTCTCTCAAATAAATAAATAAATAAAATATTTTAAAAATAAAATAAAACAGAAGCTCTAGCAGCAGTGGCCCACCTTCCCACAAGACAGTGACCATTTGGAGATCGGCAGCAGCAGCCTCCTTCCCAGGTGGCAGACAGGCTCTCTAGTTTGCCACAGTCCCCACCAGTCCCTATTATCTTGTTCATACTTCAAAACCTCCCTGCCAAGCCCCTAGCACATCTGAGTTTATAACCCTGACATAAAGCTTAACTGGAGAACATTCCTTATCTACCCTTCAATGAACTCTGTCCACATTCATCTACCTTAAGAAATCATTCCATAAACCTTATTAAATCTTCCTATGATGGCTGAGGGTTTCCTCACATTCCTGAACCTGCGTCCTCAAAGACCAGAAAAAAAAATGGATGTAGAAAGTACAAAAGTAAGGCAAAACTGTTAAAAAAAAATTACTTCTTCATTAAACTAAATCATTGCCTATGACTTGTTTTCTTACTTTTTGCCTCTCTTCCCTTCTCAAGTTCAGAGGAATTAAAAATAAAAACCCAACACCTAATTTACTGAAGGTCTGCTGTGACACCACTGGCCGAAGCTTTTGCAGTGTTCTGTCACCGACATCAGGAGTGACAGCACCACCAATTCTAGTCCCAAAAGCACGCAGTCACTTCCGCTCTCCAGAACCACGAGGATGACCAATCTGCTCTCAGAAGCCCAATCAGGGAAGAAAGCTTCCTTCCGGGGCCCTCAAGTAGGCAGGGAGGGTGCAGAGGGAGGCAAACCATCCCTTGGGCCACCCACACCTCTAGAGGACAACTTGAAAATTCATTCATTCACTGGGTTTCCCTTAGAAAGTGGAAAAAAAGAAAAAAAAGTCTTACTTGAAATACTCTTCACTCCCACTGACAAATGTCTTATTGGCCTGGCTGGTGAAGTTAACCATTGTCAAGTTGGGATAGGCAGTCATGCAGAAAGTTGAGTTCTTGATCTGTATTTTGGGATGGTCGCTGATGACACAGGAATCTGTTTAAGAGAGGATGCAGCAGAAACACAGTGAGACCTGTACAGAAAATACACACACGTCTCTCTAGCAACCGAAAAACAAGAGCCGAACATATTTGCCAAACATTGGAGAGTTTGGAGAATAACTTTGGGAAAGTGCTAACTGAGCATAGCTGGTGCGGATGTGTCCCAGGAGTGTGTTTTATCCATGCTGGAGCCCCCGGTACCCACCGCAGTGCCTTGTGCTGAAACCAGAGGCTGCCGTTTTGGGGGCACTCCCTACATGGCCAGAACTGTGCCAAGCATTCTGCACGTGCTATCTCATTAATGTTCTCAACAGCCTAGCGGTAGGTGCTAGTACCGCCATTGTTTAATTGGGGGGGTGCACCTGGGTGGCTCAGTCAGTTAATTTGATTTCAGCTCAGGTCACGATCTCAGGGCCATGGGATTGAGCCCCGTATCGGGCTCCGCACTCAGAGTAGAGTCTACTTGAGATTCTCTCTCTTTCTCCCTCACCCCTCCCCCTGACTCACTCACTCTCTCTTTCTCTCTCTAAAGTAAAAATAAGTAAATCTTTAAAAAAAAAAAAAAAGTCTTTAAAAAAGTAAAGGAAAAGTTCAAGGAGGCTAAGTAACTCTACTCAAATCACATGGCCAATAAGGAAGAGAATCAGGATTCAAACCCAGATCCTTATGACCCCACAGAAAACAAATGACTTGCAGAAATGAATCCACAATTGAAGTTTGAAAACTACAATCTGCAATCTGGAATTTAATCAGACGTAAGCAAGCCTTCAGAAGGACTACCCCCAGAGAAGCTTACTAAGGAGGTCACCTTGAAGCCGACATACGTAAATGCTTTCAGACACATGCTGCATCTGCTTTCCACACACTCACGTGGGGTAGCGGAGGCAGCGGCCATGCCATGTGCTTGTGAGCCTCCAACAAGACCTCACGCGGTGCTTCTCAACTGGGGACGAATCTGTCCCCCAGAGGACACTTGGCAATGTCTGGAGACGTTTAGTTGTCATTTCTGGGCAGCAGGGAGCTACTGGCATCTAGTGGGTAGAGGCCCCTGATGCTGCCAGATACCTTCCAGTGCCCAGGACAGCCCCCCTTCCCCCAGAGAATTACCGGTGAAAATGTGCAGAGCGTCGAGGTTGAGAAGGCCTGACCGAGGCTGGGGTGGGGAAAGGGGACTCACCATGTGGCTCTTAGTATGTCAGGCACTGTGCTGGACACTTTAACAATGCTTATCCCATGAGATCCTCATCAGATCTGGGAGGTGTATATTACTATACTCACTTTATTTTATTTTTTGAGAGAGAGAGAGAGTAGGGGGAGGGGCAGTGGAGGGAGAGAGAGGATCTTAAGCAGGCTCCACACCCAGCGTGTGTAGGGGCTTGATCTCACAACCCTGAGATCATGACCTGAGCTGAAATCGAGAGTCAGATGCTCAAACAACTGAGCCACCCAGGCACCCCTATTACGCTCATTTTAAATAGGAAGAAGCTGAAGTCTTTCTGACCATATTACAATGCCTCTCTGACAGCTTTATAAATACTCGTCGCTTGACAGATAGTTTAGGTAGAGTCCACCAAGATACTATTTTATCCTAAAAGATACTATTTTACAAAGGAGTGAAAAAGAACAGTAACAAAGGCTAACACTTACACAATGCATACCAGATACTGTGCTTTATATGCACCAACTAATTTAGGACTCACATCACCCCTACAAGGTAGGTATTGCCACTGTCTACCCTGCAGATCAAGAAACTGAGGCACAGAGAAGAGCATGCTTGTTAAGGTCATACAGCAAAACCAGGAGGCAAACAAGCATTCTCTCTCTGGGAGCCATGCTCTCAGCCACTCTACGATGAAGTAGAGAGCAGGGACCGTAGACTCAAACACCTTCATAAGCCAGGCTGGTGACACAAATGATGAAGGCATAAAATAGAGGGTAATAATGGGAGGTGGGGACTCTGGCAAACCAGAGAATGTTCCAGTCAACCCATGCCATGCCTTTTCCAGGTGTTCTGGAAAAAGACACAGAAAATTTGGATATCTACATGAAACCTCTCCGTTTTAAAATATTGTAAATAAGATCAAATTATTTTTAAGTATCATGGACCAAACTACAACAACAACAACAACAAAAGAGCACATGGCCACTCGGGCCTGAAGCATGAATTCCCAACGCATGCCCTTGTGGAACAACAAAGTGGGTAAGGCTGTTCCGAGGGTTCCGAGGCTCTTCTGCCCTGAGAGTTCAGATGAGTTCCTTTATCTGCCCAAGCCTCTACTGTTGGATAATAGTTTTGTCTGGGTCACAAAATTGTTGCAAAAGCCAAAGTAAGTGACATCAAGGATGAAAAAAAAAATTCTCACAATGCCTTGAGCACTGTTGGACTCCACCAGTTTTAGCCATAACTCAGTCATCATTGTCATATCTTTTTATGGGGTGGACATCTAGTCCTTAGCATCCTCTCCCACAATGCTACTGGCCAGCCATAAATCACCTACGGCCTCCCACCCATTCCCCCAGAAGATCTCATTATATCCGATAAAATGTTAAAAACAAGTTATAAGAATCTCTTCCCTCTGATGAGTTCTTAGAGACCAGGGTTTTCAAGGGTGTGAGGATTGACTTTGCGGGCCAGAGAATTCCCTGCAGTGGGAGCGGTCCTATGCATCCCAGGGCATTGGACAGCATTGTGGCCCTCTGCCCACTAGATGGCAGGAGCATCCACCCGCTGCAGCCACCACCCCACCATCCTCGGTGCGACAACCCCAAATACCTATAAACATTATCAAATGTTTCCTGAAAAATCTCCCCGGAGTTGAGAGCCACTGCTTTTAATGTCTTCAAAATACCTTCTTATTCAACATTATCTTCTTTAGTCTAATCAAATGACAGAGTTCCAGAGGGCTTCTGGCCTAATAACTATCAAATATTTACAGAGGGAGCATTTGCTTCCCCAGCAGCGATCTGAATAAAGACCGGAAAAGACCCTCTCTATCCCTTTCTCTGTAAGTAAGCACAGTAGTGCTTTCTTGTCTTCCTGCCAAAAAGTACGTCCATCCCCTAAGACTGAAGACATCGCTAACATGCGGGCGAATGCCACATCGCTTGCTTCCAGAACTGCCACTGTGAATCACGCGGGGCAGCTTCCCTAGAGAGCGGCTCTGGATGTCTCTGGATCCCTGCTCGCCGCGGCAGTGCAAGGTGACACCATTCCTGCGTCACTGCGGCGGGCGCCCCGCAGCCTCAAGCCTCCTGCAGTATCTCTTTCCACCACGGGGCGGCAGCAGCGTGCTTCCCGGCGCCTTCAGGTAGGATGGGCTGTGTCAGCCAAGCTCTGCGCCCCGGCAACGCTGAACAAAGACCCGCGATCAGTGTATCGCTAAATTGGAAGCCAATGGAATGGGCCTTTCTTTACTGGGGCAATTACTGATAAATGAAAGCACACGAAAGACGAGGGAGGAAAAAGGATCACTGAATTAAAGTTCTAATGAAAATGAAGCCATTCCAGAAATGGAAATGGTATTTACAGTGTTCCCATTTTAAATGACCCAGCCAGCTCCTAAATTTCACAGAACGGTGGCTGGTCTCCCTTGTCAGGGCATGGGTTAGCCGTTCTCTGTTTCAGAGACCTGAGGGCTTGGGTCCTCCTGAGGAAGACAGTCCCTCTTATAACCTACAACTTAGAAATAGGCTGCGAGCCCAGCCGCTACCCAGGGACAGAGCCAGGGCTGGGTGGTTTAAAGGGCCCTGGCAACTCGTGGGTGAGGTGGGCCTCCAGGGCCACAGGACCCCAGCCATGCTGAGCCAGCCACGGGACAGACACCTCCCCGCTATGACTGAAGGTCATCACTGCAAACAGCCAATCCCTCCCTCCTGAGACCAGTGGCCCGCTCCCTCATGGTAAGGCAGTGACAGGGAGAGGCTGAGCCTGGAGTGGAGCACTGCAGCAGGGGAAGGGATTTTTTTTTTTTTCCCGTTTCCTAAACAAGCCTCTCTCAGAATGGCCATTTGGGAAAGAATCTGGAATATCCACTGTCTGAACTGCTGACTTGTCCATCAGAGCAGTGGGGCCAGAAAGCTGCCCGTGTCTCTGCAAGTCAGACCATCGTCACCTGTCCGAAGTCAGCCCAGGGCCCCGAAGGACCAATACTTCCACAGGGGCTAGCCTGGCCCCAGGAACAGAACCCAGCCATGTGCACAGAGCGCAGAGAAGAACAGATGGAGGGCTGCACAAAGAAAGAGAGGGGGACTGACACCTTGCTTTAAGAAAAAAAGGGAAAAAATGTAAAGCACTTGCTAAGAATGAGATAAAAATCTGTCCGGCCTGTCCATGTGTTCCCAGGGAATAACTAGAGTGAAAAATGTCCATTGTTCCTCTCTGCTCCGAGCTTGCAGAGTTTTTACGGTTCATACCAGTCGACTAGGAGCTTAGTTGCTAATGCCCTTACTCTGCCTTTAATGCTTCCGGGGTTATTGTGAGCCAGACTGGACACTCCACCAGGCCAGGGGCACCCCCTGCCACACGCCTGGCCTAGTCAACATGCTCAGCTTGCTTCAAAAAGAACATAAACACGCACACACACACGTATGTATACATATACCTACGCATGCACACATACATACTCTCACTATAAAATGAATATTTATCTATCATAGGAAACGTAGAAAAGAAAATACAGTCCCAAATCAGTATTACATTTTGTGTATTTGAGAGAATGTTTTATGAAAAAATATTTATGTTTAATGACTATAGACTATTTCATCCTATGGATGTACTATAAATTAATTTGAACCATGGAATTATTCAATAACTACTTGAATTTTGGTTACGTGTTTCTAGTGTTTTCCAAGAGTGTGGCTGTGGCTGTCACAAACAATCTGTATGATCTTTATCTGTGTCTCTGATTTTCCCCTCTTAAGACAGATCTCCAGAAATGGAACTACTAAGTCAAACTACTGCTCACACAGGCTTTCTTTCTTTTTACCCCCCAGAATCCCGGCTACGAACAGGGGACATGTGGACTGATGTCACTCCACCACGACTGGTGGAGCAGAACCTGCTGGACCACGGACTCTTCAGGAACCCTGGATAAGCAGAGAATCAGGGGTCCTGACACCTCAATCTCCGTGCTGGTTCTACCTTTCGATTTACAGCCTGTCACTTCCACTGTCTGAGCCCTGGAGTTCACTTTCTCACCTGCAAAACAGTAATCACAACTCTGGCCCCTTGGAACTCATAGGACTCTTACTAAGAAGAGCAGAGACATCATTTATGAAGCTGCTTTGTAGACTGGGGAGCATTTAGCATGGTGCTTTAAGACCATGACCTTGGGAGGCAGGCAAACTTGGGTTCAAATCCCAAGTCTACCAGAGAGCTACCTCCATGACCTTGAGCTCCAGTTTATTCATCTGTAAAATGGAAATAATCCTAGAAGCTATGTGTTGGTTTGTTGTACATTGGTAATATGAGTAAAAGGGTTACCACGGTGCCTGGTGTGTAGGAAGTGAGGCTAGCTATTATCATTAAGTGTTAAGGTGCTACAGAAATATTAGTGGATATTATTAGCTGAAGAGAATGTTTTTTCTAAACTACTCTCCCTCCTGGAGGACAGCTGCAGGACACTGATCGCCACATCCCATGCGGTGCCTGGTAGAAGTCTCTCAGGAAACTTCCCAAGGAGCCCGAATCAAGCCAGCAGCCCTTCTTCAGCAGGTACTTGACTTCCCTCCCAGGCATGATCTGGGAAGGACAAGCAAGGCTCTGGGACCACCCTGAGGTATTTCTGCACTCTAGGTCCTACATCCTGGAAAATGTTCTAGCAAACCATTCCAGCAGCTAATTGTTAGTTGTGATTCTCGGAATGGCTCCTGAGCGGCATTCTCTCAGAGAGCAACTTTGCAGAGGTGACCCCTGGGCGGGCAGAAAATGCAGGGCAAGAAGGTGAGGCAATCTATTCCAAAAACGGTGAAGGGCACCCTAACGAAGGGGTGTAGGCAAACTCCAACCCAGTGGTTCTCTGGTTCCCGGGGAACTTTAAAACTACAGATGCCTAGACTCCATCCCCAAATTGTCCGATTTAAATGGTCTGAAGTGGACCCCAAGTGACGTTTTATTTTTTTTTTAAGGTTGTATTTATTTATTTGACAGAGAGAGAGAGCACAAGCAGGCAGAGAGGCAGGCAGAGAGAGAGGGGGAAGCAGGCTCCCTGCTGAGCAGAGAGCCCGATGCGGGGCTCGATCCCAGGACCCTGAGATCATGACCTGAGCCGAAGGCAGAGGCTTTAACCCACTGAGCCACCCAGGCACCCCCTAAGTGACGCTTTAGATTTGTCAGTTCCCCCCTATGATTGTGATGCGTAGCAGCTTGGGCTGAGAACCACTGCCCTAACCCAAGAACCCACTGACACGGAGACTGTACAGGTAAAGAACACTGAGGCCCAGAGGGTCTAAGGGACACTTACTCTTGGTCATACCATCAGTCAGGCACATACCCGGGAACCTCCACAAGTCCTCACCCCAACTCCTGAGTACTTCCAGGTGCACACGGTTTGAATTTAATGGGCGCAAGTCTTCAGTTTTAGCGCTTCTTCAGTCTTATTCAAAATCTCTGGGCACCTGGGTGGCTCAATGGGTTAAGCCTCTGCCTTCAGCTCAGGTCATGATTTCGGGGTCCTGGGATCGAGCCCCATATCGGGCTCCCTGCTCAGTGGGGAGTCTGCTCCCTCTCTCTCTGTCCAACCCGGCTCGCCCGCTCCCCCACTCATGCTCTCTCTCACTCACTCTCTCTCTCTCAAATAAATAAATAAAATCTTGGAAAAAACAACCCTCTCTAGGTGGAGGTGGTCACGGCGTGCATGTACATACACGTGTGTAAAAACACGCCGGTGTACGTTACTGCCTTTAGGTAAGTGCATCTCTCTGGGGGTTCAGGAGGGAGGAGTTCATCTTTCTCTCTTAATACACTCGAAGGACTGAATAATCCCCTAGCTCTGCAATGAGCTGCCTCTAAGGGCAAAGGAGCCGAGAGCCAATCAGGTAGAAATCGTGGGATTCTGACCTCAGCACAGACTGAGCCTAAGGGGAATAACAGATCTGCTGGGAAAACAAGAAACTACTTGCTTATTGACGCCCATTGAAATGACCAGAGACCAAAGGTGGCTGAGGGCACCTCGATTTCTAGAGGGCTCCCATATCCTTTGTTTCTTGTTGCCTTACACCAATCCCGTGAGGTGGGTAGGATAAAGAATATTATTATTTCTACTTGACAAAAGATGAAAATACACACGCAGAAAGAGAAGTTACCTGACCCAGAACCACGTACTGTCAGGGGCAGAGAGGTCATTTAGACCAGAGGGTCTTGCCCACAAGTCTGCCCTGCTTCTCCTCACTTTTTTTGCCCTAGACCCGGCAAGCAGACAGTTTCCCCCAAGCCCTCAAGTCCCAGGAGATTTCGGGTCTGAACAGGCCCTTCAGGAACTCTCCCTGACTACCCAGGCAGAGGGACGTTCCCATTTCTAGCTACTGCATTATGCACGTTTCTGTCAGAGGTCTTCCCGTCCAGCATCTGTCCTCATAGATACCTCATGCACTGAGCAGCGTTTTGTTAAGTGTGGACCCAGGATCACAGGACTCTAAGACCCCATCACTTTCAACTTGTCCCCTGAAAACAAATCAAATTGCCTGGAGACTTTGCTAAAATGCAAATTTCCCAGCCCCACCCAAATCTACTGTATCAGACTCTCTGGTGGGCCTGTTAATTTGCATTTTTAACAAACACTCCTGTTAGTTGTGAGCAAACGAAGTTAGATTACCCCTTTTCTGTCCCATGAGCTCTTCAAATGTTAGAATTAGGGGTGCCTGAGTGGCTCCCTCAGTTAAGCATCTGCCTTCAGCTCAGGTCAGAATCACAGGGTCCTGGGATCTGGTCCCCTGACTGGGGGGGGAAGCCTGCTCCTCCCTCTCCCCTCCCCCTCCCCCCTGCTTGTGCTCTCTCTCTCACATACTCTCTCTCAAGTAAATAAATAAAATATTAAAAAAATAAATGTGAGAATGAAGTATATGTGGGTGGTTGTTTTACTCTCTGTGCCCAGCACTTAAGATAGGTATATCCAAACTTACCTAATAAAAGTTTGGTTTTATCTTTGCATTCTGGTGTGTTCCAAGGGTTGTTGCAGGAGCCCCAGGGCAGCACAGACACAAAGGAGGCAAACAGGTAGAAAAGTGTGTAGCAAATAATCACATTGTAGTATATGGCTATTAGGACGGAGATGATCAGCATTGCGATGCCACAGCCTGCGGAAGCAAAATTTCCAGGGATTTATTCCAACCCCAATCCTAGGGAGTTCTTACAGTTGGGGGCAGGGTGGGCAGCTAGGTCTTGGCTTTTTTACAGACAGATACACGGATACACACGAAGAGTGGAGGAGACTCTGTCTATCAGGGACATTGAGGCATCCTGCTGGCAACAGAATAATGCCAGAGGCAATCTTAGGTCACTCTTCAGAGGGTCCCGGAGGTGGAATTGATCAAGTAAAGGAAACCGTGAATTCTACTGTTCACGAAAGCAGATGGCCTTCCTGGAGAGAGCAGGACTGGGCTGAGGAGGCGGGAAGGCAGGGTGGACTCACCTTGTAGGGCCGGGATGGCCTTCCACACAGACACTGGCCCCTGGCTGGCAAACTGGCCCAGTGACACTTCTAGGAAGAAGATGGGTAACCCGGCCAGAGCCAGCATCATAAGGTAGGGAATGAGGAACGCACCTTGGGAAGAGAGAGCAGCAAGTGAGACCCCTGGGAGACCAAGGCTGGCTCGCACCACATTCGCCCTCTGGGGTGGGAGCTGGCTCACCCTCATTTTCCAGGAAACCTTTGACATCCCAGCTCAACCACAGGCACCCTGGGACATCTAATAGCCCTCCTCTACAAAGTGTGAGAGTATCCCATAAACATACTCCTCTTTCCAATTCCCCACTGGATGGGTCACTAGGGGCTGTGTGCTATTGGGTTTTATTCTTTTCTCTTCTTTTCCTTTTCTTATTATAGCATTTCAATGTCCCCAAATTAAGCTCTTCCAGCATGCAACAAATCCACACCTTTGACTCACTACTGGAGTCAGATTTGGTGAAATCTTCTGGGGATCTCTACCCTCCAAGGACCTAACACCTACTAAGGTAGATTTCCAGAGCCCTTCCATGCAATAACCTGAGTTACCAGCATACCTCCTGGCAGGGGGTCCTGGGTTTGCTCTCCCAGACAAGTGGCTAGAATATCCCTCTCCCCACCACCACAGCCACCAGCACTTCTCAACTTCCTTCCCCACATAAAAGTCCCTTCCATTCTTTCAAGGTCAACTCAAATGCTTCCTCCTCTAAGAAGCCTCCCTTCTCTGTCCTCCCACAGTCATTTCCCCAGGCACTGAGCACTTGACAATATTTACTTGGTGTCTTATCTAGACTAGGAGCTCCCTGAGGTTGTCAGCTCTTCATCCCTTTAGTCCCTGGAACACCTGCCATCCCCAACCAGGACAGTAGCAGTTGGGAGGCCTCCACAGACCACTGGAGGTTCTCTGGGGTTCTTTCCCTTCAACAATTCTTTTAGATTGTTTGGGAAGGCCGTGGGAAACAGCCATGATCTTTGAAAAGATTGGACCAGGAAGACTGTTGCATGGGTCAGAGCCAATGTGGGCATCACGGATGCTAGAGCCCAGAATGCTGTGCTCCAGGGAAGGAAAGCCGATTTTTTTGTGGTCCACTCTTTTCAACTTCCTGTCTGGCAGAAGGACCCCTGCCTGGCCTCTCCAGGAAGAGAAGGTCCTGCAACGTCCTCAAACTGATGGGGATTAAAACCAGGGATCCTGCTCTGGCCTCTCCTGACAGGGTTTTTTGAGAAAGACATGGATTATGCAATCCTTCTCTTCTGTTCCTGAGAAGGAGGAGGCGAGGGGAGCTCTCCAGTGCTGAGGGGCGTGGGGAGTGGGGGGGTGCCAGAGCTGCAGTGCAGGGAGAAGTCTGCCTCCCCCTCCCCATGCCTGGCTCCCAAAGGAGCTCCTGGAACCGCTGGGCCAGACACAGACACACAATTTGCAGATCCCAGGGGCACGGGTTGGGGGGGGGTGTAAAACTGGAGCAGTCTTGCTTCCCCTGGCTGAAACTCCCTTTTCAAGGGAGCTCTAGGGAGCTTCATCTTGCATGCCCGTACCCAGCCATTCTAGTGACCTGACCTGAAGCCTTATTACAGCATTTCTGGCTGCTTCCTGCCTCCTGGGCTGGGACGCTTGCAGAAAACCAAGTGGAAACCCAGCTGGGGAGCCTACATTTGTGTGGCCAGCGCATGTTCTTCTGTTTCCAGGGCATCTCTGATTGCAAAGGATCTGCAGTCCTCCTAAGTACTTGTCAAGGTGTGCTCATTTGGAATTGGAGGGGAGAAGGCATGGTTTTCTATTTTAATCATCCCATGGCGAAGCACCATCCCCTGTCGGGAGCCCACTCAAGAGAAAACAAAAAACAGAAATCCTAACCTGATGGGGTGAGGGTCTCTTTAGTCCTGGGAGGGAGTCCCGGTTGTAAATTCCTATTCCTAGAGGGGACCTTGTCAGTTTGGGCACCGTGTGGGGCCGGCAAGCCACTGGCTAAGCAGCTTCAAGGGGGTGAGGGCAAACCAAAAGGACCTGGAATGTGCTGGGTCCCTCCTCCTCGGTGGGCACACAAGACGTACAGGGGATTCTAGCGGGCCGCCAGCTGCTGTGTGCCTAACTGGCATCCTCACCGTTTCCGAAACGGTTTTCCTTCAAAGGCAGCGTCTTCCACCCAGTGAAGACCCATGAAACGAAAACTGTTTTTTGCCAAACAATTTAGCTAAAGTCAAAACCTGTCCCGCTTGTGCCCAAGAGGATGTACGGGTGGGGGTACTTCTGAGAGGTTTGGGAGAGTACACACCCTCCCCCTGCTTCTCTCCACTCACCCCGTGTGCTTCGCTCGAAGTCTGCCTTCTACGGGACTCAAACACCCGTTCCCAAAGTCTCCCATGTAGGCTCAGAGTTCCAGGTTATAATCTTAAACCGTCCTCAATTTGGTGTCCAGGACCACACAGCTACTGTGCTGTTTAGGTACATAAAGTGTGCTGCTACCAGAATATTCATCAGCTAAATTAGAGTTTGAACTCCCCTCTGTCAATGCCCACTTGGCCCGGGACCCAGTCCTGCCAGCTGGTTCCGTGGGGGATCACGGAGGCCCACCTCTGCCCTGCTCCGTCTCCTGATAAAAGCCTCCTGCATCCAGGGCCAACCAGTCACAGTGGCCCCTGCCCTCTGGCTCGGCACTGATGCCTACCGGGGATGGGGCCGGAGCATGAGGAGGCTGCTCCGAGCCTCCCCTCTCAGCCCAGTCCCGCAGCTCCTCGCGCCTCCCCAACCCGCAAGTGCCCGCCCCACTGAAAGACCGGAAAAGCCATACCTCCCCCGTTCTGGAAGGCCAGGTAGGGAAACCTCCAGACATTGCCCAGCCCCACTGCATACCCCACCATGGACAGGATGAAGTCCAGTTTGCTGGACCAGTTCCCTCGGGCCTTATTCTCATCCCCTTGCTCGTCCTCCTGGGGGCGGAAAAGCACATTGTCGGATAACAGCCCCGAGGTCGGTTCGCAAGCAGGCCCCTCCGCCCCTCCCCCCTGCTGAGGGTCTTTCCCGGCAAGCAGGCCCCCATTTTCCAACCGAGGATGCATTGGCAAGCAGGACCCCAATTTGGAAGAGAAGATGCATCTCCAAGCAGGGCCCTCACCCCTCAACCCTGCACTTAGAGTCTTCCAGCAAGCAGGCTCCCAATTCAGATCTGAAGATTCCTCCTCAACAGACCCCTAAAGCCCTCCTTCCCAAATCCTGCAGTCAGGGCACACCAGCAAGCAGCTTTCCCCAAACCTTGAACCTGTTGGTTGGTTGCAAGCAGGTCCCTCCATCCCCAACCCCTGACCAAGAGTTCAATTGGCAAGCAGCCCCCCAATATCATGCCTAGAATGCCCAGCAAGCATATCCCTAACCAAACCCCTCCCTCCCCCAAAACCCGCAACACACCCCTTCCTCAGCCCTTTCTTCCTCTGGAATCGGCTAGTCCAGAAATAGAGCTGCAATGCCCAAAGCCAGCCAGAGCCCCTGCCTCACGTTCTCTGCCAAAGCCTACAGGCAGAACCTGCCTGGTCAGCTAGTTTAAGGGGGGCACCTCTCAACACCAGGGAAAAGCAAATAGGCAGGAGGAAGATGTGGGTGTGAAATAAGAGGAAGAACAGAGAAGGTAGATATGGTAAGAGACAGGACATCTAAAGCCTTGAGTTCTGGTCTAAACTTTACCACTGGATAATCCCAGCCAAGCCGCTTGCTCTCTCCAAGCCTCTGTGCCCCCATCTGTAAAATGAGGGGCTCAGAATAACTATCCCCTGAGGCACCTTCTGGCTCCAGCAATCTATGGACCTTTGAGGCTCACTCCTCCACGTTCACCCTAAGATGCTCTCTTAGGGACAGTACCTCGTTCTGGAATGCCTCACTACCAAGCACCAAAGGATGGGGGTGAAGCCACCTCAAATAAATTCAAAATGTTCAGGACACCTGGATACCGCACAAAGGTTCCAGGGACCCAAGTCATGGCCCGGCCTCTGCCTCCTCATTCATACTTCATTTCCTATTCTCGCGACCTGGTAGGTTTCACACTGTGGCATAGGCTGTGGGCGGTAAAGGAGCTATCAGGACAGGAGGAAGTCTCTGGAAGAGAGGAGGGCCGAGGTAGGTGTCAGAAAGGCAAGAACAGAAAAATGGGCAGAGACCAGGCAAACGCCGGGCTTCATCTGCTCTGAACATCTGCAACATCCACACCCTCCTCTCCCAGGCATGCCACCTCCCGCCCCATCCACCCTCTCTTTCTTCCCGAGCTAGAAGGGTGGGAGTTCCAGCTGCTTTTGCCGCAGTGCGGAGGTTAAGCAAGGCATCTGAAACAATTTTCTGCCTCCACCTGGGGTCACACTGTCGGGCGCATGCTGTCAGAGGCAGTTAATACATACAGACAAAAGCTCCAGAAGTGGACTCCAAAAACAGGGGCAAGTGGGAAAGCCTCAGTGTGTGTTCATTTCTAGTTCTTATTCTAACAGCTGGGCTCCTGCGGTGTGAGCCCGTGGATGAGTGTGTGTGTGTGTGTGTCTGTGTACAAACACTAGAGTGACCATGAACACAAGCGCTATATAAACCTGAAATCTCACACAGGCAGATGTCTTGATTCGGGTACCCACCACTGGATGCATGCCTAGCCCCCAAGCCCAGGGAAGGGGAGGAGACTGCATGCTGAAAGACTGGGGGTGGGAAGAGAAGAGCTAAAGTAGGTGAGAGAGGACAGAGGAGGGAAGAGATCAGAGGAAGGAGGGGGACTGGAGGGAAATGGAAGAAAAGAGCCCACATGAGAGAGGGTAATAGTAACCAGTATTAGTTGCCTTATTCCTAACCCAGGATTGGGATTTGCTCTGTGGGGTTTTCATGCCTCTGGTTGAGCATAAAGGATCAAATCCAGAGGTAGGTCCAGGTTTGTGGGGCATGAAGCTTATTCAATTGAGATAGGTCCCCTTAAAACAAAAACACCACAAAATATACAAAGTTATGATAACGAAGTTAGGTACTGGGTTTTGGAAGAGTCCTGAAGCTTAAGCTTCAGAAGCAGTTTCAGGTAAACCTACCTCTCATCAGTGAGTTCTCACGTGATAGCTGGTAACTCTAAGTGAAAAGGCTGTGGTACTTAAACTGTTATTCCCCGAGGTGCCAGGTGGGGCAGGGGCGGTGTTCCTCAGTATTCATGTGTTTTTAATTTTTTTTTTTTTTAAGTAGGCTCCAGCCAGCGTGGAGCCCAATTCGTGGGGCTTGAACTCAGGACCCTGAGATGAGGACCTGAGCTGAGATCCAGTCCGAGGCTCAAATGACTGAGCCACCAGGTACCCCTTTTTAATTTTTTTAAATTAAGGGAAAACATTTTAAAGAAAAGATTCAGTCATAGACAAAAGGGGGAGTCCTGTTTTCATAAACCTATCTGCCTCAACTGCTTAATGAGGCTGCACCCCAATGTCCCAGACTAAGGATACTGGGGAGAGACAGGTAGTGGCAGCTCCTGAGTTCTCCATCTCTCTGGCAGGGTCACTACAGCCCTCGCGCCCTGAACTGGGGACCCCAGCGCAGTGCGAGCTTCCGAAGCCCCAAAGCTGCCTCCCGCATCCACTACCTGGCACTGCCAACCGGTCTCCCCATCAGCACACGTGCACCCGTCACAGCCCGGCTCGCCTCGCGCGCCTAGGGAGCAGGAGGCGGCGCGGGCTGAGCGCGACCTGCTTACCTGGGCGGCAGCGGTGCCCACGCTGCCCGGGAGCACGGACGTGATTCCATCCGTGCCCAGCACCACGGTGCTCTGGCTCATATTCACCCAGCCCACCGCCGGGGTATTGTTCCGCTCCAGGGTGCCCTTGCCCACACTCACGTTAGCATCCCCCTCGGGGCCGCGCAGGGCGGGAATCTTACAATGAAGAGCGTTGCCGGGCCCGGCGGCTCCAGAAGGAGCGGCGGTCTGCGCGCTGCGCGCCTCGCTCAAGTCCCTCAGAGCTGCGGAGGCCGCCGGCGGCCGCGGGCTACTGAGTTTGCAAGCCCCCATTCCCGGCCGCTCGGCCTCGAAGGCTCGCGCGTCAGGGGACTGGAAAGTTTGGACGCCGGTGGAAGCGGACCTGGGCACACGCGGCGTCGGCGCGGCGGCGGCAGCGGGAAGCTCCTGCTCCGGGCTCGTCCTGGGCGCGCACGGGCCATCGTGGTGGCCCAGCGCCATCGCCATCGCCGCCCCCAGGCTGTTGGCTGGTTGTGTATTCATTTCTTTGGGGGCACCGCAATCCTGCAAATACAATGTGAAGTTCGCGCGCGCGCGCGCGCACACACGCACACGCACATACACACACACACACACACAGAGTCACGGCTGCTTTAAAAATACCTGTATCTACATATAAAGACGTTCACCACTCAGGTCCAGACACAATATCTAGGGAATAAACTGGAATTTGGATTTTTTTTTCCCTCTCCAAGAAAAACCGTATTTCTCAATTTGCCCGTCTTGTCAATAACCAGATGGCAAAAAGCAGTTAATATTCCCCTCCTTGATGGTGGGAAAACTAAGGAAATAGAATTTTTTTTTTTGGAGCGGGGAGAAGAAGAGGGTGGAAATAGCCCTACAGCCACGAGCTCCCTGCCCTCTTTGGATTTCACATCACGGCTGTAGGGTGCCCACCTCCCCATCACCATTGTAGAAAGATTCTTTAATTTTCCGCCCCATTTCCTTTGTCATTCAATAATGCACATTGCCTTTTTTTTTTTTTTTTTTTTTTTTTTTTTTAATAAGCTACAGGCAAGCTGTGGCCACAAAGCTGATGCCCTGGCACCTGCGGGTATTTCAGGCCAAATCGGTTGTGCAAATCCCAGCGCACCAAACCTATCCCCACCCTCCAGGTATCAAAGGCGGGGTAAGGATCGCGATCAACACAACAAGAACAACAACAACCCCACAACAACCATAATAAACTAGATGTAAAACGCAAGAGAGTAACCAGGTTTGTTATCTTATACAACCTACACACTTCAAGATTCCCAGTTATGTAAAACAACATGCAAAGTTTTTGGATTCTCCTTCTCCCTCCAATAACTATTCACAGGAGTCTAATGTCCTTCACGCCCCTACACCTGCTTGGGGGCCAAAATTCAGGACTAACTTTCATTTGCTTTTTCTCGATTAAGTTTCAAATGAAGATAAATGCCAGCGGTGGTTTTTCTGTCTGCTTTCTCTCCTCCTGTTATCTCTCAGGGCTCCCTAAAAATTAGCACTAATATTTACTACTATACTGTAAGAATGGTCATATAACCTTCACCTCAACAGCGCACATCTCATCTAACCGTTTTTCATAAATGCACAGATCAGAACTCATTAATTTGCACCAGATTTAAGTACCGTGGCTCCAGCAAGCATTCTTATCTCAATAGCCTCTAGGACTCTGAGCGACTAGCCTCAGTACCGGCACCTGGCTTTCAGCACCGAGGACAGTGCCCGGAATCCCAGTTAGAAGATTCCTCCAATCTCCACGGCCTCAGAAACCTCTTTCCCACCCCAGGTGATGCTCACAAGAACAAAGCACCTACCGCTGTGAGAATTGGCCTCCCTTCCTCTTCCAAAATGCACGGAACACTTCAAAAAGAAGTATTCTAAACGAATCTGCCCTCCCTCCACCCGCAGCTCCCTCTCCTCTTAAAAGAACAAAAGCAAACACTCACCATGTCTGACACGGGCAACAGATTGAACGGGTAGAGAGAGAAACCAGCTATTGACAAGACTGGGTTTGACTCCAGCAAGAGAGGCGCTTTCTTTATCTCCTTGGGAAAGGCCAGGTTTGCGTCAGTGCAAAGCAAGGTGCCCTTCGCTTGACATTTTCTTGATAATACAAGTTTGATAAATCATTACCCCCTTGGATTCGAGTTTTAAAGGGACAACAGCCGAGAGTACGCTGGCCAGTTGTCCCTCCGGCGGGAGGGGGCTGCGTGTTCGGCGTGACTCATGTGGGTCTGATTACTAAACCGAAGCCGGCGGGAGGGGATGACAGAAGTTTGCCTCCTCCTAATTAAGGGAAACATGGAAGGGACACGTCCCACTGCATCCAAGGCTTGGCGCAGCCGCCAACAGAGCGGATTGGGCTGAGGTGGGAGAGGGGGAAGGAATTAAATCACTGTCATGTTTCCGTCTTTTTCTTCCTCTAGATCCCATAGCTGCCTCTCTGATCTGCAGGCAGTAGATTCCACAATATTACCCCGAGATCGAGGGTCTGCACGTAGTGCCACAGCTCTGGGATGGCTGGTGCTCACTCGTCCTTCATTTATAAAGGTGTACTTGCCTGCGTATATGCGGACTTCAGGTCCTCACAGCCTTACCCTCGCAGACAACCAGTGCTAGAGGGCTGTTAGACAGCCCTCCCAGAAAACTAGGGGTTTCGCTTACAAATTGAGGTCTAATATTTGCCTTCCTATTTTAAAAAAGATTTTATTTATTTATTTGACAGAGAGAGAGAGCTAGAGAGGGAACACAAGCACGGGGAGTGGGAGAGGGAGAGAGAAGCAGGCTCCCAGGGAGCCCGACTCTGGGCCAGATCCCAGGACCCTGGGACCTTGACTTCAGCCCAAGGCACACGTTTAACGACTGAGCCACCCAGACGCCCCTGCCTTCCTATTTTATCTCTATTAACATAAAAGACATTCTGAGTAAAATTATTACTGTTCTCGTATTTTTTTAGGCTCCTCTGAAACTACCTTCGAGAAATAAAGAGGAAATTATTTCCAACAGTGACCTCGTTCTTAGGTCCCTTTCAAAGTCAAAGGACACCCATTCTTTCTTCATAGCCCTCTCAATAAAAACCCACCACAGCCCGGCATGATGTGGAAGTGCAAGGTCTGCAAGATCCTTCAAATCACCATCTCCAACAAACCAGGCAGCAGGGCTGGGCAACCGGGAAGCCACGGGAGGATAGGATGTTCTACCGTACTGCGGAGGCAGTGAGGGGTGGCCCTAAAGAGAAGAAGATGGACTTTCCTGGTAGCACAAAGCAATGGCTATAATCAGAAGAAAAGGAAGACATCTTCACAAAGACGACTAAAAGGGGATTCGTAATAAAACGCTTCCCCTCTCTCCTTTCTGGCCGGCCTCCTTGGGAGAACCCCCGCCCTGGGGGGTTGGGAGCCAAGGAAGGCACTCTGTCCCTTCCCTGCCGCCCGCACGCAGCCCGCCCCACTGCCTCGGGGTCGGCTCCGTCGTACTTGGCTGGGCCGTCCCCACGAGGCAGTAGGACAGTGCTGCGGCGGCCGCAGGCGGAGGCTGCGGCGGCAGATTGCGGTGAGTGCCCGGGGCACTGAGGAGGCCCCTCCCGCCTCCTTTGGAGCTGCTCCTGAGCGCTCGCGTGCCGCGGCTCAGTGGCTAGCCCGCCTGGCCCTTCCGAGGGCAACCAGCTGGGACCCGCGGTCTGTACTGGGATGGAACGAGCATAGATTCCCTGGTAAAGCCTTCCTTGAGAGTTGCCTTGCTTGCAGGGTTTCAGGTCGCTTTTCATTTTAGTTTGCAGTTAACATTTATTAAGCTCTCAATATTGAACCATTGTGTAAGGGCTTTCCATGAATTATCTACATTTAGCTTTGGCAACAACCTTTGAGAAGCCCGGGAAACTGAGGTTTAGAAACTCGCATTCAAACCCCGGGAAATCTCCCCTCACCCCTTCTACGGGGACGTCGCGGGGGCTCAGTCGCCCTCTCTTCGGAGGCGCGCTCCTCCGGAAGCCAGGCGAGGTCGGGGAGGAGTAAGGAAGACTCGGGTGGGACTGTGCTGGGCTCTGACAGTAAGAGGGTCAATAGACAAGGCGGGGCCCCAAAGCCCGCAGGGGCGCGTGTTTCTGCCTGGGTGGGCGCTGCGAAGCACCTTAGACTCCGGGAGCCACGGGGAAAGACAAGGGAGCCTGCTTAGAGCTTCCTCCGAAACAGACCCCAGTTTCCAAGGAGCCAAACCAAGATGCGAGACAGGTAAGGGGCAGGCCTGACAGCCCCCACTTCCGAGCAACGAGGCGTGCCCCTGGGTCGGGTAGGTCTCGCCCCACAGCCCCACCCCCTGCTGCGGGCCCTGGACAGACTTCCACCGGGGGCAGTCACGACTTGGAAAGGCTCTGGCCTTTCTTCGTGCATCTGAGCCGCCCCCACCCTGTGTGGGAGCTGGCGGAGCGTCCACTTGCACCCCGACGTTCCGGGGCACACTGACGTCCCAGGCTGGGGCGGGAGCCGGGAGTACTGCGGCCCCGGGCACAAGTGACGCTCCCGTCCACGCTTAGCCCCCAGGCCTGACGTGTCGCCAGCGGGCCCTCCCCGGCCAAATGCGCATTTGGGTTCCCGCGTGGCGCCCGTCACGCGTCAGGCCCTTCCGAGGCGGTTGACGCGCAGGGAAGGTTGCGGGGTGGGGGCGTGGTGATGGAGGCGCTGTTTCAGCTCCCCACCTCTCCCCACTTCCAGCCGCAAGATTCTAGAAAGGAGGGGCTGCGTTCCGAGTGGAGGGAGGGTCTGGGGCGGGGAGGCCAAGAGCGGTCGCTGTGAAGCCGGCGCGGAGGCGGGGTGCCCGGCCCCGGCGGGCAGCAGGGTAGGGGTGCAAGGGCGGGAGGGAGCGAGCGTGGCGAGGCTGGAGGCCCCGGGCAGCTCGTCGGGCGTGCGGCTGCGTGTCCGCGCTTGGGCAGCGCCGGGATGGAGCCGCAGTATTAAAAAAGAATTAGAATAAAAGGTGCAAGTCCTGCGGACTCGGGCCTCCACCCCCCGCCCTCCGCCGCGCCTGTTTGGAGTGATAATCCGGCCCGCCCGCCGCCGCCGAAGAGGCCGTAAATCCGCATCCATCACCGTGTAGCCATTCGGTCGGAATTAACCAGTCACTATGGCCTTAATTACTTTGTCAAAGATGAAAAATAGTAATTGATTTCGCCCTCGATCACTTTGCCCCCGCTCCTTGCAGATAAGCAAATAAATAGCTGTTTGGTGAAAATCCATGTCTATACGGCATTTGTAGGGGAAAAGGGTGGCGTCTACTGAAGGGGCCGTCCCGGCCCGGTGTTTGTGCCTCGACACGGGGGACAAACTGGAACCCAGGCAGGAGAGGGCCTGGAGTGCGGCCCGGCGCGTTCATGGTGCTGCCCTCCGCCCCACGAGGGAAGAAGACAGGAGGGAGAGGAGCCGGGCGGTTTACCAGCGCCTGCTCTGGGGTTAGTGGGCGCTGGCGGTACCAGCCTCCTCTCCTCCTCGGGACAGCAGGTGAGAAAGAGCGGAGGGGCTAGTTTGAGAGAAAGGCGAAGAAACTTGCTTAAGGCCAGCGGGCAGAGCTATGACTTGAGCCCAGATCTGTGTTGACTCTGGTCCACCCCACCACTCGGGATATGATGTGAGCGCCTGTGTTGGCGTTCCATGATTTCCAGCTGTAAACACCTTAAACCTCTGTAGATAGTGGATGCGAGGGCTCAGTGTGGGTTTCAAGTGTCTTTAACAAGAGAGTTAAGAAGCCCTGCCGTATTTTTGTCCCACTTGCCCACTACTGCCCAGTTTCACTGCAGTGTTGTTTTGTGCTAAGAAATGTGGACTCCCTAGACAAGACTTCACCACCTCCCAGCTTTTGTGACCTTGAGGGTAAATTCTGGATCTGTAAAAGGAGGATGATGAGAATATTAACCTAACTCAAGGGTTGTTTGAGGATCAAATGAGAGTAGGCATGTGAAGTGCCTAGAAGGGTCAGCTGCTTGATTTGCTATCAATAAACAATTGTTATTACTCAGGCTGGAAAAATTATCTGTTTGAAGTCCATCAGATTTAGCAAATAAAACAGTTCCTTCTTCCTGGTCCAGAAGGTTTAAAATGGGTAGACATGCACAGAGTTAAAAGCCTTACAAAGTAGATAATCATTTTGCAACATTTTCCCTTCTCATTCAGTGGTTTGGTCATGCAATAATCAAGGATTTATCTTCATTAAAAGAAAATTGGGAGCATCCTGAAAAAGTACCCAAACACAGAGGTTGCTGTGAACGTGTCCTGAGACACCTTTTGTTTAGATCAAGGTAAATCTCAAGAAAAAAGACAGAAGGTAGGAGCTTTGTAATGGGCTTTGCTGTCCAGTTCTCATCTGGACCTCCGGTGTCAGGGAGAACCGAACTAATCAAGGACAGCTTCCCTCACCAAGACATTTCAGTAGAGTCTGAAGCTGGAAATCAGTGGCTCAGCTAAGTGACTAGTCTGTGTGCAAAATGTAGGTTCCAGATCCTGAGACTCAGACAGGCAGGACGCTTGTTCCTGAGTCAGCAGTAGGGATGATTCTCACATCACTGCAGCAAAACACAGGGCAGTGGGCGCAGGCGCAGATGTAGATAAGTTTAGAACAAGCTGCAAAGGACATTCAAGGTCATCTATAGTCCCACATGTCTCCCTTACCAGTGAGAAAACAGAGGTCGAAGGAGGAAAAGCGAATGCTCAAGGTCACTTGCAAATTAGAAACAAAGTCTAGGATCTATTCTTTTAAAGGGAAAGAAAAAGAAAAGGACTGTGCTCTCCTTTGATCCAGCAATCTCACTCTTAGGAATCTACCGGAAGAAACAATGGCTCAGGGCAAGAATGTTTATTATAGCATGGTTGATTAAAAAAGGCCCAGGGGAAAAAACATCCACATTAGATAAATAATATAGCTAAAATATGGAATGATTTGCAGCTGTTAAAAAGCATGATTTAGAGTCACACAGTGAGCTCAGACAGATTTTCACGAGGAATTGTGTGAGAAAAGCAAGATGCATTAAAAGGTGATCTCTCTGATATGAAGAATTCGAGAGGCAGGGTGGGGGGTTGTGGGGGGTGGGAGAGGGAAATGAAACAAGAGGGGATCAGGAAGGAGACAAACCATAAGAGACTCCTAAACTCATGAAACAAACCGAGGGTGGCTGGGGGGTAGGGGCGGGTAGGGATAGGGTGGCTGGGTTATGGACATTGAGGAGGGTATGTG
>CM052884.1:63269358-63332616 GCA_028534135.1 Potos flavus | reverse complement strand
CGTTAATTTAAATAAATAAATAAATGAATAAAATAAAATAACGATTAAAAAAAAAAAAGGTGTATAACATGATCCCATTGTGTGTATGTGTGAGAGAGCAACAGAGACAGAGAGACAGACAGAGAGAGATCCAGTACAATGTGAAAACACACATACTGGCAGCCAGTGTGCTTTGGGGTAAGTGGAGTGGAAAGGAGAGAGAGAAGAGGTAAAAAAACAAAAAACAAAACAAAGAAACAGGAAAAAGAGGGGAAAGACCATACTTTAAAAATGGTTGTAATTGTCCTATTCATCAATTTATGTAAAAAAATGTATCAACAATATTTTTAAAATTCAGCCCCAGAAACTACTACTTTAATTAATGAGGATATTCACCAAACAGGCTACTTCTATTAGAAAGTATTCAGCCTCCATCTATTTTACTGTCTTCCTCTGAGGAGCAGAGCTCAAAAAAATGAATTCAGTTAATTAAGAACCCGAGCCACTAATATTTGGCTAGTCTTCCTTCTAAAGTCCTGGCATTTTTATCTCCTAGCTCTGCTGGGCTGGAACCGTTAGAGGACATGGTCTTGGAAAACATGAAGATGATCTGAGCCTCCCACCCCCATCCTTGTAATGTACATTCAACTATGAAATAAACCAAAATTACACTACACTGAAAATTTCCAGTTTCTAATTCTTCCATAATGACAAAATCAATGCTTTCTGGTAAACAACATATTCACTTCTTCCCTCTGCTGCTTATTCTCATCATTCTTCAGGTAGTCCTACTTTACAAGTTGCATATGTTTGATTAACTAATTAGTGTTCTCCTTCCAAGTTCAGGTCTTCCCTGTTTATCCATCTGCTCAAATTTCCCAAACCCCAAAATGGAAGATACCATGTAACAGAGGTCAAGTCTCAAATATATTCATTTTGAAAATGAGAAATTTCTAATATATGAAGTGCAAGAAAATTGTTGTTTTATGTCTACAGTGTTAGTAAAGATTCTCTGTTTTCTCTTGAATGTTCCTTTTTCCCCTGGCCTTCTGTTGCTGTCCTAGTTAGTGAAATAAAAAAATAAAAAAAAATCGAGTTCAAAGTCATGCAAACCTAGCAGGAATTCCCACAAGTAGAGCGGAACAGATGTTGGGAAGAATCACTATAAAAGCAGTTGATGGAGTTAACCAAGGCTATTGAGTTGAATCTGAACGACGTTCAGAAAGGCACAGTGGTGAAGACAATGGTCTTTGAAAATCCAAGACTCTTTATACCAGTAGGTAACACGGATAAGTTCCAGGACCTTATGATTTTGTCACTTGGTGGTACCCTTGTAAATTGGGCCTAAGGGGCCATGGACATTGGCACCAAATTTGGTACTGTTGGTTCCAGTAATCTGAAGCACTCAATGCAGGACAAGACCATATCAAACAATGGCAGCTCAGTCTACAATCTTTGAAAGACAGCTCAGAGTTAATTTATCATGACGGTAGTTGTCTCCTGGGATATCACCATTAGAGTCTAGAAATGATCCATGAAATCTTTTAACATAATCTCTTAGGGTCTGCATTCTATTTCAGAGTGTTTCTATTTTGTTTCTATTTTCAGTCTCAAGGTGTTCCTGGGTGGGGGTAACATGATCTATTTATATATGTTGATCTTTTTATGGTAATTTAAAATTAGACCTAAGTCAAGAGTTCGAATCCAAGTTCAGCCACTTACTAGCTGTGCGTTCTTCGGTGGTTACTTATTTTGTGAGCCCCGCTTTCCTTTTCAGTAAAATGGGGTTTCTTTGGTCATTAAATGAGATAAAGTACATGAAAATTTCTAGAATAGCGTTTGGCTTGGACAAAGAGCTCCTTCTACCTTGAGATACCAGGTTTTAGTGGGCTTGAAAGTTACTACCTGAATTGTGACACTATTATTCCCCTAAACAAGTAACAAAATGATTCCTTTCTGTAGATCTAATATTACTGGATAGTTGTCTAGGTATTATTTTCCCTTTTTTTTTTTTTTAAGATTTTATTTATGTATTTGAGAGAGCAGGAACAAGGCGGTAGGGCAGAGACAGAGGGAGAAGCAGGTTCCCCGCTGAGCCAGGGAGCCTGAAGAAGCACCTGGGATCGTGACCTAAGCTGAAGACAGATGCCTGAGCCGCCCAGGGGCTCCCTCTTTATCTTTCTTGATGGGACATGATCTTTGCCTAGTGACTTTTTGTTTTTTTTGGGTTTTTTTTCTTTCTTAAAAGTTCCAGGCCAGTCATGTCTATGCCTCTGCATCTGCAGTATCCTTTGCCCAAAATGTTCTCCCTCCAGAGTGAATTCCTAACTGTACCTTTAGACCCATTGCCCAAAATTTATCTCCTCTCAGAGGCTTTTAACAGAGTTAGTATCTCCATCCTGTGTGCTTCTCTAGCACTTGGTGCATTCTAATTATTTCCATGCAGAAAAGACACTAGCCACCTGTGGCTACTTATGTTTAAATTAAAATTAAGTGAAAATAAAATAAAGTTTTAAAACTTTATTTAAATTATATTTAAAATAAAATAAATTTAAATTTTATTTAAAATAAAATAAAATTCCATTCTTCAGTCACACTATCTACTACGTTCTTAGTACCCAATAGCTACTTGCACCAAATACGGCAGAGGACATTTCCATCACTGCAGAAAATGCTATTAGACAGTGCCGTTCCAAATTGTGAACACGACAAAGCAGAAGAGCTTGATTTTTTAAAAGCCCTGTATTTCTACTTGTACTGACATGCCGTAGGCACTCAGTGTTTCGAATGAGTGCCTTAAAAAATCACAGAATAGCCTCCTGATTTCTTATATGTCACCTTACTGCCTTCTCTAAAATGTATTATTTTGTATTTTAGTTTTATTTTGTTATTATAAAATCAATACATGTTCATTATAGAAAATTTGGAGAAGCTCGAAGAACATAAAAATATATAATCCCACCACTCCAAAATATATCCTATTAACATTTTGCTGTAAGACTTTCTATAGATGGTTTTTGCATTTACAAAATTGAGATAATGCTGTCCATTATCTTTTGGAATCTGCTTTTTTTTTCACTTATTATAGTTGATATACCTCTGCCTCATTGCCATAAAATCTACATTATCATTTTTAATCACTTTTACTTGCTACAGATATTTCATAGTATATGAGTACATCACAATTTAACATAAGCAATTATTTCACATTTGGATTGTTTCATACATATATATTTAGAGAGGGAGAGGGGAGGAGCAGAGGGAGAGAAAGAATCTTAAGCGGGCTTCAGGCCCAGTGCAGAGGCTGATGTGGGTGGAGCTCCCACAACCCAAGATCATGACCTGAGCTGAAATTCAAAGCCAGACACTTAACCGACTAAGCCACCCAGGCGCCGCCCCTCTAATATCTATTACAGATTATATATAAGTTACCATTTAAATTGCATATTTCTGAAAATTGGATCTATCTTATCTGGACCGGTATTTTTGAGGTCTGCCTCAAGACATGCACACGGAGCTGTATATGAAGACACACCCGAAGCCTGAGCACGGGGTGACTGTATCCTGGGGCTTGTCCCAGTGATGCTCACTCTCCCTGGTGATGCCCAGCAACCTACGGCTATAAAAATGCCATGGAACAAAAGCCATAGTATGTTTCCATAAGACTAAATCATCTTTCTCTGTAGCATAAAGGAATTTTTTTTTAAGTGGAAAGAATATTACTTGCTAACTACAAATATTTGTAATTGTCAGTATGCACACTATCCAAATTTTACAACTATTAGGACCAAAGAAATAAGCCCATCTGTCTATGCAGGCTCTAATTAAACAGTTGTGAGAAATAATGCAAACATTATTGAAATGTGCAAGACTTGTGAAAGCTTCCTCTGCAGTGGAAAAGCCTGATTCAGGGCTCTCTCTGGTTTTTACAGATTATATGGATGATGGCATGTTTTTCCAAGTCATTAACTTGGGCACAGCTTTGGGGCCAAATGAGAAGCTACATCCAAACCATTCTAAGAGTCTGGGTGATTGGTGGAGCTGACAAAGGAAAGACCCTCAGTCATTCACCACTGTGGGAGCATTTGGGGAGTGTGATTGCCTATGACAACTCATGGTTCAGTGATTCCATTGTTTCATGAAGGCCTGGTTTCACTGATAGTAAGAGAAAATGGTGGGTTGTGTCCTCACGTGGGTTATTCAAGGTGACACTGTCAAAGACATTTCCAATAATTTTTTTTCCCTTTAGAATTTTATTCTGCCATTTTGGGCATTAAAATGGTTTTTAAAATTATATTATAGTAAAATATAAGCAGAAAGAAGAAAATAAACATCATCCCACCATGACTATTTTATTTTCAAGGGACAGAAACCAACTCAAAACTATCTGAAGCTCAAGGTACCAAATAATGGCTACGTCAAAGTCAAAATGGAGCCGACTTCAAGGTGGGCTGGATCCCAGGCTGCCCACAGCATGAGGATCCTCTCTCTGAGCTCTGGACCCTGTTAGTTCCTCTATCACATGCTTTCAGACTCACCCAGAATTCTATGGACCCCTGTTTATAGACTATTGTCCAAGGGGAAAGAGAAAGCTACGTCTCAACTGCAGTTTGGGAAGCTTTGGGAAAGGACTCTAAGAGGCCAGACCCTGAGACAAGGCCTTTGATGGAGGTGGACTATTTGGGAGGGGGACCCAGCTGAGGGAGCAAGGAAAGTAACGACAGGAATGGGAGAAGAGTCAGTAAAGAGAGCGTTAGTGAGTTACCACTGTGGGCCATTGTAGTTTAGGCCCACTGCTCCCTCTGAGGCACCATGTCAGAATTCTCCCACCGGGGGACAAGGAAGGTAGGAGGCAATTTGTCACACACCCTCCTCCCTTACCGGCTGAAGATTGTTCCTGAGGGTGTTAATCCCCAGCTCTTGTGGGCACTCTGCACTTGAGCTGGGCAAGTTCTCATAGCACTGGAAATATATCTACATTTCTAAAATGGATTAACTCCCAAAGCTGAGGTGAAGATCAAGTAAGACAAGAGAATGGTGAGAGCTAAGTAAACTGCAAAATACCGTGCAGTCATAACTTGAATCTCTACTATTCCACTGTTTGTGGACCTGAGGCCCATAGATATGTTCTCAATCACACAGATGTCCATGTATGTGTGTATGTTGCAGAACAAGGATGTTTCTTGAAGAGGAGCATGATTGAGAAGGTCACTTATCTAAGGACAGGGCCACTAATGGACCGCAAATGAGGAAAGGATCCCATGAGCCAGATGTGGCCATCTGCTAGCTGTATCGCCCACTATTTGTTTTCTTCTTCTCACATAGTAATTGAGTTTAGCTTGGCACCTGGAAATCCCATTAAAGATGACATATCCAAATATTCCTTATAGCTCAGTGAGCCCTTGTCACTACGTTCTCGCCAATGGGGTATGAGCAAATGCTGTGTGCCCTCAGGGTCTTGCCTTAACAACCCTGAGCATATACTCCCCCTTCCTGTTGGCTGAGAGACGATGAGAGCGGCAATCACCACTTTGGGCCCACAAGTAAGAGCCACGTGTTAAGAATGGCTGGGCTGCCTACCATGTCTTAGCTATGACATAAAACACAAATACATTTCTCTCATTTAAGCTGCTGTCCTTTGGGGGTTCTTTGTTACAGAAACTTAGACTTTACCCTAACACACTGCACGTTCCACACAACGTGAAACTGAGCCTGCCCCAGGTGGGAGCAAGAGTCTTCTGTCCAATTGGGGCGGTGTCCGTGCAACAGACTATAGGATTACTTGCCATTCTGGTTGATTGGAAGACGAATGGGTGCCATTTTTCTTGAACGCCATTTTCTGTCAGCCTGGCCTGCCAAGGTCACTTACAAGAGGCAAGCAGTATCTGTATCCGACTGAGGGCAGAGCGTGAGTCACCACCTCTACTCCAGCATTCTATGCTGCTGTTGGGCTGGTTCCCATTCATTAGCTGTACCCCACTCATAATGAGAACAGGTCTTTGCCCGCCTCCAAGGGTCAGGACTCTGTGTTTGGTACCTTGTATCCATAGCCTTAAGGTAGGCGGTATTTTTCAGACCAAGAAACAATCTCAGAAGTTGAATGAGTCACATGAGGCCGTACAGAGCCGAGGAGTCAAGGCTTCTTCCACTGCAGGCATGGCCTTCAAATAAGCTGCATACTTCCAAGTATGGGTTTAGGTTGCTTAACCATGTAACACTGGCATCTGCCTATTGAGATGAGAATCCTAGCACCTGGAAGTCCCTCCCCCAAACCATTCATTAACTGCTGCCCACCTTCTAGGCTTTTATCCTTTGAGAGGATTTTTATTCTCTGGAAGCACATATGAGCATGTGTACTGGATACTTCTGAGATCTGATGAAAGTTCTGGAAACATCCACACTGTTAGGGTTGAATTGTGTCCTCTCCCCAAAATATTTTGTAGTCCTAAGTCCCAGGACCTTAGAAGGTGACCTTATTGGGAGAGAAAAGTCTTTACAGAGGTAATCAAGTTAAAATGAGGTCATATGGGTAGGTCTTACTTTAGTATGACTGGTATCCTTAATGGAAAGGGAAAATTCGGACATGGAGACAGAACACCTAGAGGGAAGATCTTGTGAAGGGATATAGAGAAGATGGTCATCGAGGGAGGCTTAGAAGAGATTCTTCCCTCACAGCCCTGAAAGAAACCAGTTCTGCCAATTGATACCTCAATCTCAAGTGTCTAGCCTCCAGAACTGGGGGACAATGAATTTCTGTTCTTGATGCCACCCAACCTGTGGTCTGGCAAACTGATCCACAACTACACATATGCACATACACCTCGAGTTCTACACACAAATTCTAGGTATTCATACTTCACTCCAGAATATCATGGACCCCCTGGTGAAGGACCCCAAGAAGTTCTATTTTCTGAAAACATTCCCATGCCCATAAGAGTGACAACACTAACAAAACAAAGGACAACTGTTTTAAAGCACTGTTCTGAGGGCTTTCCATGTATGCAATCATTTAATTTTTCCAAAAACCCCAGCAGCCACAAGAAGCACAAGAAGCAAATAGAGATTTCAGTACCTGGAAGTGGGATGCTTTGCAAACAAATGCCCAATAAGCTTGCTGGTTTAAAACAACAGATATTGGGGCACCTGGGTGGCTCAGTGGGTGAAGCCGCTGCCTTCGGCTCAGGTCATGATCTCAGGGTCCTGGGATCGAGCCCCTTGTGGGGCTCTCTGCTCAGCAGGGAGCCTGCTTCCCCCTCTCCCTCTGCCTGCCTCTCTGCCTACTTGTGATCTCTCTCTCTGTCAAATAAATAAAGAAAATCTTAAATAAATAAATAAATAAATAAATAAATAAATAAATAAATAAATAAAACAGATATTTATTTTCTCACAGCTCTGGATGCCAGAAGACTGCAGTCAGTATCCCTGAACTATAGCAAAGGTGTTTATATGGTTGTTGTCCCTTCACAGGCTCTGGGGAGAATCTATTCCTGCCTCTTCCAGCTTCTAGAGGCTGCCAGCATTCCTTAGCTCAGGACCGAGTCTGTCTCCACTTTCTCTGTGTGTGAAAAAATTTCACTCTGCCCTCCTTTTATTTAGGGCCCTTCTGGATAACCCAGGATAATCTCACCATCTCAACATTCTTAACCTCATCACATCTGCAGACTTCTTTTTTTCCGTATAGGACAACACTCATAGGTTCTAGGGATTAGGACATGGATATCTTTTTGTGGGGGGGGAGGCATTTTTCAGCCTCCTGTTAACTGCGCTCTGGACCCCAAAGATTCAGATCTGTCTCGCACGCATAATAAAGTCACCCCGCCCCAACATTCTCCCAAACTTCAACCCATTAATGGATCAACTCAAATCCAAAGTCTCATCTAAATATCATCCAGTCAGAAGTCCCAAATCTCATCATTTAAATCATCTACATCAAGTATGGGTAAGGCTCCGTATGATCCATCCTGGAGCAAAATTCCTCTCCATCTGGGAACTTGGGAAATTAGAAAACGAGTTATTTACTTCCAAAATACAATGGTGGGGCAGGCAGTTATCGACATCCCCATTCCTCAAGGGAGAAGATGGAAAGAAGAAAGAGGTCAACCTTGCAAAATTCCACCAGGTTTCAAGGCCTGGAAATAATCCTCTGTGGCTGGAGGCTCTGCCCTCTGGACCCATGACGTGAGGCACGTGCTATTATGATGTTCACTTTACAGAAGAGAAAAAGGAGGCACGAAGAGGTGGCATCCCTGCACAAGATCACAGAGCTAGCGAGAGGCTGACGAAGGGGACGTGCAGGGACTCCCTCTGTAGACGTTCTCTGGGTTTATGAACAGTCCTAGAAAGGGGTGGGGATTTTTGTTGTCGCAAATTAAAAATACCTGCCTAATAACCCTGTCTTTGAAAATACTTTTTTAAAAAAGATTTATTTATTTGAGAGCGAGCCCGAGCATGGAAGGGCAGAGGGAGAGGGAGAGACAGAATCTCTGCAGACTCCCCGCTGAGCGTGGAGCCCAATGGGGGGCTCTATTCCACGGACCCTGGGATCGTGACCTGAGCCGAAATCAAAGAGTTGGCTGCTTACCTGACTGAGCCACCCAGGCGCCCCTAAAAATACTTCGGGAGCAAGCAGAGCAAGCGGAGCACACGAGCCAGCTGTACTTTGCACCTCCCGCCTTCCCTCTTTGTGTGTGGCCATCTCTTTTTTTTTTTTTTTTTAAGATTTTATTTATTTATTTGACATACAGAGATCACAAGTAGGCAGAAAGTCAGGCAGAGAGAGAGGGGGAAGCAGGCTCCCCGCTGAGCAGAGAGCCCGATGCGGGGCTCGATCCCAGGTCCCTGAGATCATAACCTGAGCCGAAGGCAGAGGCTCTAACCCACTGAGCCACCCAGGCGCCCCTGGCCATCTCTTTGATGAAAACCTTGTACTTGGAAGGGAGAAGCTCTGAGAAGATGGGAGGCAGTGTTAGACAGCTCCAGGTAACTGTCTCACGCTGGTAACCCATGCTATATACGCTCCCACACTGGTGGAGAGTGTGCACCTTCCAGTCAGACCTCTCTGGGGTCTTAGCTCCTCTACTACTAGCTCCATGAACTCAGGCAAGTGAGTTTTAACCTCACTATGCTTTTATTTCCTTTTGGGAAGTGAGAGAATAGAACCTATCTCATGGATTTGTTGGGAGTGAATGAAGTAATTATATATAAAGTGCTTAGCATAGTCCTTGATACATGAGAGCTGTTGCTAGTATTATTATTTTTGTTGTTATTTCTCTTTGTTACCAGGTGATCTGGAGTGGATACCCTCTGGCGAAGGTGGTTTAAAGTCTGACCAATGCAGAGGCTACAAATCTTTTTAAAATATATTTTTAAAAAGGGGCACCTGGCTGGCTTAGTCGGTATACAGCATACAACTCTTGATCTTGGGGTCATGAGTTCAAGCCCCACTTTGGACCTAGAGTTTACTCAGAACAAAAAAATATACATTTTTAAAAGAAAATGCTTCATGTAGCCTCAGCCTTGTTGTTATTCAAAGGATCAAATTCTTTTTTTTTTTTTTTAAGATTTTATTTATTTATTTGACAGAGAGATCACAAGTAGGCAGAGAGGCAAGCAGAGAGAGAGGGGGAAGCAGGCTCCCCGCAGAGCAGAGAGCCCAATGCGGGACTCGATCCCAGGACCCTGAGATCATGACCTGAGCTGAAGGCAGATACTTAACCATCTGAGCCACCCAGGCACCCCTAAAGGATCAAATTCTTGTGCCCCTTTTCAAGTTCTCCTTGCAAAGTAACTAATGGGAATATTAAATAAGTTCAATTTTCATCCTTCTAGATCTCACAAAACACACACATTTTTTTCCCTTTCTCATCTCTTTCCCTTAGCTTTCTGGGTGATGGGAGGAAAAAAAAACCCTTTAGGGAAGAAAAGGTTACCAGATTCATAAACCAGTTTTTCAATTACTGAGCTTTTGCAAAGAAAGATGCCATAATTGCTCAAGGTGAAGAGGAAAGAAAGAGATAAGAAAGTGATTTATCAGGAGGATCGATGGTAGAAAGTTTCTGAAGGCCCAGGGAGTTATTTTTCCCTGTCTTATCTGTCAGCAGACATGAGGGGAAAAAAACTGCATACTAACCAGAAAATCTGAAATACTTGTATAGCATCAATTCTCGTGCTAGATTTTTCTTCCCTATTGTCACACACACTGTGAGGGAGAACTCTGTCATGACATTCCAGCTCAAGGGAGGGATAAGGATGTGTTGAAAGTCCAGAGAGTGGGAGGTCCTCTGCTGCTCGTATGAATGGCAAGGAAACGCTTGATAAATGAAAATAAACCAAGAAAGATACTGGAGGAACAGTTATCTGGAATTGGTGTACTTTGATGTATTGTTATTTCCCACATCCTATCTTTGATACATTCTCCATCTTCAGAAGGCCAAATGTGGATAAGGCCAAGGCAATTGCTTACAGACACCAGGCTCAGCACTGGATGTTGAGTATCTCTTGGCTGATCTTGTGGATTTTTCCTTGATGGAATGAAACCTGCTCACTGGCGGTCTGATGAGCATATAGGTGTTTTGTCCTTTGAAGCAATGATGGGAGTCTTTCCTGCAGTAGCCTTCTAGAACTCACAAAGCTATGAATTTATAACTCCTTTCACTGACTTCAGGTGAACAAAGCCTTTCGACTGGGTTGATGTTTGACTTGGTTTGCCTTTTGTATACCGTTTATGTTGTATGATCTATGTTTATTTATTCAGTAAATGTTTACTGGGCAGTATGTCTAGACAAAATATCCCTGAGAATATAATAAACTAGACAGAGGTGCCCCTGCCTTCATTAACTTTACAACCCATCAGGGAAAAGGATTATTAGGCTACTGTGATTGAGTATGATGAAGCTAATATATTGTTATTTAATAATAGCAAAATTTAAGGGAATGATTATCAGGAGTCAGGTACAAAGCACATTACATATATTAACTCATTTACTCCCTAGGATAATTAGATAAAGCTAAAAATTTCTTATCCCCGTTTGACAGACAAGGAACCTGAGGCACAGAGAGGAGGAATAACTTGTCCAAGGTTATCAACTAGTAGGCAGTAGAGCTGGGTGATGGAGCTGGGCAGTCTGGCTTCAGAGCCAGTGCTGCTAGCCATTCTGCTACAACTGAAGAAGCTCTAGGTGCACAGGGTCAGGGACAGAGCTCTTTAATGAGCAGGCCTGAGGCTGGGAAGTTTAGGCATATCTAATATAAACACTTTCAGCTTCAGGTAATGCCCAGTCAACAGTGGCATAAACAAGGAAAGAGTTATTTTTCTACAGCAAAATGTCAGGTGGTGTTTCTACCATGGGTGCAGAGGCTGTCGGAAGCCTGAGTTCCAGGAGGCACCACTTTTCTTCCTCCCACTGCTCTACAGCAGGTCCAGGTCTCTAGCCCGTCTCCATGGGTTTGAGAGTTTTTGCTTGCATACCTTCCTCTTATCAGGAAGGGAAAACCTTTCCTGATGTTCCATAGCCAGAACTCTTCCAAATAATTAGCCAGAACTGGGTTTTATGCCCACCTCCAGACGAAGACTAAGGCCCATCTTCCCTGAGACTGAGGGATTTCTAGGAATCTGTAAGTAAAAAGAAAAGGAAGAGTGAATTTTGAGTTGGTAACCAATAGGGTCTGCCAGAAGGAATCCCATGTGCAAAAACTAAGCAGAAAACCAGAACATGACAAAAACAAGGGGTGGGAAGAGGCTCAGTGTGGCTGGAGACAAGCTTGACAGGTGCAAAAGATGAGGCTGGAAAGGTGAGAGCTCACACCATGAAGGACCATGCATGCCATTTTAGTGAGTAGATGAAGCAGAATTTTAGACAGGGCCATGACCTGAGATAATTTGTTTAGAAAGATCATTTCTGGTAGCGCAGTAAAGAATATTTGAAGGGAACAAGAAAGATGAGAGACAGGGAAACTGGTTGGGAAGATGTCCTGAGCTCTTGCACACACATGGTGGTGGAGAGAGGCGGGCTGCCATATTTGGGAGGGAGAACCAAAGACAGTGATTGGATTTGGGAGCAAGGGCCCAAGGGACACAACCGGACTTTCAGGAATATTATCTGCATTTCCACTAGTAAAAACACAAAAAGACAGAACTGCTGAAACCAAGCTTTGGAAATCAAAGTTCACAACAGTGAGTTGGTAATTACCACAGAAGGAAATCCACAAAGGTCATCCATTTTAGAAAATCTGAATTTTATTTTATATATATCCTGTGAGTCCATAGAGGCATCTACTTAATTTAGTTGCTTGTTCTGAAATCTAGCTCTATGCGTCCAACATATTCATTCTGCTATTTCTTGACTTCTAATCCTGGAAGACAGGATTCAGATTTCTCCCCTTTTGATCTCTTCATTTTCCATCACACATGTGCACGAGTCACACCCACCACCAGCGTCCCAGTATCATTATGTCATAATTTGAGGTTAAAACAATATTCAGTGTTTGCTTTATTATGGTTGTGTGAATATTATTCACAGATGAGACCTGTCAAACATTAGGATGCATTGTCTTTCTTGTACAGCTTTTTTGATTATAAGTTGCCTAGCTTTCTATGAATGAATCTCAAAGTAAATCATTACTTAACTCTCCCCTAGAAATGTAGATATTCTTTCAACATATTCAAACATATTAGCTTATCTAATGATATCATTTTGTTTCTTGAATACATCCATTGGTGAGCCCTGAGTCCTCCTGCTCCAGTGTGGGCTGGTTGCTCTCTAACTAAGCCAGTGCATCAGTTAGCCATTTCTGCACAGCAAATTGCTCTAAAATACAGCGGTTAAAAACAACAATGCTTCATTCAGCTTCCAGTCCTGCAGGTTGGCAATGTGGGCTGAGCTCTTCACGCTGGTCCTTCTAGGCTCAGCTGGACTCCCACCAGGCGTCTGCGGTTAACTGCAGCCCTGCTTGGGAGGGTAGGGGTGGGGCAGCTGGCTGCAGTAGGGCATGCCCCACGATCTCTTATCCTCCAGCGGGTTAGCTCAGACTGCATGGTGGAGACGAGGACTCCAAACAGAGAGAAAGGAAATGCCCAAGACCTCCTGAGGTTAGGATTGGAACTGGTTCGCCATGACTTCCATCTCATTTTCCCGGCCCAAACAAGTCACAGTGGCAGTCCAGAGTCAAGGTGTAGAGAAACGGATTCCGTATTTCAATGAATGATTCTGGAAGTCATCTGCAAAGAGCACAGACCAGGAAGGTCACCAGCTGGAGCTATCCATTCAAGCAACCCACCAGTCCGAAGCACAGCCCCTTGTGCTGGGGTCTCCTCTCACTACCATCAGGTTTCAGAAACCACATGGTGATTTTAACTGCGTGTGCTGGAAGGCGGTGGCTTGGCTGGTGCTGCTATCTTTCAGGCACAGTAAAGTAGATTCTGCAAGTGTTGGGAAAACTGCAAACTGGTTTCAGCTATTGCTTCAAGGTTTTTCTGCCAGGGTGAAGAGATGGCCAGCATGACCCTCTCAGGAACTGCAGATAGGAGGCAGAGGGCGCCAAGTCCCTTCCTCCTTCTCCAGCCCTCCCATCTCCTTTTGGCAAACCCCTTCCCCATGAGCACAACTTAGCAGGGAGCCAGCAGGCTGAGGTGGAAGGGATTTTCAGATCTCAGTCGGCATCATGTAGCAGACTATTACAAGTGTGGGTTTATAGTTCTGAGATAAAAGACAATATGCTAATAACGGGCAGGTCCTGTTTTCTGGTTTCTGTGTCTTCCTTATTTCTTGTAGCTTCCTAAGAAAGGATGCACGTAAGGTACATTTCTTCAGGTCTTTTATGTCTAAAATACCATTAGCCTACCACCACGATTACAGTTTGGCTGAGTATGGCATTCCGATATGAAAATCATTTCCCCTCAGTACTTTGAAAGCACATCTCCATTATCTTCTCGCACCTATTGTGGGCACTAAGTCTGATGTCATGTGGATTTCTGAACCTTTGTGGGTCATGCTTTCATTGTTGATTGTTTGATCTTTTCTCTGTGGAAGCTGTTAAGATTTTCTCTTTATTCCCGATGTTTTAAACTTTCACAGTGATTTCCCTTCGTTCTGTTTTTTTTTTCTTTTCTTTTTAAATTAATTCTGCAAAGTGTTCAGTGGGCCTTTTCAACTTGGAAACTCATTTTCTTAAACTGTGAAATTATACTGAAATGTATTGAAGTCTTTGATAATCTCTTATTTTTCTCTCTGGAATTTCTATTAATCACTTGTGGCATCTTCTAATTTTCTTATTACTGTTATTTTACTGTTAGCAGAGTAATCCCCCATTTTGGGAGGGGCACCCCCACCTTCAGCAGTGCTTGGTCTCCCAAGATAGGAATCCTTCTGGTTTCACCTCGCCCAGGGTCCATCTGAACTCTGGGCTGTGGATGGTTATTCACCGGATTGTGCAGGGCAGGACAGTGCCTCTCACGCGGGCATTCAGCCCATTCCTCTCTTTGCAGCCCCACCTGTGCTCTGAACTTCAGATGTACTTGGTACCTTCAATTTCTGACTCTCAGGGGGATCCGTAGAATGCACCCGTTTCCTTCTTGGTGTCCCCCACTTCAGACTTTGGTTTCCATTTGCTCTGGTCGGCTGAGTCGCTCTCACTTGCCCACCTGTTTCATCCCTTCCTCTCTACCTCTGACTCTGTCAGTGCCGCTAGAGAGCATCTCTAGCCAGAGGCGACAGACACACGATCCTCTTCACGGAGCAAGATGGTGAATGCACTTCAGAAGTTGTGCAATGATGCTGCAGAATGTTCCCCCATGACTCAAGGTATCTTGACTCTCTGCGGTCCCCTCCCACACTGAATCTGTGACTTGCCAATGGGACATTAGCAAACGCCAGTCAACTGACGCTTGTGCGCTGGGTGATATCCTCTGGCTGCTAGGAACTCTGAGACCGAGGGGGGAAGAAGCCAAAGCAGAGCAGAGCCCAGCCCTCAGTCACTCCAGCTGCCCACCGACTGCATCCCCCTTGAACTCAGTTAATACCAGCAGAAGCACCCCCACCTCAGCCCGGCCCAAACCACCGACTCACACAGCTGTGAGCAAATAAAATGACTGTGGTTCTCGGCCATCATGTTTTGGAGGGGTTCGTTATGCAAGGAGTAACCAATGGGGAGGTGTTATACCGACGGTTTCTTTTTTGTTTCCTGTGCCTTTAGGGATCACAGATCAAGGTTATGCTGTTTTTGTTCTATGTGTCCCTGTAAGTTTATACTTCTATTTATCTGTTTACCTCCATTTGAACATGGTTTGGGGAAGATAAAAAAAAAGTAAACATACAAATCAATTCCATCCCATTTCACTGCAAGTCTCCGTTCACTTCTTCATTGTCTGACAGATATTTATCGAGCACCTCGTGGGTATTGGCCCTCGTGAGGCGGCTCTCGTTTCATCTGTACAGTAACACGCTGCATTGGGCACTGTCTTCCCCTTTCACAGATGAGACAACCAAGACTCAGCGAGGTGACGTGACCTGCTGGAGGTCCCACAAGTAATAAGGAGGGTTGTTGGGGTGTGTTCTTTCAGCTGAGTGCCGACAAACCCCCCCCATAGTTTCGGTACATTTTGTTGAACTAGAAAACAGACCATAGAGAAGCAAAAGCTGGGATGGATGTAAGACCCATCACTGACCAGCTAGTTGGCCGGATATGGGGGGTGAACAAGAAACAGTGACTGGGAATCCCACCTCCTATCTGTCTGCCTTTGGTCTGGAGGTGGCCATGGGACAGCACCACGAACAAAAAGGGACAACAGAAGCATGGTCGTCTTAATTGGGGAAGGTTGGGGCATCTTCTTCTGGGGGCCGTCTTGGCTCTTGCTCCTTCATCCCCACATCTTCTGCTGAGCGCGGTTGTCAGCACCACTTGCGGTCTGCTTGTATTTGGGAAGATTGGTTGGTGCCACTTACAGGACGCTTTCCCAGGGTAAACGGTAGTTTCTGATCGCGCTTCTGGGTGGTGGGTGGGGAGTGAAGCCCCGTGAGGCTCAATATGGTTTACAGCTGTCCAATGGTTAAAACTCCAGGCGTTGCTTGGGAAGTATTCCCAGAAGGCCCCCAAATGACTTCTGGGCTCGGTGTAAGGGAAATTAAGTGCCGAGAAAAGTGTGTTCAATTTAGATCCATCTGGTCTGTTACTTCTTTCTTTCCTTCTTCTCCAGCAAAGAGAACTATTCAAAGATACTTTGGGATTGCTTTAACCTGCGAGGAAGCAAGGGTGTTGCCAGCCTCGTATGCTGAAGAGCGGAGAGAAAAAGTGCTCTGATTCTAATTGGTAGCAAGTTCAGCTCGGAGCAGAGGGGGTCATCCAGGCTGCTGGCTCCCCAGGACACAGAACTTGGGAGGAAAGAAAGGGTGTAGGGTTCAAGAACACGTCTAGAAGAATGCAGAAGTGACCCTTGCTAGGAAATGGTCTGTTGCAGTATCTGCTGGCCAGCATGGGGACACCTGAAGCTGGGATGAACGATGTCACTGCATTCCAAAGGGGAAACCAAAGCCAAGGATCCAGGGTTTTCCAAGTGGCCTCAACTTCAAATACTCATTCTCAGTATCGGATCACGAGTCTGGAGTAACTGGCCAGTGGATCTATAAAAACCACATGAACTTATAATAAAAGACATCCAACTATGGAACCCCGTATGGCTGTTACTAAAAATGGGGTAGATAATAATCTCCATTTATTAAGCATTTGACCATATGCCAATTGCTGTTCTAAGTGCTTTACAGTCTTTTTTATTTTTAGTCCCTCCATCCCCACCCCAGGCAGCCTCAAGAGTAGGTCCTGTCATTATTCTCATTTTACACATAAGGATACCAAGGCTCGGGGAGGTTAGCTAGACTGTCCGTACTGCTAATAAGCGGTACGGCTGGGATCTGAATCCAGGTGACCTGCCTCTAGAACCCAGGACAACCGGGGGTCGGAGCCACACAGCCACCTGGCAGCACCATTGCCTCGGAGAGGGACTGAGGCAAAACGGATGGAGGGCTTTCACGTTCCACGTTATCAAATGCCCACAACGTGAGTTTCCCCCCTTAAATATGTGTATCTTGTTTGCTTTCAGCATATATGACAAAAGGAAAAGCAAGGCTGTAGAAAATGGGATAGCAATGCAGCATTTCCCCCTTTTTTGCAATGTAGCTTTTGAGTCAGGACAGGACACTGTCCCCATTATGTTAAAGGTAGGAATTTATTTAGGCACGAGGCAAGTCTAGGCAGGGGGCCAGGAGCTACAATAGAAGTCGGGAATCTCGGCCTAATGCAATTATCTGCAGAACCCCTATAAGCCACCTGTGGGCAAGTGGGGATTTGGGCAGGTATAAAGCAAGCCCTTCAGACAGAGCAGTGGGCTGGCAATCATAGGTAAGGGTCAACTGAAAGAGTCCAGAGCCTGGAGGGCAGGACATGGTGACAGCAGGAAGCCAGGAGCCCTAGAGTGACTAAGGGAGCAGGGGAGGGAAACGGATGTGAGGTCTCAGGAGGAGGACAGTGAACATCTGCCTCAGCCAAGAAGCGTGTTGGAGAGCTTCTGGTGAAGTCTTGAAGGCCCATGAAGGTGAAGGGGGTGAGGAAGGTGAAGAGGGTTCTACCTGGCCAAGGTGGGAGTGTGTGGAGGCGGGAAGGAATGAGTGAGCCCAGCCGACGCCACACTAAACATGACTTGGCTTTCACACAGAGCCTCTACCTGTGTGATCGTTTTGCAAGGTTTCCCTCCTCTCAGGGATGCACACACCTGGGAGAGTGCCGGTCACCCTCTCAGCCCAGCAGGAAGGAGACCGCTCAGAGGGGTGGCGAGGAAGTGAGGCTCTCCCGGCCAGTAGGTCTGGGCATCAGGTGGCACCTAATCTGTCTGGCTCGCCGCTGTAACCGCACACCCAGCACCAGGCCGGTCCCATAGTAGGAACTCAATCATTACTTGTTGAATTAATTTGTTTGATAAATGTGTGAAATGGTGGATGCCATTGGGAAAATTGTGCTATACCTTAGGATGAAATATCAAACCTTTTTTTTGGTCTTTAATTAGTAATCCTCTTGATCAAAATACTAATAGGTCCAATTGCTAGCATTTCTTGAGCACTTACAAGTGCTAACCCTTTACATTTTAAGTAACAGGAAGCCCAATCCATATTTCGCTTTAAAAGTCCAGGGACAGTGCTCGCTTCGGCAGCACATATACTAAAAGTCCAGGGACAGGGGCGCCTGGGTGGCTCAGCTGGTTAAGCGGCTGCCTTCAGCTCAGGTCATGAACCCAGGGTCCTGGGATCAAGCCCCGCATTGGGTTCCCTGCTTATCGGGGGAGCCTGTTTCTCCCTCTCCCTCTGCCTGCTGCTCCCCCTGCTTGTGCTCTCTGTCAAATAAATAAAATTAAAGAAAAAAAAAAACTTCCAAGGACAGATCATACTGGGTCAGATAAGGTTTGATCAGGGATCTGGCTTGGTTTCTCTGTGATTTAGTTCTGCCCTATTCCATGTATTGCCTTTCTGCAGGCCAGATTTCATTCATGGATGCAAAATCGCTTCTGGCAGAAGCTGAGGCCACATAATGCCTCATTCATACCTAGGAGGAGAAAGAGAGAGAGAAAAATAGAAAGAGAGAGTGTCAGTCCTCCTCCTACCACCAAACAACATTCCTAAGCTTTACTGACTGAACCACGCCGAACTAAGCAGGAGAAAACCACATGGTGGTTGGCACAGCCTAGGTAACTAGGTAAACTAGGTAAACCAATCGGTGTAGCAACAGGGCTGGGATTATCCCAAGTTACTAGATCAGTCGTGACCTATCCTTGAAGCTTGGGACACAGGCCATCCTCACTGAATTTCATGGCTACTTTCAAATGCGCGGAGAGATAAATGGATATTTACGAGCCAGATGAATATCCATTCATTCAATCCTCACAACACTCTGTGAATTAGATCCCATGGAGAGATGAGAAAAATGACTTCTGAGAAGTTAAGCAACTTGCTCAAGATCACAAAGCTAGTAATTGGCAATGTTAGGATCTAAACCCACGTCTGTCTGACTTCAAAGCTCATGCACTTGGCCACTAGACTCTGTTCCCCAAATCTTAGACATTGCATGAGTCTCTCTGGTTCCCTCCAAGAGAAACCTGTTCTTGTCATCACATCCATCTGTGCTGGAGAACTCCTCGGGTCCAGGAAGAATCTCCTCTAATAGACAAGGACCCTCCAGAGAGCCTAGGCTATGAGATCAGCTTCAGAGAGCTTTGGATTCCAGCCTCACTCCGGGGAGCAACACACACCCACCTACTTGGGCTCTGACCAAGAGGCTGCCATAAAACCAGGACAGACAGTCCCTGTTCTTCTCTCAGTGGTCATTCATCAAGCAGTTACTGAGCATCTGCTCTCTGAGGACCCATCTGTCTGAACTAAAGGCTGAAATGTTGTTTTCAGTGTCCTCGTCTGGTCTTTCATTTTGGTCTGCTCCTTTGTTTACCACACCCAGTGGTAAACTCCTCCTGGACTAATGGTGGCTCTTTGTCTCATACCTGCACCCAGCCCATTTCCTTTCTCTGGACCCAGCACCTCTAAGACACTAACTACTTGTCTCTTCTGAAAATTTCAGTTAATTCACAATGGCTGTCTCGAGAAAGAGGTGGCGTCTGCATCCGGTCTCGGAAGGCAGGTTGCCATGATCCATTAGTAATGTCTGCCCCAGGAGGAGAAGCTGGGACTGCAGCCTGCATGGAGGGTACCTGACACTGCTGGGCCCATACGCGCACTGAAGTTTCATGTTCGGGACTCACAGAACCAGCTGTCCCCGTGGCTTGAGCTCCCTGATGATGAATTTCCTGGGCTCGCGTAATACTGACAATCTCTAGATCCCTGCCTGCCTCTTTAGTTAGAGAACTTTGAATGAGGCTGAGCTTTTCACATGTCAGGTACCAGAAGGATGGAGCAGTCCAGAGAGAAAGAAAAACAAGAGTGATGATATAGGTCTGATACGGGCCAGAGAATCTGAAGTGTGCCTTAGAATGTCTAGGTCAAATGCAGCAAAGCACTAACTCATTCTCGGATCCTGGGCAAGTCTTTGCCCCTCATCTGGCCTCAGTCTCCCCATGTGATGTTGGGCTACATGAGAAACTGTCAGCGGGGATAAAACCACTTCTTAGGGGGTGATTTGGACTTCTATAGGGACATTTTCAGGGTCACAATAACTAGAGGCTGCTTCTGGAATTCAGCGGGCAGGGGACAGGAAGAGTAGGTGACCTACAATACATAGGACAGTCCCTAACAGTGAACTGTCCCTCACAACTGTCCCATGTCCTACTGGACACTCATGGACAGGAAAAACTTGTTCATAATTACCTGATATTAGAACCTGGCTCTGCTTTAAATATGAATATAATTCATTTTGACACAACTGGTATACACTAAATTTTTGAAAAAATGGAATTACCATATAAATCAAGGATAGAGTACATCCTAAAAAGAGTTGTATTGAGTTGTGATGTACATACTGTAAGATTCACTTATTTGTAAAGCATTATCCATTCAGTGAAGTATTTAACCAATTTAGTGATGTTGGTAGCCTGGGTAAGTCAGGCCACCACCACCATGATGGAGATTCAGAACATTTCCAACCTTTGTACCTGTTTGTAGTCAATTCCTGCCCCACCCCCCCAGAAAGCTATTGATCTGCTTTCTGTCTCAACAGATTTGGTTTTTTCTAGAAGTTTCACATAAATAGAATCATACAACACGTAGCCTTCTGAGTTTCTCTGTTTTTACTTAGCCTAATGTATCTTGAGGTTCAGGTGCATTGTGCCATGGATAATTAGTCTGCTTGCTTCTTACGATTGCTGAATAGCATTCCGCTGAAGTGTACGACACTCTTCTTTCCAACCCATCACCAGCTGATAAACATTTGGTAGGTCTCCCTGTTCTGGCTGTTATGAACAATGCCACTGTGAGCATTCCTGTACAAGTCTTTGCAAGGACATGTGTTTCTGTTTCTCTTGAAATAGGACTACAACTTGTTGGGTTACTTTATTATTATTATTATTATTGTTATTACTCTCATCAAGAGTTGTTTAAATTCTTTTGGAAATGGGCATCTGTGTGGCTCAGTCGGTTAGGCATCTGCCTTTGGCTCGGGTCGTGATCCCAGGGTCCTGGGATCGAGCCCGGCATCAGGCTCCCCACTTGGTGGCGCATCTGTTTCTCCTTCTGCCCCTATCCCCCACTCATGCACCCTGTGTCTCTCTCTCAAAAATAAATAAAATCCTTTAAAAAAATTATTTTAAAACTCATTTTGGCCGGCGCAAAATGAACCACCGAACCACCAATGCCAGGACTCATTTTGGAAAACTGACACAACTCATGGGGTCTGAGTCACCAATACAACACCCCTGCATCCCTGTGCATTTGGAGCTCACACAGGCATATACATTGAATCGTATACATGATTACGTGTGTAGGAGGAGGCTCTGACTTCTTTCATTATGTCTCTAGTTGGGTTGTACCCAAAGATGTCCATATTAAAGTATATATTCCTAATAAATTACTTTAACTTCTCCTATTTAATGGAATAAGAATATGAGGATGATTTTTTAAAAATCATGTATACAGGTTGCTTATTTCTGAGTTTCATTTCAGGATAGTAAAGAGGGTACATAAAATGTTTTTTAGAGAAAAGCGGTCAAGGGATGGATTGGGAAGGACTGATCACTTTAAGGGCCCTGATACCTGTGGGTTTTTAAATCTTGTGCTCAGAGCGGCTTAATTAGAAAGGCTACTGCAGGTAACCCAGACGTGAAGTAACAGCAAATCAAAGCAATTGTCTTGCACCAGTTGTTGTGATCATTTGATTGTGGCCTAGCGCTTTCAGGCCAGAAGCAGAGAGACTGGGAGGAATAAAAAACCCAAGAGAACCATCTTGAAAATGAACAGAAAGAGCTTCAGATTCTATGACTGAGCCTGGGTTTCACAGTGAGTCACAGAGTCGCAAACTGACCCGGCAGGTCCCACCCCACATGCTACAAAGGCAGAAAGGGAGGCCTGCACAAAGCAGGGGTGGGCCCCACAACAGGCCACACAAGCCAACCAGGTCTGGGGGATCTTGGAAGCTTCCTAACTAGCTGTCCTTCAGTTCAAAGAGACTGAGCCCGGGGAGGGAAAGGCTGGGATGAACACAGACAGCAGGCCTCAGGCTCCTTTCTGCTTGTCCCAGCAGCTAGGGCCCAGGCTTGCCTCCTCTCCAATTGACCTGACCTACCGGCCCAGGTAAGAAGGCAGCACTTACCTGTTGTGACTCAGGCAAGGGAGTTGGGGAGGTCTCACCACCTCCACCCACTTCAAGTGGTTTACCGAAGTACATGCCTGTGTTACTTTACCTCCTTGGAGTCCCGGAAAATGAAACGATCTCCACCGCCTCATGTTCCTCGGTGCTTTCTTGCCCCTCCAGTGCAGGGACTGGAGATAGCTGATTTGCTCCTTGGTTTGACTCTGCACCCCGAGCGCGTCGGGTTCTTCCCACTCTCCAGGGCTGCCTGGTCAGTTAAAGAAACATTCATTAGAGCAGGCAATCTGACGCTGGGAGATCAGGCCACGCAGGAAGGGGGCGCAAGCATGGCCTTCAGACCCTCCGGACCCGCCTGTAAATGGGTTGTAGACAGGGAATCCCAAAACTGGACTCAGCACTACTCCCTCACCCCACCCCGCCCACCCAGGAGCCCTTCTTGCAAGTGGAGTATGGAGGAGGGGGGAATCCGGTGTTCTGGGACTATTTTATCACCCCTGGCTGATGTCATCATACAACTCTAGATTTTTAGGGTTTGGGTGCTTTTTTTGTTTTGGTTTTTGTTTTTAAAACACAGACCTTGGGGTGCCCGGGTGGCTCAGTGGGTTAAAGCCTCCGCCTTCGGCTCAGGTCATGGTCTCAGGGTCCTGGGATCCAGCCCCGCATCAGGCTCTCTGCTCAGCAGGGAGCCTGCTTCCCCCTCTCTCTTTGCCTGCCTCTACCTGCTTGTGATCTCTCTCTGTCAAATAAATAAATAAAATCTTCAAAAAAATAAATAAATAAAACACAGACCTTGACAGTTCCTTCACAAAATCGCTTGATGTCTGCAAAGAGAAGCATGGTCCCAAAGGAGCCTCTGGTGTCCACAGCGGTCCACTGGGCCTTGACTGGGGCACACACCGAGGGCACCGCTGCAGGGCCTCCCTCGGCGGTAGGCAGCGCGCGCAGGGCAAGGACGCGGGCAGGAACTGGGAGGACGCCGGGCCCGCTGTCCGTGTGATGCCTGGCAGCTCACGCCCAGGGTGGGCACCAACCTTCCTTTCACCTGTGGTAACCTATAGTTACCTCCAGAGCTGCACGGGGCTTTCTCGGGGCTAAGCACGCGGCAAGCGAACATTCTAGGCTGCTGCAGGCTCCCGCGGCGCTCAGCGCGAGGCCCAGCCCACCAGCGTGCACAGGAAGAGGAGGGGCGGGGAGGGGCGCGAGCCAACTGCACCTGCTCCCTCCGAGGGACCGCCAGCGCCGGAGGCGGGGCCTCGCAATTTGCCACCGCCTCCAGCTCGCTACCTTCTCAGAGTTGTCTTCTGGTGTTTAGGTTGGAGGAATTGCGGACTGTGGGACAGGCACTTTGAATTCTGGCTTCTTTAGGGCTTCTGGAACAAAATTCCCAGCTATAGAGTAATCCGGAGCTCCAGGAGCTCTCTGGGAAGTTTCTCCATTACAGACATTTACAAAGGAAAAATTAACAAGAACAGTCAGCCTGGTTTCGATAAGAGGCATTTATCTAGGGGCGCCTGGGTGGCTCAGTGGGTTAAAGCCTCTGCCTTTGGCTCAGGTCATGATCCCAGGACTCTGGGATCGAGCCTAGCCTCGGGCTCTCTGCTCAGCCGGGAGCCTGCTTCCCCCTCTCTCTGTCTGCCTGCCTTTCTGCCTACTTGTGATCTCTGTATGTCAAATAAATAAATAAAATCTTAAAAAAAAAAAAAAAAAAGAGGCATGTATTTAGCCCTGAGAAGCTGGGAGCGTGTGCCTTGCAAGCAAATCGCAGTGCCTGCCTGAGCATCCGGGGAAGCTGAATTAAGGGCTTTAAAAAATGAAGGAGCATACCACCTGCTTTTAAGAACCAAAGCTAGAAACGATAAGGTTATTTTTTTTTAAGATTTTATTTATTTGACAGAGAGAGAGATCACAAGTAGGCAGAGAGGCAGGCAGAGAGAGAGGAGGAAGCAGACTCCCTGCAGAGCAGAGAGCCCGATGGGGGGCTCAATCCCAGGACCCTGAGATCATGACCTGAGCTGAAGGCAGAGGCTTTAACCCACTGAGCCACCCAGGTGGCCCTGATAAGGTTATTTTTAACTCCGTTATTTGCTCACTGCCGATTAAGCACATACTTTCTTTGCACCCAGGTAGGAGGAAGCCAGGCAGGATAGAAAGAACTATGGCCAAGGGCCTTGTGGTCAAGCTGTTTGCATTTGCATCTCACCCCTCAGCTTCCTACCTTTGCAACCCTCCATCCTCAGTTTCTCACCTGAGTCCTCCTAGGGCTGCTGTCAGGACGCATGTGATAAGCATCCCATCCAACGTCAGTGGTTATAAAGCGCCTGACCGCTAGTTTGCATATGCAACAGCTAACCCGTGAATTAGCTAATTTTTATAGTAGAGTACTGAGATTTGTCACTGTACATAGGCTAAATTGACTCCTTCATGGTGCACAAACATGGAGGGGGTCATTCTTTTTCTGTAGGGCCCAGCACCATTTCCAGATCCAATTCTATTCTATAACATGTTAAATTGGACAAGGTCCAAATCAATCGTCGTGCCCCCAGACCACTGAACTTTTTAAATGTAAACTCAATGGCTTTTAGTATATATCCAGAGTTGACCAACTACTGCCATAATCTAATTTTAAATAAGTTTCATGACCGGCTCACCTGGGTGGCTCAGTCGGTTAGGTGTCAGACTCTTGGCTTGGCTCAGGTGCTGGTCTCAGGCTAGGGGAATCGAGCGCCTGTTGGGCTCCGTGCTCAGTGGGGAGTTTGCTTGGGTTTCTTTCTTCCACTTCCTCCGCCCCTCCCCTGCCCTCTCTAAAATAAATAAATAAATAAATAAATAAATTTTTAATTCATTTTCATCACCACCACCACCCCCCCCAAAGAAACTGTACCCAACAGCAGTCATTTCCTACTTTTTCCCACCCTCCCCCTTCCAGCCTTCTGGAGTCTGTCTCTACATATTTGCCTATGCTGAACATTTTATAAATATGGAATCATATAATATGTAGTCTTGTGACTGGCTTCTTTCACTTAGTCTAACGATTTCAAGGTTCCTCATCAGTCAGTAGACCTCAGGGTTGTTTCTACTTTGGTGCATCTGGGGCATTAAGGAACTGTATGTTTATCCTTTGAGGAACCGTCAGACTGTTTTTCAAAAGTGGCTGCACCTTTTCACATTTTTATACTGGCAGTATATGAGGGTTCCAACTTCTCCACAGCTTCACTAATACTTGTTACCATGTGTCCTTTTTACAGTCATTCCGTAGGTGTGAAGTTACGATTTCATATGGTTTTCATTTGGATTTCCTTACTGGCCAATGATGTTAGGCATCTTCTCCTATGCTTATTGGCCATTTGCTGGTCTTCTTTGGAGAAATGTCTATTTAAATCCTTTGCCCACTCGAAAATTGTTTTGTTTGTCTTTTTGTTGTTGAGTTGTAAGTGTTCTTTATAGATTCTGGATTCAAGTCTTATCCAATATATGTGATTTGCAAATATTTTCTACCATCCTGTGGGTTGCCTTTTCACTTTCTTGATGGTGTCCTTTGAAGCACAAAAGGTTTCAGTTCTCATATAGACCAACTTGTGAATCTTCTATCACTTGTACATTTTTGTCATATCTAAGAGATCATTGCCTAATCCAAGGTCATGAAAGTTTACTCCTATGTTTTCTTATAAGAGTCTTATAATTTCATCTCTCTTATAATTTTATCTTCTAAGAGTCTTACTAATTCTATCTTTGTTCAATTTCAGTTGAACAAAAAAGGAAACTAAGACCTCGTGAAGGTAGGCTTTGCTCCAAATTACGTTACTAATAAGTGTCAGGTAGGTAATTCTTAAAAGAACAGCTTAATTTTATACAAGCTGATAGCAATATAATTTCAAGACCTAAGATGGCCTCAAGTCACGTTAAAAATCAGAGTCTAAAACCAAATTTATACTCTTCCTGAAATGGAATCCACCTTTAACTGGAGGCTAATAGTAGTAAGAACAGACCTCATTTCGCGAGCGATTAGTCTGGGTCAGGCACTGCATTCTCTACTTCTTGAAGCCACATCGTCAATAGGTACTATTTTTATCCTTATTTTAAAGATGACGAAATGGTTCCCAGAGTGTTTTTTAAGTAACATGTCTGAAATCACACAGTCAATAAGAGGCAGAGCTGGATTTTAAAGCCAGGGCTCTCATTCTTCCTGTAGGGCAAACTATTAGAAAAATGAATGACTGTGGCTGAAACGCTAATAAAAGGGCTTCTGACAAGATAGGTACCCACCGATGACACAAAGTGGACCCCAACGGCCATGCCCATTCCTTGTCACATCTGTTGGTAATTTCTCTTGGTGGGATTGTGTTGATTTGTGGTGGCGAGAACCCAGACACCACAAAGCATCTGGATTGCAATGGAAGTCCTGATTCGTTTTCTTAAATCCAATTTTCCACTTGGTTTGGCTAGGGCAGGAGGATGTCAAATTCTGTGACAGAGGTCAGTCCTATAAGGTGTTTGTCTCTATTTACATAATTCACTGGAACATTTTGGAGGGAGGGGGAATCCATCGTCACTGACATTAGCCTCAGGAACTCTCCCTGGCAGGAGAGAAAAGCAATCCCAGGGTTAGGCCCATACAGAGGTCTAAGTTTGCAGTTTCAACCAGGCATATTTATTTACATGTGGAAATTCCCAGTGGGAAGCTGAAGAACACAACTTAGGAGTGGTCCCCAAGTGGGAAATTGAATAGTACACTGAGCTCCTTTTATTTCCATTTAATTTACCGTTGGTATCATTACCATTATTTTGTTAATCATTTCACTAGCAATGATGTAACTTGGGACCAGCCGAGGTAATTGCGGCCAAATGGGGGAGACACTCATCTGCAGTACTGAGTTAGCAAAAGCTTTCATTCACCTTTTTAGGGATGGATATTAGTTCTTTCCTTTATTCATGGAGCAGAGAGCTGCCGGGAAATGCTGAAGATATTAAGAGCTCCCTGCAGCTTAATGAACTCTACACTTAGTTGAAAAGAGGTTTCTGTAATTTTCAGCTTGCTGCTGCCTGAAACTACCACACTGCACAGCCAAGTGGTTTCCTGAGATTCTAACAAGCCCATGTGAAGCCCCAGGCCTGCCCCACGGTCTGAGCAACATGGGGTAACTGTTCACCCTTGGCTCTCGGACACCTGACTCTACCATCTGATAGCCTGTGTAACTTTGGGCAAATTGCTTATGCTCTCTGGGTCTCTATTTTCTTATTTATCAAAAGAAGGTAATACTACTTATTGCATAGACTATCAGGCAGTAAATGAGGAAAGATAGGTAAGTGGCTCAGAGCATTCCTTGATCCATGCTAGGTGTTCAATAGATGCTGTTTCTTTCCTGAACAAGGGCTCATATGAGGACTTTCCGGCTGAGCTCGGGATTATTTGGGAACCAGGTACAAGGACGTTTTGAGAAACTAGCGGCTGGAAAGAAAGTCGCTTTCGGGTGGTGAAAGTGAAGACCTTGGAGAGGCTACATAAGTGTTCATGATGGGACTCAGACTGCACGCTCACCCTGAGGCTCTGAGATGGTCTTTGTTTGGGGGCTGGAGACCTCCTGTGCTCCTGCCACTGCCTCCTGCTGTGTTTCCTCTGTGCCTCTGCCCTCTCTCACTCCTCCCCTTGGCTCACTGCTGTCTTTCAGTCCCTCCTGTGTGCTAGACAGCCCTTCTCCGGGTCCTTCCGTAGACTGCTCCCTCTGCCAGTCTTCTCTCTCCCCTAACCCCTTAGTCCCCTAGGTCTTGGCTTCTTCGTCCTGTCCTCACTGGACCTGCCCCTGATCAGCCCTCACAGATCACCCTGTGCTTCTCTGCACAACGCAGACTGGTTCATGGCTAAATGAGCTTCTGTTTGTGTGAGATTTTTAATTTTAACTATCTCTCACCACCAGTTGTTTCTAAAAGCCTGGGTCTGGGACTATTTTGCTTACACTCTAGGAGGTGTTCAGTAATACATGTTGAAAGAGTGAAAGACGAAACCCCCCTTGGGGAAAATGGGGGGAAACAAACGGGGGACTTTGATGCTGACTGTTGAACTCTCAGTCTTGGGTTGACTTTTAAGCAAAGGCAGGAAGATGAAAGCATTAATACTAGCTGACACAGTGTGCTTTCTAGCTGCCAGGAGCTCTTCTAAATACTTCTGCGAATTAACTTCTTCAATGTTGATTATAACCCTATAATTACTATCACCCCCATTGTAAAGATGCGAAAACTGAGGCATGAAGAAGTCCTTCTCAGGTAACCATGACTTGGACCCAGACGCTCTGGCTTCAGAGTGTATGTTCTTAGCCATTATCTTATCTGTTAGACACACATTCTCCTTTCCCCCTGGACAATGCTTTCCTGTTCCAATCCTCTCCTTCCCCACACCCATACATGTTTTGGATCTCAGGTACCAGGTGAAATAGCACTTCCTCAGGGAGACCTTCTCAGACTCCCACCCTAGCTCGAGCCCCAGGTCATCAATACGCACAGCATCCGAATTTTGTATTCACAAATCCTGACTGGTTATTTCCTTCCTGATTGCAGGGCATGGCTTATTTATCTCTGGACCCTCTGCAGCAACTGGCACAAGGTTCAGCATACAGTAGGTGCTCAAAACTTGGTTATAATGGGATGCTCCCATATCCTCAGGAGCTAGCTGTTAATAATACTCACCTTTGGTGAAATGTCATTACTTTTAAAAATTGCTTGCATGAACCTTACCCAGCTATCCCACATCTAGAAATTTACCCAAGGAGATAATCATGCAAGGACAAAATAATGTTGATGCAAGTATCGTTGATCATGGTAAAAATTAGGAACAATCTAAAATGGTGATCAAGGGGGGACTAGTTAAATAAATTATGTTCTTGCCACATAATGGAATCCTATGAAGTCATTAAAAGGATAAGTACATTTATAGATGATGAGTTAGAGCTTTATCCAGGCTGTATTGGGAAGTGTTAAAAAAAAAAAAAAAAGAGAGAGAGAGCAGAAGATTAACAGGCCCCTTTACTGAGAGCTTATTGTCAGGCGCTATGCTAAGCCCTTTTACATACATTAGCTCATCAATCATCACAACAGTCCTAAGGAATAGGTTTGTTCTGTTGTAATCCCCAAGTTCACAGACAAGAAAACTGAAGAACAAGTGGCAAAGCCAGATTTCAACCTACAGTTCTCTCCAGAGCTTGTACTCTGTATTATACTGTCTCTGTGATCCTGTTACGTATTACTGCATAAACACTTTGACAGAGACTGCCAGATACCTGGATATCTGTTTCTCTGTTCTTTCATGGTAATAGGATTTGTAGCTTGGCAGATGGCTGCCAGAACAAGAACTACATTTCCCAGTGTCCTTTGCAGCTATGTTACTTAGTTGGGGCCAATGGGATATAAGGAGAAATATACGTATTCCTTTGGCCTCTCTTGCAATCTCTCTCTCTCTTTTTTTTTTTTTTCCTTACTCTGTTTTCTAGACTGCAGATGATGTCCTTGGGAACAGGAGAGGGAGGCCACATATAATACGGTGACAAGACGGAATGAGCGGGGATGACTGACATGGTGGAGATCCTTGCCAATCCTGAACCACCTATGCAGACGTCCACGTGAGAGAGAAATGAGCTGTGATCACGTTTACATCGTCATCATTTTGGTTGTCAGTCATTTGTAGGTGAATGTAACCTAACACATACGTCCAGAAATTCTCGCAGGGATGTTCGTAATGTTAACAGTGGTTCCCTCAGGATTGCAGGATGTGTAGTGAGTTTTAAGTTATCTTCATAATTCTCTGGGTACATGAGCCACTTCTTACAAAAGCAATAAATCAAAAGAAAGATATACCACAGTACCCTCTACCTTCTGCCCTATAGTTTCAGTTCAGTGGCCAAGTTCTCACCTACTCTCAGCCCATCTATAGCACCGTGTTTCTGGAACACTGCTCTCCCTGGCTCTCTGGGGTGCACTTCTGGCTTGCCTGACATTGAGGTTCAAGCTTACATCTGCAAAAATGCATCTGCAGTACACCATTGGGTTGGAAGGGGGGGAGGAAGATTAGCTCAATGCTCTCCTCCTCCCTGGGAAGGGCCAAAAACCAGAAAATCAAGCCAGTTAGTGTCTCCAGAGAGAAGACATATGGAAATAGATCTGTAGTTCATTCATTTATTTAATAAATATTGATGGGGGGCATATATGGTTCTAAACTCTCTTCTAGGTATAAAGATACAGCAGTAAACATGGACTCTTTGTTGTCATGAAGCATACAGCCTAGAGGAAGGGACGAGCAAGCACTTAGATTCCTCTGTGCTACCCTGTCTTACTGAGCTGGTCTGTGTCTGAATCCATCTGTTAGTGATAGTTCCACTTCCCAGAAGATCTCAGTGTCTTATTGCCTTATTCATTCACTTGAAAAACAATTTTCTGAGTGCCTAGAAGTGCCAGGCTGTAAACTGGAAATTTAAAGGCAAAGCAAGAGGCTGTTTTCAAGGTTTGGCCAGTCTGATGGGAGAGTCAGCACTAGAAATGATTGCAACATAGTCAGGCAGGAGTCAGATCCCATACTGGGTTCTGTCTGATAGCAAAAGGAGCTCCCAACCTTGCCTGGAGGAGGGGTACAAGGAAGGCTTTGGAGCCATAACAGCTGAGCCAAGTCCCAGTCCATGAAAATTACCAGGTATGTCTCAGGCCCAGTGAAACGATTCTGAGATGCAGACATCAGCACCAGTAAAATGCACGGGGCCCTTTATCTTTCAAGTACACCAGAGGTCTCGGCTATAGTCTAAAATGGGGTTCAGATATCTGTGAGATAACCAGATGAGTTCAGTTTCCTAATCCTGAGAAGACTGTTGTTTAGCAGAAAAGACAGGGTTGGGGAGGGGAGTAGGGTACCTGCCAGGCTCTTGGTCCCCAGCCTGATCCCGCAGACTTGTGTCTGAGCCCTACAGAGGGCAAGCAGAAGGGCACGCTGGAGGAGCCGTTTGCAGGGCGGACCCAAGCAGCCTGCCAAAGGGGTAGGTGACAAGAGATGGTTAGAGGGCATGTCCTCCTTCCCAAGAGCTCTCCCACTGCTGTGAGGCTTCCCCGAGCCAATGGTCCGGGAATGCAATGCTGCCTTCATTCCTCAGGGCTGCAGGTCTGGGAGGGCCAGAACACAGTGCTTTGAGGAGGAATGCATCCTCACCGGGCACAGGCAGGATCTGAAGGGACAACAGAGGACTTTAAGTGGCTTCTCAGGCAGTGACAATCAGTGAGGGTCCTAGAGCAAAGAGCATGGGAGAAGACGCATGGAAACAGGGGAGCTGGCCTTGAGGATTCCCAGAAATACTGTGGGAGGAGGAGGGTGCTGGATTAGGGGGCTAAGCCTAAGATCCTATGCTGGACACCAGCATGTGACAGCTGAGATACCTCTGTCCCATTAGGTCTTAGCCTGGGCCCCCTGAAGGCAGAGCCTGAGATGCAGGCCTGCATGGAGTTAGTTTATTTGGGGAATATGCTCCCCAGGAGCAGGAGGGAGGGACGAGGGCAAGTGAAACATACACTAGGAGGATGCGTTGCTGAGTTGGCCACCCTGTGATGCATGGGAGCTGCTGGGAATCTAATGGCCTGCATCTCAGGACTGTGCCCAGGGATGAAGAGGGGGAAGCGTCTGTCCACTGGCTCAGTCCCCCCTTGGTCACAGTGGCCTGAGGGTGTTAATTGCCCAGCACTTCCAGCAAGTTCTCAGGCGTCCCACCCAGGGTGTCAGAGAAGGTCTGGGGCAGGAGAGGCAGCCCAGCGGGAGGTACTGACAGGTGCCCCTGCTCAAAGCAGGCTGAAGTCTCTGTTGAACTGGTCACCACACAGTGGCTGGAGTCCGAAGCAGGCTGGCGGGATCTGGAGGGGTAGACAAGACGTGCTCAAAACAGGCACCAAAACATGAACTGGTGAGGCCTCAGAACCCCAAATTACCCAAATTACCTCAGAACCCCAAATTACAGAAGTTTCCAGAAACAAGCAAGAATAAAGATATGTTGTTATTGTTATTAATAAATGATAGCTAATATTTACTGGACACAAATTACATGCTGAATCCTTATGGATAAACCATTGCACATAACCTCCTAACGACCCTTTGTGGTATGTACTATTATTGATCTCTACCACACAGATGAGGAAACTGAGGCAGCACATCGCTTCCTCAAGGTCATACAGCTTGCAGGTAGGAGAGCCACACCGCCTCTCCGTAAGTGAGGGGACAGGCAGCCTGGCTCTGGGGGGAGGCATGCATCTGCCCAAGCCCTTTGACTTCTGGTCCCCAGTGCCAACTATCATGGACCTTTCTCTCAGTCAGGGGCCTCTCTGTATAAGATTGTTCAAAGTCATGGTGGGTGCATCAGGGAACGATTTAGAGTCCTCTTCCTTGGGATCTGAAACCCTGGGCTCAAGGCGTGGCTCTGTTATTCAGCTACAAGGTGGGGGAGTCATGTTAGCATTACACACCACAGGTCCTGTTTGTGTCCCATCTCCTCAGCTTTACAATGAAACCGTTAGACTGCCATGCCTGTGAGATCGCTTTTGGCTCTACACTCGCTGACGTTAAAGATAATACACATAAGTGGGACTGGGATAGTTAAAAACAGGAATAAAGACCCTTTTAAACAAGATACAGGCAGCAAAGCCCTTAAAACGAAAAGGATGATGAATTTGACTATTCCAAATGAAACTTCTCCATCCTAGAGGAGACATCCATAAACAAAGCTAAAATGAAAACACCCGGGGGAAATCGCTCGCGAAAGAGAAGATTCCCCTTTAGATTACATAAGCTACGCCTCAAATTAGTAAGAACAAGTTAACCCAAAAGAACGACCATGACTAGGTGATTCACAGCTAAGAAAATTGAATGGACAGTAGAAATATGAAAATATGCTCAAATTTACTAGTAATAAAGGAAATGAAGATTAAAACATGAACGAAATACTGTTTTTTCTCCCACCAGCATAGTGGCACGGAAACATTTGGTATTACCAATTATTGACACACGTAGAAGGAAGCAGTGCCCCCCGTAGGTGGGAGTAGGGGGCCAGTCTTGGCACTATCTGTTAAAACGTAAAACACTCAAATACTGGGCCTGTGTGGCGCTCTTTCTCCATATGTGCCTTCAAGAAGCGCCCACACCTGCCTATGGGAAGGCACATCCAAGAATGTTCCCTCCAGCATTGCTTGTAGGCACTGAAAAAACAGAACGAAATAGCAGCAAACCTGGCAGGAGAGGAAGCAGCTTAGATGCGTGTCCGTAAAGGAACTTCGTTAGTTCTATCTTACAGAGTAATATGCAAAAAATAAGAAGAGCATGGTTGGAGTTCTGCGCCAACATGGAAAAATCCATAGTATGTATCGATGAGTGGAAAAAAATGAGTGTGTTGTGGAACAACGGAGCGTGATAGCTTCATGGGAAACCAGAATCAATTGTTCCCATAGAAACTGCATGGAAGAGGGTCTGGAAACAAATGCTGAACTGACACCAGAAATCAGTTCTGGGAAAAGGAAGAGTAGAGTGCCGAGAAGGCCTTATTTCTACTGCTTTGGTTTGTTTAGAAGGGGATATATTCATGGATTTCTTGTGTGGTGGTGTTGCAAAGTATTAAAATAGATCAGTGGCTGATGGCTGACAGCCTTCCCTTTTCCCAGCCTCCAAGGAACAGAATTCCCATGCCGGAAATTAGGGGATCATCTGGAACTAACCCGCTACCCGGCCAGCTCCCTCCCCCCCATCCGGCTCTGCACCCACAGTGGTCTCGGGGGCCAGGCATTCCTCTTCCCCTTCAAAGATTCCATTAGTGTGTTTGCAGTGCTCTGACATTTGTTCACCCAGGGCTAACTGCAGGGCAAAGCTACGATTACGGTGGTGTTTTTTGTTTTTTCATTTTTCAATAAAGAGAAAGGTTGAACATGTACTGTTAACATTCAACCTGGTGTAAAATCGTTTCAACCAAAAGACTCTGGAAATTGATTTTTGTGGTGTGCAACCTGGAAAACATTTGTCAGAAGTTGCTCATGTTTAGTTCTGTTAGTTGGCAAGAGGTGGTATGGGTGCTCATTTACAGCAGGGTTCTCGAAGTGGGGCCCCAATCGGCACTGGCATCCCCTCGCAGCCCCCAGCCCGGACCTGCTGAATCGGACTTGGTGGGTAAGGCCCAGCGGTGGGTCTATGAGCAAGCCCTCCACGTGACTCAGGTGCACGCTCAAGTTTAAGAACCTCTGATTGACATGACCAAGTATAAACTGCCTCTTGGGAAGCTGATCACACATCTGCAGAGTGACAACCTGAACTGACTTGTTTAAATTTCCATTCAACCCTCAGATCTCAGCTGAATCATCACTTTCTCAGGAAACATTTTCTGCTTGTTTTCATAATGCCATGCACCTCTTCTCTCTGCATCGATCACAGATGCATTTTACATTTACGTGTGTGATGATCTGATTGAGAGTCGTCGCCCAGCACCCCCTCACACCCAAAAGTGCTTGAGTATGTACTGCAGTGCCAGGCACATGGCAGGCATGCGATGGGGATTTGTGCATCAGTGAACGAACATCTCCTTCATAGACAGCCGTCATTGCCACAAACAGACTTTTCAACACATTTCTCACAAATCAGTAATGAAGCTTTCTTCATCAAGATCATCACTATTTATCCAGATTTGAAACCTTGGTGACCTTTTAAACTTGTCACATTCATTCATCCGCAGGCGCCAGCCAGCTGCCAAGGCCTGTGGATTCTTCCACTGGGATGTCTCCCTGCCTTCAATACTGTGTTCGTTCAAATTGTAGCTTGCAACTATTAGTATCTGTTGAGCACTTTATGTTTTCCAAAAAGCGCTTTTACTTCTATTAAAATATTAGCAACCATTGATTGGGGGCTCATGTGCCAGGCACTGAAGTGATTCCCATGACTATGAAGGAGGTATTTTTTATTTATTCTACATTTTCATGGAAGGATAAAGCCAGGGTTAGAAGGGCCTGGGTAAATGGTGCACAATCACTCCGCTCCTAAGTGCTGAGAGATACGATTAGACCTCTGATTGTGATTGATTCTTTGACCTATCCTCTGTGCTATAATGCCCTCTACCTATCTTTTGCCCATAGCCCCTCAAGCTGTAAGAGCTCGGTCCATACCTAGTGCCTCCTTGTCACTCCTCCATGTCGTTCCTTCCCTCAAAGCCACGCAGTGAGAATAAGCATGCCTACTGGAAGGGAGATGGGCTCTGGAGACAGACCTGGGTTCAAATGCAAGCTGTGTGATCCAGAGCAAGTTATTTCTCCTCCCTGAACCTATTTCTTGTTCTGTAAAATGAGGAAAATTAAAATTATGACCTTATAGGGTTGCTACGAGGACTACACGAGTTCGTTCACTTATCAGCCTACACAGAGTGAGTACTAATCAGTGCTAACTATTATTATGTCTATTTCTAGTTCTCAATACATCACACCCAAACTCTGTGTGTAACCTGGGCTCCTTTTTTCCTAACTGCATTTCTCTTTATTTTAAAAAGACTCGTCTTTTTCGTTCTCTCAGTATAGATCATAATCATTGCCGTCGCCATGTTCCCAATTCTAAAAAAAACACGAGTGCTCTTTGCAATATACAAAACCACAGAGAAAAGAAAAGAAAAAAAAAATCCTCCTGATTCCCACCCTCCAGAAATAACAAAAACATCCGTTCTTGTATCTGTATGTGTGTGTGACTGTACCTAGGCAGGTTGTGTTCTGAAATCTGATTTCTTTCACTTTACACTATTGAGTGGACATCTTTCCATGCCAGTAAGTAGAGATCATACCATCAGCGGTAAAAGATGCACAGTGTGGTATCGCACACACGTGCTACCGATGGACTGTATTGGTGAGCAACTGCTGCTTGACAAATCACCCTTCGGTTGTAGTGACTTATACATAATTTGTATAATTATACATAGTCTATATAAATTCCACCTATAGATGCAGATGGATATATATAATGTTATATACATATCACATGTCTGCAGGCTGGCCAGAGTTTGGTGGACTTAGGCTGGCCTCAGGTGGGTTGTTCTGCTTCAATTTATAGGGGCTCTGTCTATAGGGGCATGGGTGGCCCTCCTCCATATGTCTCTCATCCTCCTGGAACCAAGAATCTGCCCACGTACCATTCAAAGCACACGACATGGCCAAGTCCAAAGTCAAGGAACAGGGAAATAGACTTTGCTTATGATGAAGAGAGACATGTGAGTAAGTGCAGGTTGGGGTGAAGAAATGAGACCAACAATTTAGTCTATCACATACATAATTAGTTTTGTTTCCCATTTTTTATAATTATAAGCCATTTTGAGCGTTCTGTTCCTGGCCCAATTTTATCTTCCTGCGATAAATTTCTAAAGTCAAAATGCTGTGTCAAAGGACATATGCATTTCAAATATTGATTTGTATTTAATAATATTCCAAAAAGATTCTATACTCCCTAATAATACTGTCAGAGAATGCTGGTTTCCTCACACTTTTGCCACTACTAGGTTTTATCAATTAGAAAAAAAAAACCTTTGCCCTAATATAATAAATATGTTGTCTTAAGTTTATTAATTTCTTTGATTATTAGTGAGGTTAGAAATATTTTTATGCCTGTTGGTCTTTATGTGTTTTTTTTGAGTGACCTCTTCACTCACTCTGTACTCACTCTTTTTCAAATAAAATCAGATTTCCACAAAACGAAGGTGAAGTCACAGCTAGCTTCTCTTAACCCAGCTCTTGTGGGATTCTGTGTGCAGTCACCTGCCCACCGTCCCTTTTACTCAGGCCGAATGCAATGTGCTAAGTTGACAAGAAGCCAAAGCAGTGGAGGGGTTCGTGTCCTTCAGGTGCCCAGGAGGAAAGAGTGCTAGGAGGAGCAGGAGAGCTAGGAAGGCCAGGCCCTGCAGCCAGTCTTCTGTGAAAGGTGACAATCCCTGCTCCCGATGATGCTGACTCAGAAGGAAAAGGCCTGCTGTAAAGTCACATGGCAAAAGAAAATTCCTCTCCAATCAACCACCCTCGCTATCTAAATGGTTTCCAATTAAGGGCATTTTTATTTAAATGTAAAATCTAAAATAAAAAAAAAAAATCTAAAATCCCAGTCTGAGTCGGCAGGTTCTGGGAAGAAAACGACAAATCCTAAATCCTTCTAGTGTTGGCTAGAAATGCTTTGAACTTACGAAAGAATGTCAAGAGACCAGAGGCTCCTCCCACACTGCTTGCTTGGAAACCTGGGAGTCGGGAGACGGAGGACTGGGCTAGGGGCCCAGCGGTGTAAGAACAACGGTGATCCTGGCATGTACTCGTGTAGCACTTCTCAGGGGCCCAGCATTGCTCTAAGCACTTTACGGATATGCTAACTCATTTAATCCTCACCATGACTGCAGGAAATAGGAATTACCATTATGCCTACATTGTGGCTGAGGAAGTTTATTTTTGCCCAAAGACCCACAACCAGGAAATGGTGGAGCCTGGATTCAAACTCAGAGGGTCGGGCTCCAGAGCCGATGCTTTAATCACTGTGCTAGGATTTACCCAAACGCACAGCATGTCTCCAAGTAGACTCGGAGGAGCGCCCATCCCGCAGGATGCAGAATGCTGTTACATGCAAAGGGAAACTTGGCATTGAGGTTAACAAGTCTCTTTACCCCAACGCTTCTCAGGGACTACAATACGCCAATCTAAATGGTAGATTTTTAAAGAAGCAGATCAACCACACGGCTCTTCCCAAACATATTTGACCTTTAAAAGATTTTAAAGAATTTGTATTTCACAGACCATGTGTTGCTAAATGCTATTAGAGAGGACTTTGGATCAGGCACACTGGCTTGGGGTAGCTCTGAGAGCCAGGTGTCCAGTTTTCAGGTGATTGTGAAAGCCAGTGGTTTGACTCAGTCATTATTAAAAATTAAACCTACAATTAAATAAATCGTATTATAGGGCGCCTGGGTGGCTGAGTTGGTCAGGCGACTGCCTTCAGCTTGGGTCATGATCCCAGAGTCCCAGGATCGAGTCATGCATTGGGCTCCCAGCTCCGCGGGGAATCTGCTTCTCCCTCTGACCTTCTCCCCTCTCATGCTCTCTTTCACTCTCACTCTCTCAAATAGATTTAAAAAAAAAATCTTTTAAATAAATAAATAGTATTACAAATATAATGGATACTTAAGACTTTACTGCTTCCTAATTACTTTATTGCACTTGACTATAATCTAAGCTTTTATGTAAGGTTATGCCTATAGCTCTACTCAGGTCACTGTGTCTGTGTATGTGCAAAATTCGTGGGTTCTTGAGCATCTTCCGAGCTCCACGTTCAGTGATGGCATGTTGGTAACTTGAAATCAGCCATGGTAACGGTATCGACACCATCGACATTGGCAGAGCCTCCACATCGGGGCTCTTTTTAGGGGAGGGGGTCTGTTTTGGGAGGAGTGGATGTTAAACACTTACCAGCACATCGTGGCAGACATGTATGCTTAACATACTGACTTCACTGGTAAGTACGATTTGGGGAAAATGACTCCATGTTTTTGAGTTTTGGTCTTCTGTTTCTTAAGACTGTTGGGAGAGTTACATGAACCAAACTGGATTAAAGCAGTGGTTCCCACACCGGTCAGAATGACCACAGGCTCCTGAGGCTATGCAAGACTTACAGCATGAGAATCTCCTTGAATGGTACCCTGGGGTCTGCATTTTCAATACAGCTCCCCAGAACGTGCAGACCTGCACTTGGGAACCAGTGGTAAAAGCAAACAGTAGAGAAGATTTCTGAACCAACAAGCTACTTAGTATATATCTCTTCCAGCTCCAGCATAAGCAGCAAGCACAGATTCAAGATTTCTCTTTCTAAAGTATGACTCGTTCTGGGGCTGAGGCAGAGAAAGGGGCCTACCCCCAACCCCCCTGAGCTATTTCATGACTATAACCTTCTATAGGTAGCTTGACCAGGACAGGACCACTTCTCTAGGCCATCTGAAGGATGTGGAAATAACTCCGTTTTGAAATTTTACTTTGTAATGCTCTTTACTCTCATGTGCTTTTACCTGTCTTGCATCCAACTCTGGACAGGAAGGCTAGGACAGCAGGACTACAGCAGGCCACGAGAATCCTCTTGCTCTTCATTCACACCTGAGCAAGGCCAACAGCAAAATCAGATATACCGTATTAGCCCTTGGCCGGACATCCCAGACCCTGTTCCTTCTCTCTCTTCAGCCCCAACCTGAGTATCAGAGGGGGTCGGATTTACTACCTAAATATTTTATTTTTACTATACATATTATATTATACTATATATAAAAATGTTTTACACTATATACACACACACATATATTTTACTATATATATTATTTTATATACACTTGCTTATAAAATCAAAGAGTATGAGAGAAGAGATCATCATCATAATAAAACAAGATTCCCTTGCTCCAGTCCTCTGGAGCAACTCCTCCCAAGAACTAACCTCTTTAAATTTATTAAATAACTTAAAATTTTTCTTGTGGTCACTTTTACATTCCTAAATAAAATATCTCTATTTTTTGATGCATCCATGTTAGGCATCTTCTGTTCCTTTTCTCTACGATAGAGGAAGATTTCTCTCATTTCTATTGCCATAACCTTCCCAGTGTCTATTACTCTTATTTCCACATTAAACACTGCACAGATACACTTCTCTTGCTTATTCCATAGACACTAGATTATTTCAAGTTCTTACGGCCGCCCACCCCAGACTCCTCCCAGCTGCTGTCTTTCCACATTATCAAGGCTAAATAGACTTCTGTGAGATGTAGTCTGCTCAGCCATGGCTGAGATTTTTGAGATTGACTACTATCATCTTCCTGGCTCAGCATATTCAGGATTGCCATCAAATATTGGTCACATAAAATAACAGCAGAGGAGGAAATAATTCTGAATTCCCCCAGCTATTCTTTGTTTATTTAAGGAAAACACAGTTTTGTTTTTGTTTTTGTTTTTGTTTTGCCCTGGATCACAGGAGTTCTCTCATTAAACTAAATACCATAGAACAGCATGAGAAGCCAGAGCAGATGAAGGTGTAAGGGGAATAAATCCTATTAGGGTCCCAGCAGGAGAGTCATTGGAGACGCACACACTCATGAAAGACCTGGGGCTCCACTCATGTTCCTGCAGTCTCAGGTCCAGTTCCAAAGAGGGGACAATCATATGCTGCTTGCTTTCCAAAAACACCTCAAAGCCACTTCTTAAACCATGAAAAAGGTTTTGTTCTTTCAAAAACCTTTAGGATAGAGATGGGAATAAAAACACCACTTCAAAAGAAATCCTTGCTCTCACTATTGCTATAAAACTGTATCTGTAGGGTTTAACAAAGTTTTCTGATCAAGATTTCTCATTCGCTAAACTATTCCTAACTATCAATATTATTAGTTTATGTAGCTGTGTGTTGAAAAGATTTTTAGTTACTCATAATTTTTCCCTGTTTCCCTACATATTAATAAACAAAATAATATTAAAATGTTTTAGAAATAATATATTTGAAGGGTGCCTGGGTGACTCAGTCAGTTAAGCATCAGACTCTTGATTTAGGTGCAGGTTGTGATCTCAGGGTTGTGACATCCAGCCCTGTCTGTGTTGGCTCCGGGCTTAGCAGGGAGTCTGCCTGAGATTCTCCCTCCCACTCCCTCTCCCCCTGCATGCTCTCTCTCTAAAATGAATAACTCTTAAAAAAAAAAAAGATATATTTGACCTTTTTAAGGACGTTTAGACTATATCCATGCAATTTTTGCACACTCACCAATACAGCCGAATTAGCCTTTTTCAATTTTAAAATACACCAGATTATCTACTTTTTGAAAAGGATCAACATGCAAGTAAATTAAAACCATTAAGTGTGTGTGAGTGGGACATATAGGCTTCCGGCTATGGAATGAGCGAGTCACGGGAATAAAAGGCACAGCGTAAGGGACAGTCAGGTATGTTGTAATACTGATGCATCAGAATAGACGGCAGTCACACTAGTGGTGAGCATAGCATAAACTTGTGGAATCACTATGCTGTACACCGGAAGCTAGTGTAACATTGTGTGTCAACTATACTAAAAAAACAAAAATCACTCCTAGCTTGTTGGTTCAGAAAGCTTCTCTACTGGTAGCTTGTCCCCAATACAGGTCTGCATGTTGTGGGGAGTATTACCGAAAATGAAAATTCAGGGTTTTCCTGTGGGCTTAGAACCATTTGATCGCTTAGGCTCTGAAGTTTTGTGGGGTTTTTTCGGAGGGGGAGCATGACTGGGGGAAGGGATGGAGAAAGGGAGAGAATCCTAAGCAGGTTCCATGCCCAGCATGGAGCCCAATGTGGGGCTCAATCTCACAACCCTCAGATCATGACCTGAGCCAAAATCAAGAGCCGGACGCTCAACCAACTGAGCTACCCAGGCGCCCCAGGCTTTGAAGTTTTAAAACATCACTGTGTTTGAGAAAAAGGAGACATTTAAATGTGCACTAATGATACGTAAAAGGTCTAATTCAGAGAGGCAAAATGAAGTAATTCGTAGATAATAAAATAAATGATTAAAGAGGAGAAGCTGCCATAGTATCATTGGTTAATTATGGCAAACTACCAGCTAGATTATTGGTCATAGACACTGCATTTATTTTTTTTTATTCGACAGATATTTATTGAGCTCCTACTATGCGCCAGTGCACACTACAGCAGTTAATGAAATGGACAAAGATTCCTGTCGTCCTGGAGCTTACATTCTAGAGGAGGGAGAAAGATAATAAAAAAGATAAATTGATAAAACATATAGTATATTAGGGGTAATAGTGCTTTGAGAAATATGAGGGAAGGGAACTGGGAGTGTGGTGTGGGTTTTGCAACTTTACTCTGGCCAGGCAGAGAAATCTTGTTGAGAAAGTGACTCTTGAGCCTAGACCTAAAGGAGAAGATGGAGTGAGTTAGGTGACCATCTGTGGGAAGTATGCCCATCAAGTGTGAGCGCAGCTGGAGATGAGTCAGTGGGAAAGTGTAGGAAATGGTTCCAGGGAGGGGAGTAACAGGGTGTGAGACTGCAAAGGGCTTTGTAGGTGAATGTATGGATTTTAGCTTTTACTCGGAGAGAAGAAGCTTCTGGGAGTGTTTGAGTAAATGAGTAACAATCTGATTTGTATCTTAAAAGGATTACCTCAGCTGATGTACTGAGGATAGAAGGGGAAAGGGTAGAATGGGTCAGAAGCACAAAGAACAGTTAGGAAGTTCTTAAAAAAAATCTCAGTCAGTGGTTCTCAAACTTTCTTGGTTTTAGGACCCCAAAGAGCTTTTGTTCATGTGGGTTACTTTTATTGCTATTTTACCATATTAGAAATTAAAACTGTGAAACATTTACATTTGCTTATTAATTCACTGAAAAATAAACCCATGTTAATAAAATTAATATATTTTTATGAAAATAACCATATTTTCTAAACAAAAAATATTTAGTAAGAATGATGTTTAGCATTTTTATAAATCACTTTATTCTCTGGTTTAGTAGAATACAACTGGATTTTCATAGCTGTTTCTGCATTTAGTCTATTAAGATACATTGTTTTGGTTGCAGTATATGAAGAAAATATGGACTCGTATAGATAATCTTCAATATCCAACCCAAACTTGACAAGCAGTAGTTTCTTAAAGGTCAGTTGCAATGTGGAGTCTAAAACTTTATCAATAAACTTACATTGTTTCATTAAAATCCAGGGTTTATCTTGTCCTTAGAATGAATATTTGTAACCTTACCCATTTTGAGTGGGGGAGAATATTGGTTCACTGAATTATGCAGATCTTTCAAAAGTTGACACATTTCATTGTATAGTATCAAAAATCACGAATGTTATTATTACTTCTGATCAGGTTCAGGACATGCTACCCGAAAATATGGCCTCTTGGCACACTGAATATTTCAAGCTGAAGGAATCTGAGAAATGGCACGTGCAGGAAGCCTTCTTCCTCCCTCTCTTCCATTTTGTTAGCTCTGCTTGTGATTTGCTGCTTCTCAGTATATAGGTGAACTCAGTGTTCAACAGTGGCCATTAGAGTGAACATATATTTGACTGTTCATGATTTCTTCCACCTTCAGAAAAAACTTTCTGACTTTCCCCTTAAGCAGGTCAAAAAAGCCTCATGTGAGAGGGGTTCTCCTGTCCTGGGAGAAGAGGAGTAATTTCAAAAATGAAGGAGCACAGAGAGGATAGACCTTAAATGAACAGGCCTTACTGTTTCCCCTGGTTTATGACATTTAGCTTACCTTTTGTCCTACCACATCTTACTACAACTTAACACTCATCAAACCTAGCATGAAACCCTCAGGCCTAATTGTTTCTTTGGGTCTTCCTTTACTTCCTTGTGAAGGCTCCTGTGTTATGTAAAACTTACAGAGGCATACATCAGAGATATTGTGGGTTTAGTTCCAGATCACGGCAATAAGGCGAATGTCACAATAAAGCCAGTCAACTGAATTTCTTGTTTTTCTGGTGTGTATAAAAGTTATGTTTGCACTCTACTGAAATCTATTGAGTGTGTGAAAGCATTACGTCTAAAAACAATGTATATCCTTTAAAGATACTTTATTGCTAAAAAATGTTAACCATCATCTGAGCTTTCAGTGAGTCATAACCTTTTTGCTGGAGGGTCTTGCCATGATGTTGACGGCTGCTGACTTAGGGTGGTGGCTGCTGAAGGTTGGGGTGGCTGTGGCAATTTTTTAAATAAGACAATAATGAAGTTTGCTGCATTGATTGACTCATATATAAATGATTTCTCCGTAGCATTTTAACCTACAGTAGAACTTCTTTCAAAATGGAAGTCAATCCTCTCCAATTGTCACTGCTTTATCAGTTAAGTTTATGTTAATATTCTAAATCATCTGTTGTCATTTCAACAATCTTTACCAGGACCAGATTCTATCTCAAGAAACTACTTTTTGTGCTCAGCTGTAAGAAGGAAGTCTTTTGCCCTTAAAGTTTTATAATGAGATTTCAGAAAGTCACATCTCCAGGCTCCACTTCTAATTTTGTTCTCTTGCTGTTTCCACTTTATCTGCATTTACTTCCTCCGCTGAACTCCTGAACCCCTCAAAATCATCCATGAGTATTAGAATCAACCTTCCAAACTCCTGTTCATGTTGATATTTTGACCTCTTCCCATGAATCACAAATGTTTTTAATGGCATCTAGAATGGTTTCTCTTTTCCAGGTTTTTAGTTTACTTTGCCCAGACCCATAGAAGAATCACTATCTGTGGCAGCTCTAGCCTTACGAAATGTGTTTCTTAAATAAACCTTGAAAGTTGAAATTACTCCTTGACCTATGGGCTGCAGAATGGATGTGGTGTTTGCAGGCACAAAAACATCGATCTCGCTGTCCATCTCCATCAGAGCTCTTGGGTGCCAGGTGCACTGTCAACGCAGGGCAGTAGTTTGAAAGGAAGCTTTTTTTTTTTTTTTTTCCTAAGCAGCACATCTCAACAGTGGGCTTAAAATATGCAGTAAGCCATGTCGTAAACAGATGTGCTGTCATTTAGGGTGTGTTGTTCCATTTATAGAGCACAGGCAGAGTGGACTTAGCATAATTCTTTGAGCCCCTAGGATTTTTGGAATGGCAAAAGAACCCTAGCTTTAACTGAAAGTCACTAGCTGCATTAGCCCCTAATAAGAGAGTCAGCCTGTCCTGTGAAATTTGAAGCCTGGCACTGACTTCTCTCTAGCTGTGAAAGTCCTAGATGGCACCTTCTTCCAACAGAAGACTGTTTTGTCTGCACTGAGAATGTTCCGTGCAGCCGCCTTCATTATTATTCTAGCTGGACGCTCTGAGTCACTCGCTGCAGCTTCTCCATCAGCACCTGCTGAGGTTCCCCTTGCACTTTTCCCTTACGGAGAGGCTTCTTTCCCTAAACTTCATGACTCAGCCTCTGGCTTCAGGCTTTTCTTCTGCAGCTTCCTCACCTCTCTTAGCCTTCACAGAACTGCTGAGAGTTAGGGCCTTCCTCTGCACTAGGCTTTGGCTAAGGGCAATTCTGTGTTTGGTTTAAGCTTCTATACAGACCACTAAAAGCTTCCTCCCTGTCAGCAATAAGGCTGTTTCACTTTCTTACAATTTGTGCATGTGTACACGGGAGTGGCACCTTTAATTTCCTTCCAGAACTTTTCCTTTGCATTTACAACTTGGCTAACTGGTGCAAGAGGCCTAGCTTTCAGCCTGTCTCTGCCTTTGACACACCTTCCTCACTAAACATAATCATTTCTAGCTTTTGATTTAAAGTGAGAGACATGTGACTTTTCGTTTCAACACTTAGAGGCTACTGCAGGGTTATTAATTCGGCTCACTTCAACATTGTTGTTTTCAGGGACTAGGGGAGGCCCAAGGAGAGGGAGTGAGATGGGAATGGCTAGACCATGGAGCAGTCAGAACAATCACAACATTTATCAGTTGCGTTCATTGTCTCATATGGGTGCAGTTTGTGGGTGCCCCAAAACAATTACAACAGTAACATCAAAGATCACTGACCACAGACCATTGTAACAAATATTGTAACAATGGAAAAGTCTGAAATATTGTGAGAATTTCTGAAATTACAGAGACAAGAAGTGAGCAAATGCTGTTAGAAAAAAATGGCACTAATAGTGGTTGCCACAAACCTTTCATTTGCAAAAAATCTGCAAAGCACAATAAAGCAAAGTGCAATAAAACATATAAGTGTTAAGTAAATTTGAATGCTTTTCTCGTTAGTCTTTCATTATAGAGGTCATAGTCGAGAACTTAAGAATAGAGCATAAAGTTGTTTTTCTTCCCCTACACCACTAATCTTTAAGTCTTTAAGGATTGGGAAGCCCTCAAGCTCATAGTGATAGATACAGGTTTTCAAAAATTCCAATTTTAGTTTGAAAACCAGTATTTTATCATTAGCAACAAATTTTACCACTTGTTTTATTTGAAGTGATAAGCTTTTTTTTTTTTCTTTTGCAGGACAATGCCTACCATAGTTTGTCAGTCATTCTTTCAAGTAAAAATATTTCATGAAAAAAGTGGCAAGTTTAGGTCACAAATCAATTGCACAAGTGCTTTCCCTGGAGACAAATATTGTATTTCAGCATGCAGCAAAAGTGTTTTATTAGTATCATTAAGAATATTAAAAGACACGTACTCAAGGGTCAAGATCTAATGAAATTAGTATTTACCATGTCACCAAGGACATTTTATTTTTATTTTTATTTTTTTTACCAAGGACATTTTAAAGAGCGTATGTGGTAGTGAAGAATAAAATGATTAGTATAGTTTGGTGCCTTGATTTGTGCCAAAGGGCCAGCACTTTTACCTACAATTGCTTCTGCATCATCAGTGTAAATGCCAATACAGTGAAAAAGGCAAACAGTGTTTCAGTATTACTGCAAGAATAGTTTTGATGTCCTGGACTTTCTGCAAGAGTTTTATTTTGGAGTCACCAGGGGTCTGCTGGCTACATTTTGAGAACCAGCGATTGAGGTGAAAGATGATACTGGTTTGGACCAGGATGGCAGTGGTGGTAGTGAGAACTATTTTGGTTCCGGATGTATTTTAAAGGTAGATCCAATAAAGTTTGCTAGCCAGCTTGGATGTGGAGTTGAGGAGAAAGGTCGAGGGTGACCTTAGGGTTTCTGCCCTGAGCTAATAAAAGAAGAAATTCCATTAAGTGAGGTAGAGAAAGCAGGTAGGAGGTAGGAGCAGGGTTTGGGGATGATCAGGAATACAGTTTTGAAACGTGTTAATTTTCAGATGCCCAGAGACATCTAAGTAGACATGGCATGTAGGCAGTTGGATAGAGTCTGCACTCGGAGAAAGATGGCTGGAGACAGACGCTGAGGAATAATCAACATCTAGGTATTTAAAACAGTAAGACTGGATGAAATCACCAAGAGAGGGAAGATGGGCAGCAAGATGGGAAGAAAAGAGACCTCAGGATTAAGATGCCAACATGTAAAAGAGGTGAAGAGGTGAAGGAAAGAGGTGAAGAGGTGAGGAAAAGCCAACAATGGAAACTAAAGAGTGGTCAAGGAGGAAGGAAGAGAGTGGGGAAGGCCAAGATGAATGTTTCCAGGAGCGTGATCATCAGCATCCAATACTACTGGTAGCTCAAATAAAATGAGGGCTGAGAATTGGTCACTGGAATTATCAACATGCGCACTTCTCTGGTGACCTTGATAAAAGCAGTTTCAATGAAGTGACGGAAGCAGAAATCCTGGTGAGCATAGGCTTAAAAAAGATTTCTACACCAATGCTCATAATGGCTCCAGCCTGGAAACAATCCAAATGTTCACTAATAGGTGAATGGACTGTTGACACAAATAAACATGATGAATCTCAAAAAACACTGTGCTGAAAGGAGGAAATGAGAGAGTACATACTGTATGACCCCACTTACATGAAGTTCTTAAACAGGCAAAACAAATCTATCTTGATGGCAATCAGGATAGTGTTTCCCTGGAAAAGGGACTGGGGATACATGCTGACTGCAAAGTAGCACAAGAAAACTTTTTGGTGTCAAAAAAGTGTTTTAAATATTAACAGGGGTGTTGAGTATATGCATACCACTTGCCAAGTTGTTATACTGTACACGTAACATGTGCATTTTATTTTATATAAATTATACCTCAATACGGTTGTTCAAAAAATGGGAAAGGGGCAACAGAGACCATGAACATGGACAACTCTTTGAGTGGTCTTAATGTAAAAGGAAAAGAAAAATGTGGCAATAGGAGAGGAAAAAGTGGGGTTAAAATTTTTTCCATCATAAGGGTACCTGGGTAGCTCAGTCGGCTAAATGTTCCACTCTTGATCTCAGCTCAGTTCTTGATCTCAGGGTAGAGTTCAAGCCCTGTGTTGGGCTCTACATCCAGCATGGAGTCTACTTAAAAAAAATATATCACGGGTGAAATAATAGCCTATTTGTATGTTAACTGAAGAATGGTGGAGGGAAAATTTGATGATACAGGGAGACATGCTGAAGCAATTATCTTTGAGCTAAAAGAGAAGGATATGTGGGACACAGGGAGAGAGGCTGCCTTTGGCTTGAAGCAGTGGAAGTTCACTTAGTGGGGAGGCAGTATATGGGCACAAAGATTGGCTGGGGATGTGGTGAACCTGTGGAAGTTCTCAGATTCATTCTATTTTTCTCGGTAAAATAGGAAACAAGAACTTCAGCTGAAAGAATGAGGGAGGAGGTTCTAGAGGCTGGAGGAGAGAAGGTATAAAATAGTTCTTGAGGAGACTGTGAGATAAATGGACCAGGAAAATAAGGAATGACTTCTGGACACCTGAGATTAGCAGTCATAAATTTAAGACTAGACCACCTGTATGGTTGAGTGCTTTCCTCCAGCCTTACTGAGCTGCGTATGTGCAGTCATGGGTTTGGACTAGAAGCAGAATTGTGGTTTAGCCGAAAGTACAGAAAAGTGAAGGAGAGGTGAAGAAGTTGCAACTATATGAAGGGGGATGTTTATAATGATGGACTAGAGATTTTAAACTGATCCAAGAGGGAAGTGTAATGAAGGGGTGAGGGACAGAAGACATGTGGTTTGAATGAATGGATTTTGGTCTTGGTGGAGTTGAAGGATTGCTGGAATTGGATTACAAAAAATAGTTAGCTGAAAAGAGAGGGAGTTAGAATGATACTTAATGTTGAGATTTACACAGGAGTTTTGAGTCCTGGGTATGGCCAGTTCTACAGGATGACCACAGAGTGGCTGAGTTAAGGTAAAGGGCAAGATCACTGGATGAGGTCAATAAGCCAAAAGGTCAGGATATAAAAGGATCATTCACATGAAATCTTAAACTCCCTGATTAAGCAGGAGGAGTGTGGGGCAGTGGTGGCAGTTAAGACTTTCAAGGAATGGAGATTAATCTGGAGGTAGAGAGTTGAGAGGTAAGATGGTTTGTGTTACAGTCGTGATGAGAAATGATAAAGATGGGAGGGGGTCCGAAGGATTCTGGAGAATGGTCTGTAACTGGCAACCAAAAGCAAGGAAGTCACCTATTGCACATCCAAGTCTAGGGAGATAAGTGTGGGAGAGGATAGTCACTATTTAAGAGGTCTTGAGGGGAAGCAATGTCCTCAGGAGGGCAAGGGATTTCAGAGAGAAAAGAGGAGACATACAGAACTGCACAGGGATATAAGCTGGGGATGCAGAACAAGCTGGGAGGCTGGGGCTTCATCTTCCTTTACTATTTAAGCTATTGTTATCTTAATTTTTAAAAATTACAATGAACTCGATGATAGACTATTTTTGTCATATATTTAGCTATACTCTAGAGCTAACTGAATGCTAACTATTCCACGTTAGCCGAGATGTTGAGGCACTGTATGAAAACTGTTTTCTTTGGTAGGCTTTTTTTCCCCCCCTTTTTCTTACACTGAAAACTTTATTGGAAAAGACAAGTGAATTGCTAAGACACTTTAAAAGTACTTTGCTTATTCATCATTCTGCTTGGAAAAATTTACCCTAACTTTATAGTAATGAAACAAACACAAAATCATTAAAAATACATGAGCCTCCAAGGCAACATGGCCTTATTTGATAGCTGGGCAGGGTCTTTACATACCTTCCCATGGGGCCTAGTGCATTAATACAACAGGAACACTGCATTCTAGGGGGAGAACCAAGCAAGGCAGGCATTGGGAGCCTCAAGGTATGTTGAAAAGTGCTGATATAAAGCAATTTCCCCAACTGTATCTCCTAATGTTGGCAGTTAGTTTTGGGTCCAGAGCCCTCTTAGAAACCCAGAGGTTAGTGAGATTCACAGAAGTCCTTCATTAGTTTAGTCTGTAGATTGTGGGTGGGGTTCAACCATCTCTAACTTTGAAAAAGTTCTGTTTGTACCTTTCTCTTACAAAAACTTTCTAAATGAAGTTTGATAATCAGCTACAAAGTTTTAGTGTACTAATTTCCTTCGCACAGGGCACTGTTACAATTCCAGACACCAGTCTCAAGTATGTAAATATTATATATATGTATTTTAAATTAGGGTAAATCTTGGCCAATCCTGAGTCTCGTAAATGAAGTACATCTAGTTGCTTAGCTTCGAGTTTCTGTAAAAACTATAGTCTTTGTAATGTGTTCTATCGGGTGTATATTCTCTGCCATTGCCATTAATGAATCTTGTGAAGAAATAGCCTACCTAGACTATTAGCTATCTCTGCTCCAGTAAAACTTTATCAAAATGGACAATGGGGTGGATCTGGCCCCAGGCTATATTTTGCCAACCCACAGTAGGCAATACTTTGTCCTCAGCTATCTCACTGATCTTGCCTTTCATCACAGATTCAAATTCCATGACAGCATCATAGATTTAATATTGTTTTTGAGATATTCTTCAGAGAAAAATCTGAATCCCTAGATGTTCTGAATCTATGCTCCAGCCAAAAGGTTAAAGGATCATTTCTGGCATGACTGGCAGGAGCTAAGTGATACATGATCCTGTTTTAATCTTTACTCTCTGAAGTTTTTAGCAGTACTGTCAGCACCCTGGCTCCACTTGATAGCAGACTGTTGAGATTAGTAATGGGCTGGTCTCAGGTCCGTAACTGCACACAATACATTTTAGATATTCCACTTTAAAAAGAGAGAAAGGTAGGTTAATAGAAAACACAGGCGGACCAGATTGGTTCATCTAGATTAAGTGGTAAGAAGCAAAGAACCCTGCAGGACCAGAATTACTTGCCTTCCCTCTCAAACACGGATTATTTCAAAGTGAAATGACAGCTCCCTCATGTATTTTATAATGTGTTCCTAGCAGTTGGGGATCCTTATTGAACCACTTTGTGCAATGTTGTACACCCTCAAGAGTTTTGTTGAAACACTCCTTCCAAAATGCTCTGTTCAAAAAATACTGTTCTACCGAATAGAGATGACTAGTTGGATGAATCCTATACATTACAATGTAACAATGTTAATCTTCACAAAAAAAATAGGAGGAAAAATGTTTTTTCTTAATAGAAATGAAATAAAATCCTTGGGACAGAGTAGTTTGCTAGTAATAAATGTGCATTGGTCACAGCATGAAAGGACAGTGTATTTATCATTGTCAAGAGCTATGAAGTTTAAATTTTTTGTAGCAGTTTAACGGCTGAAATTCCAATCAAAGAGCTAATATTTGGACTCCTATGTTCTCATAAAATGTTTAGGTACACACATTAGAATGTTTCAGCCTGAAAAGACAAACAGAGATCGACCAACTATGGTTGGCCTATTTATAACCAGGAGAAAATCAAAAGAGCCACTGGATGAAATCTGGGCAAATGAAACAAGAGTTTAAAAAAAAAATTTTTTTTTGAGAAATGCTTTTTTAAAAAGTAAAAAAATTTGTTATTCACCTACATGAAAGAAAAATAAAGCAAAAAAATTAGAGTTTTTGATTACTTTAAAATTCCATTAAATCTTTTTACAGGGCTTCCTTATTTTTATCACTCTACCATACTCAAATTTGTACCTGAAGTCTTTCCAGACAAAACTTAAAGTACTTTGAGATAAATTATCAGCACCATACATTTCTAATAATGTTCTAAATTCAAAAAAAAGCTGGCTAGTTTAACCCAGTGAAAACAGAAATCATGCTTACAGAAGAAGCAAGACTTAAAAGACTATGGTCTGAAATACATCATTTGAAGGGGTTAATTTTCCCATTGCTAGAAGTCTAGTTCCCTAAGACCAAAAGACAATTTTTAAAAGAGTTTTTGCTATATTAAATATTAATTTCTGTTAAAATATTCCCACCCATTCATGTTCTTAAGGACAGTATTTGACGAGGAACAATTCCCAAATGAACCTAATGTAGACGGCACATATTCCGTGAAAGGGATCCTTGACTGACTAATGATACTATCACCTAGCAATTACTGAGTGTCTTCTATGTGCCAGGCACTGACTGGAGTAGTTGAAATGTATTAACTCATGAACTGACGCATTCATAAAGGGAGACAGAGGTGAAGGAACATGACTAAGATCCAACAGCAAGTAAGAGCTGTCACCAGAGCCCGCACCCAGGCACTGACTCCAGAGCTCATACGCTCAACACTGCGCTATGCTGCCTTGTGTAGGCCTTATTTTGAAAAAGAAACAGCTGTTGAACTGAAAAAAAGTATATGGCCCAGCCGTCCTTAAATCCCTGTTTTCTTAAAGATGATTCCTTTGAGAAGACTTGTTTTAAATGCTTCTGATTTTATAAAAGGCTTTACTATGCTAAAATACCATTTCATAATGCTAATGGTTGTTGTATACATTTTATTAAATGTTTTCTATTCTGCATTTCAAATTGAGTCAATAACTGTAACACAACTCTAAGTATATTAACAGTTACATGTTTAACTTTGCACATAAATCTAGTCTGAAAAAGATATCATATTAGTAAATAAGTACTTATTTTTCCCAACCTTTAAAAACTTGTATGAAACTTAGGATAAATGTATTGAAGTTAGATTTCCTAGGCAGTACTAGAAAACTATATGGTGAAAGAATATCTGCAAAGAGAAAAGAAGTTACAAAATGAGAAGTTCAGAACTAGAGGATAATCAACTAAACTGTCTTTCAAATATGATTTGTGTGACGTTCTTTTCCATATTTTAGTCCCTCCCACTTGCTCTTTATAGTCTGATATTCTAGCAAATAATACAATTAAAAACTACTCTTCAGAGTAGAAATCTGCAATAAAATGTATAATAGTTTGTGTATAGTTACTAGTTTAATAAAACATTATCCAAATAACCAATCAGTTACTAGTGTTTAAAATTTATAGCAAGAAACATTAAAAACAACAAACAACTATCTCTGTTTCAAATTTAGGCCTATTTAAATGATTTTCAGTATAGCTAAACTCAATGAACTCATTTAATAAAATCTTGCTGACCAGACTTCCAAGACTGCGATTATGTAGGTTGTCCACTAGGACCTGTTGTTCCCTTCCTTAGCTGAATTATATCAGATTCCTACCACGTGTCTCTCGTATTGAGGAAACTCATTAGGAAAGGATCCATCATCTGCACGCTCACATAAAATCCCCTCTCTCCACCCCCTACCCATAACCCACTCCCATACTAAAAACTGCAAGTTTGTTGTGCTTTTGTAGCCTTTTCACTGGAGACCATAAGTTTGAGTTGAATTATTCAATGTGAGAGTCACAATGAGAGAACGCGGATCTTTCTTATTCTTGTGGACTGTGATCCTTCCTTTCAAGGCTTCACCTATAGAAGAAAGGCAAAAGATGTGTATAAGAATTCAAGGAATACAGCCTGGCAGAAAAGTAATAATGTATACCCAGTACTTCTCTTTTATTGTTGTGAGATGTTTCACTCATTTTGAAAAAAATTAATAGGTTTAATTTTTAGGGCAATTTTACGTTTAATTTTTTAACAAAGCAAATCTAAAAAAAATGAAAAAATTTAAAGTTAATTTAAAACATAACTAAATATTTAAAGCATAAATAACAACAATGTATTGGGAGATAATCCATGTATAGCACCATTTGGGGAAGTGAAATTTTTATAACAATAGCTCAAAGGATTGGAGGGGGTAAATGGAAATAAATTACTGAGAGTTTTAAGGTGTAAATGAAATGGTGTACCAATATTTGATGGTAGTCTGGTAAGCTAAAGAGGCATCCTGGAACTCTCGAGCAACAATTATAAAAACAAACCCAACACATGTAGTTAATTAGCCAAGGGTGGAGATAAAATGAAATAATAAAGAGTATTCAATAAAAAAAAAAAAAAGTAACAAGGAAAAAGGCAAGGAATAACAGAGGGGAAACAAAAAAGTAGCAAATGACAGAATTAAATCCAGTATTACAGATACTAACATTAACTGCAATGTGTTCAATATACTTTGAATATAAAGACAGGGTCGAAGTAAAAGGAAGGTGAAATATCCTATATAATATTTCATATAATGTAATTCTATATTAATCATAGAGAGTCTGAAATGGCAGTATTAATTTCAGACAAAGATGACTTCAGGAAAAAATATATAACCAGAGATAAACACATTTCGAAATGATCATTCAAATCATAAAGAGACATAATGACTTTTATGTATGACTGTATGACTATAGAGCTTCAAAATGCATGATGCAAATCTGACAGAACCACAGGAAAACACATATAATCCACAATTATCATTGGAAATTTCACCTCTCCTCTGTCAATAATTGCTATAACAAATTGCTATAGATAGAAAACCAGAAAGAATATGGAACACTTAACACACTATTAACCAACTTGACCTGGTTGACATCTACAGAACCAAGACAGATTACATCTATATATGCTGGGTCATAAAACAAATCTTAATACATTTAAACATAAAGAAATCATATAGAATATGTTCTCTGACCAAAACTGAATAAAATTAACAGAAAGATACTTGAATAATCCCAAAACATTTAGGAATTAAACAAAAGACTTCTAAATATTCCATTAATCAAAATAAAAATCACAAGGAAAATTAGGCAGCATTTTGATCTGGATGATAATGAATCACAACATATAAAAATATGTGGCCGCCTATAGCCTAAATAGTGATTAGAGGAAAAATTTCTAACTTTAATTGTTTACATTAGAAAACAAAGAAAATAGGCACCGAGGTCTTCAATGGTGAAGTCTATCAAATGTTTAAGGAAAAATAATATCAAATGTACATAAATTCTTACAAAAAATAAAGGAGGAATATTCCTTAACACATCTTTTTCAGGCAGCAGTACCCTGACACCAAAATAAGATAAATTCATTAACAGAAAACTACAGATAAATATCCCTCATAAACAAAAGATTCAAAAATCATTTGACTAAAGAGAAAAATATTACTGTCTCATAAAATACAGAAAAAACATCTTACAAAATTAATTTATAACAACTTTCAGCAAGCTAGCAATAGAAGGAAACTTCTTCAAGCTGATAAAAGGAATCTATGAGAAACTCTGGATAACATTCTTTTTTTAAAAAAAAGATTGATTTATTAATTTTAGAGAGCAAGCACGCGTGTGAGCACAGGGGGAGGGACAGAGGGAGAGGGAGAGAGAGAGTCTCCAGCGGATTCCACACTGAGCGAGGAGCTCGATCCCAGGACCCTGAGATCACAACCTGAAGTGAAATCAAGAGCTGGCCGCTTAATCGAAGGAGCCACGCAGGTGCCCCACTCCAGATAACATTCTTAATGGTGGAAGACTGAATGTGTTCTTCCTAAGATAGGAACTGAGGTAAGGATGGTCATTCTTACCACCTCTAATTAGTACTCACAATTTGATTTTAAAATTTATATGGAGGGGCGCCTGGGTGGCTCAGTTGGTTAAGCAGCTGCCTTCAGCTCAGGTTATGATCCTGGGGTCCTGGGATCAAGTCCCACATCGGGTTCCCTGCTCAGCAGAGAGCCTGCTTCTCCCTCTTCCTCTGCCTGCTGCTCTGTCTACTTGTGCTCTCTCTCTGTCCAATGAATAAATAAAAATCTTTAAAAAAAAAAATAAAATTTATATGGAAATTTAAAGGATCTAGAATAATGAAAACAATTTTGAAAAAGAACAAAGCCTGAGGACTACATCATCTTATGAAGACAGTGTCTAACTGGCATAAGGACAGATACACAGATCAATGGAACAAAACAGCTCAGAAATAGACCTATCCATATATGGTCAATTTTTGACTAAGGAGCCAAGTAATTAAATTGGAAAAGGACAGACTTTTCAAGACATGACAAAGAAACAGCCTAATATATGTTTGGGAAAAAATGAACTATTATGCTTAAAATTAACATGATGTATATTATAAATCTAAATGTACAAAGCAAAACTATAATATTTTTAGAAGAAACATATATGAAAAACTCTACTGTATCAGTAACAAAGATTTCTTAATTAGGACAAAAAATACAAACTTCAAAGGTATTAAGAAAATGAAAATACATGCTGGGAACTGGGATAAAAATATTAGCAAATTCTGACAATGAATTCGTATCCATGTATATAAAGATTCTTTTAATTTAGTAAGTTGACAAACACCCCATTTAAGAATTCAGCAAAATATTTTTTAAGATTTTATTTATTTGTGAGAGAGAGAGAGCACAAGCAGGGGGAGCAGCAGGCAGAGGGAGAAGCAGCCTTCCCGCTGAGCAAGGAGCCAAGGAGCCAATGCAGATCTCGATCCCAGGACCCTGGGATCATGACTTGAGCTGAAGATAGATGCTTAACTCACTGAGCCACCCAGGCATCCTCAGCAAAATATTTTTAACAGACATCTCACACAAAATATACAAATGACAATAAATGTAAGAAAAGATGCTCTACATCATCAGTCATCAGGCAAATGCTAATTCAAAGCACAGCTATTGCTCCACAGACAAAAGAATGACAAGTTAAAATGGCTGACCTTTTTTGTAAGTGCTGACAAGGATGTGGAACAGCTGAACCCACCATGGTGGTAGGAACGTTGAATAGTGTGGTGCTTTTGAAAAAATTTGCTAGTTTCCTATAAAGTTAAACACACACTTACCATAAGACCTAATAATTCCTCTCCTAGGTATCTACCCAAGAGAAATGAAAATGTATGTCCACACAAAGACATGTTTTTACATGAATGTTTGTAGCAATTTCATTCATCATGGTTCCTAACTGGAAACAACCCAAAGTCTAGCAGCAGGTGAATGTGGTAAGTAAACTGTGGTATGGTCATATAAAGGAATACTACTTAAGAATAAAAAGGAACAAACTACTGATACACAGATGAACCTCAAAATATGTTAAGCAAAGAGGTATAAAATTTTAAAAGAATACCAGTACTTTAGTATTAGTAATACTAATATGTAGTGACAGAAAGCAGATTAGTGGTTGTCTTAGTCTGGGGACTGGAGCTGGGAATGACTAACCACATAGGGGATCATTTTTAGAGTGATGTAAATATTTTTTATCCTGATTAGGAGGGTGCACACATTTGTCAAAACTCATCAAAGTAGGGGCACCTGGGTGGCTCAGTGTGTTGAGCCTCTGCCTTCGGCTCGGGTCATGAGCCCTTCATCGGGCTCTCTGCTCAGTGGGGAGCCTGCTTCCCCCTCTCTCTCTGCCTGCCTCTCTGCCTACTTGTGATCTCTCTCTCTGTCAAACAAATAAATAAAATCTTTAAAAAAAATTCATCAAAGTATATGATGAAGATATGTGAATTTTTATTTTATGTAAATTATGGAATAAAACTGTTTAACAAATGTTGCCGCTTAGGAATAAACTGACTCATAGATGAATGGAATACAGTAGAGAAACCAAAAGATCTGTTATGATTTAGTACATGGTAAGTGGGGCATTTTAAGTCCCTGAGGAAAGAACTCAACGTAAATGTGTAAATATAGTAATACAATCTTTTTCAGTATGAAACCAAAGTCATAAACCAAAAGGAAAAGGTTATAGACTTGATTATATAAAAATGAAAATAAAACTCCACAAAGGAACACACTCTAAAGAAAGAAAAGTAACTTGGGGACCCTGGGTGGCTCAGTCGGTTGGGCGTCTGACTCTTGGTTTCAGTGCCTATTGTGATCTTATGGGTAGTGGGGTGGAGCCCCCTGTCCAGCTCCACGCTCAGCAGGGAGTTGCCTTAAGGATTCTCTCCCTCTGCACTCCCCCAAAATAAATAAATAAATCTTAAAAAAGAAAAAAAAAAAGGCAATTTAAAACACTATTACTTTCAATTCTTAGAATAACAAATACTTTTTCAAAAGTGAATTTTGATTTGAGTCCTTAGGATGAATGATCAGAAGAGGAATACTTTCAAAAAAGGCATAAAGTATATTCCAGTTTTATATTCCCGCATCTTCAACAACACTGGGTGTTACTAGAAACCAAACAAAAACATGAATAAAAGAACACAATAAAATATTTTTGTTATTTAAACACCACCAGAATCTGACTGCTTTGTTTGCATTTCAGTGATTATCAGTGGTGATGGGTATTATTTCAAATGTTTAACCACCATCTAAAAAAAAAAAAAATCCTTCGTGCATTCACGTTAGTGATTTTGTTGATGTATATAAGTTATTGTTGCAAATGTTTCTTTTTAGTGCATGTCCTCTAATGGTTGCTGCTGTTCGATTTAAGTTCAATCCTTAGGATAAGGGTCAAAATGGAAATGTTCTATAGAGCTTATGAAGCAGGTCATCAAATTCTTCATTCCAAGTTTAAAGGATACAATAAGAGTTCTATGTAGAAATACAGCACAAGTCAAGATGAACTAGTTATGGCTACTTTGTTAAATTTTCATGAAAGAAAAAATTTTAAGCATCAATAGTAAACAAAACATCTGAATAATTAAAATGTCCTAACAGTAATTACCTTATAAACTAGTATAATTTTCATGTCTTAAAATGAAATACAAGCAAAGTAACTATTTCTGTAATAATCTTAATTTCAAAATGAGGGTGCAAACTGCACTTATTTAAGTTAATTAAATAGCATGAAGGGTCACAGTAATAAATACATAATTCACACTGCTGAACTCCCATCAATTGTTTAGGCCTGACAAAAGTGCCAAGGCAGTGGGTGTAATACCAGAAGGGATCGTAGTAATTAATCAGTGTCAAATAGATATAAAATGACTGATGCCGTTAAGCGTGTATACTGTGGTGGGAGCCGCAAAGGACACTCTCTGTGGAGCTGAGCTGTATTACCTTGTTTTTATCATCGGCAGACGGCCATTAGTACCACAAAGCAGTGTTGCAGTTCAATCAAGAACAAAATTGATTTCACTTCAATTCTGTTCTAGCGGCTTTTTAAAATTAATTTCTTCCAGAGCAATGAAATTTCATTTCCCCAGAAGGGGAAAAATTTAAAAATCATTATTATCACTATTATAGCTTAAAGAATGAAAGAAAAAAAGAGAAATGGATTTTCCATCATATAAAAGTTTACTAGATACATATAGAGGAAGAAAAATAACTAGCTTGATTTTAGTCATATTTTCAAAGCCAAATGACATGAAAAAGATCTGGACTTTTACAGTAAACACTGCCATATAAGTTTGTACAAAAAAAATTGTACATTAAAGGAAAGGGGACAAACACATTGAATTTAAACTTTAAAGTAAGTGTTCTTTAACTACTTTAAAAGTATTAATTCTGGGAGGGTAGTTTGTTACTCCCAGAATGCTAGAAGTGCTCAAATGTTAACAGCATTTCTTCTAAAATATTTTTAGATCTAGGTTGTGAATAAAATATAATAAAAAAGCCAAACACCAAACAAAACAAACTAGGCTCATTATTTTATAGTTCCATTTTGCTTTTGGCCAAATGTACAATTCTTTAGTCTGAGAAATTCCTTATTCACACAACATCTTTTCTTACTTTCTAAATATCGAGTCTACCCTGAAGGGTAGAAAAAGAGATTTACCATTATTGAAGATATTCACATACCCGTCCTCATGCCACACAATCTAGGCAGCATGATGAAAGACATATTTATAATATTTTATTTTTAAAAACTCTTATCATATTACTTTCTGGATATTAAGATAAGGCTTATATACACAGTAATTTATTCTGATTAGAAACTCTTGGCTTTATTTAATTTTATCTAATAATTTTAGAGCATAATGAGTCCAAAACTACTTTTAGTTTTAATTAAACACACTACAGAGAACTCTTCAAACATGCCAAGATAAATTTGAATACCAACCTATTCAAGTTCAACTGTATGATAAAATTTTTGAGAACATCAGAGTTGACAAAATGGAACAATGAAATAAAACAGCCAGTAAATGCGTTTGGCATGATACCATCCAAGGTGATTAGAGGAAATGAGATTTCAATGACAATGAATATTACTATACTTATTTGTATATTCAGTAAAATATTTACAATATGGCAAATACTACCATCAGATCAAAAAGGAGAAGGACAAATAACTCATCATCTATTAGAACCCTTTATCACTGAGATGTGCTAACACAGATGTATGCATGGACTGATCTAGGAGAACAAAGAAGATAGCAATTAATTTTCTAAGGTGAGGAAAGATTTGTAGAAATAAACTGGGTAGTACAGAGAAAATTGAAATTTATCAAGTGAAAGAGATCAAAACAGCTTTCTATGTAGATTATCTTAGACAAAGGCAAGGAGTAAGAAAAGATAGAAAAGTTAGCTAAAAAATGAGCCGTCTTTATAAGTCTATATGAGCTGGAGCATATGATGGGCTTATGATGTGGAATGTAGCACAGTGGGATTGGAAATGATGAAAAATGGTCAGATTGTAAAGGGCAATGGTAAGGAATTTGGATTTTATCCTGGAAATATTGACAGTCCAGTGAGGTTGTTGTTTTTTTTTAAATTAAATTTAGTAAGGCATAACTTACAGTAAAATGTGCACATTTTACATGTGCAGTTCAATGGGTTTTACCATTATCTCATTTTCCTAAACTTTTGCCTACCCCAAGTCTCAAAGATTATCTCTTACATTATCTTCTAGAAGTTTTGCAGTTTTATACATTTATATTTAGGTTTTTGACTCATTTAGAGTTGGTTCTTGAATATAGTATAAGGTAAGCATTAAGATTATTTTCCTGTACAAATAGTTGTTCTAAGCACTATTTCTTGACGACTATCATTTTCCCATTGAATTATACTGACCCTTTGGAAAAAATATAATTGACTATACAAAAGTGGATCTATTTCTGGATTCGTTATTTGTTATATTAATCTGTACGTCTATTTATAGTATAATATCTTACAGTCTGGTTTACTGTAACTTTTTAGTAGTTTAGAAATCACATAGTATAAGGATTCCAATATGATTCTTTGAAAAATTGCTTGGTTACTCCAGGTCTTTTGCATTTGCATACAAATTTTAGAATCAGCCTGTCAATTTCTTACTTATTTTTTTCAGCCCGTCAATTTCTATCTTGCTAAATTCTCTTACTAGTTCTGTAGTTTTTTGTAGATTCCTTAGAATTCACAGTGGACACAATCATGTTATCTGTAAATAAGGACAGATTTACTTCTTCCTTTCCAATGACTTTTACTTCTGTTTTCATTCCTTATCACACTTGCTAAGACCTCCAATATAAGAGAATAGGAGTGGTGAATGTGACCATTCTTGCCTTGTCCCAAACAGAGGTAAAGCATTCAGTTTTGCTCCATTCGTATGATGCTAGCTGTGGACTGTGTGTGGATGCCTTTCACCAGCTTCAGGAAGTTCTCTTTTATTTTTAGTATGCTCTGAGTATTTATCATGAATAGATACTGAATTTTGTCAACTGCTTTTTTTGTATCCACTGATGTGACCACGTGGTTTTTCTTCTTTAGATTGTTAGAACGGTCGACTGTACTAAATGATTCTAAAATATTTTTAAATTTTGTATTATCAACTCAGTTTTGGATTCCCGGACTAAATCCCACTTGGTCCTAGTATACTGTTTTGTTTTTTTTTAAATATTGCTGGATTCCATTTGCTAGTATTTTGTTGACAATTTGTGCATCTATATTCATGAAAGATGTTGTTCTGTAGTTTAATTTTCTTGTATAATTTGTCTGGTTTTTGTATCAAGGCCCTTATAAAATTAGTTCTCTTTCATTTTTTGGAAGAGACTATAGAATTGGTGTTATTTCTTTTTGAAGTGGTCGGAAGAATTTGCAATGAAGCAATCTGTGCCTGGAGATGTGTTTTATGGAAGGCTTTGAGGCTGGCTGCCTGTTTTTGTAAATAAGTTTAACTGGAACACAGCCACACCCACTCATTTACCTACTATTCCTCCGAGGTTAAGGTGTTTGTGGGTCCCCATTGCTGCCACTGTGGGGTTACCTGGGGGCTAGGGTATAAGAGAACAAAGAGGAAAAAAAGAAAAGGAAAATGGGGATTTCTCTCTCTAAGCATTAGGAGATCCTTTCTCCATTTCTCAAGTTAGAATTAGAGGAACTAGTTAGTCTGTGCTGATGCCTTAATTCTGGGTTTCAGGGTCCCTGAGACCAGACTGGGGAATACTGGAAGCAAACAAATCATAAATTTATCACCAGTTCAGGGTATTCGAATTCTGGTCTTCTCCAATTTATCTGGTAGTATTTACTTTTCAGAGATCTTTCAGAGATCTCAAACAGCTGTTCCATGCATTCTGGTTTATTCAAGGTGCATTCGGTGAGAGAGCTTATTTTCACTGCCCTAAAAATCCTGTGCTCTGCTTATTTGCATCCCCTGCCCTCGGCAACCACTGTTTTTTTTTCACTGTCTCTACAGTTTTGCTTTCTCCAGAATGTCACATAGCTGGAATCACTGCATGTAGACTTTTCAGATTAGCTCTTTTCACTTAGTAATATGCATTAAGATTCCTCCATGTCATTTCATAGCATCATAGTTTCTTTCTTTTCAATAATATCCCATTATGTGGATTTACAGACCATTTATTTTTAATATAATTACCCATGTCTGAATATAAGTCTATCATCGTACCATTTGTTTTGTTTTGTTTTTTTTTAATTTTATTATTTGACAGAGAGAAAGAGAGAGAGGGACAGAGAGAGCACAAGCAGGGGCAGTGGCAGAGGGAGAGGGAGAAGCAGGGTCCCCACCAAGCAGGGAGCCCAATGCCGGGCTGGATCCCAGGACCCTGGGACGAAGACCTTAACTGACTGAGCCACCCAAGTGCCCCATACCATTTGTTTTCTATTTCTTTATGATTGTATCTTCTTTTGAACCAAATCTTTTTCTTGATATTCCATTTTATCTTCACTACTAGCTTTGATGGGGAAAAACTGTACTTTAAGCTGGCTGACCAAACTGGCAAGGGAACTCCATTCCTTGTCTCAGAGCCCTTCCGGTTCTTCTCTCCTACCCTGTTCCTCTGGCGCGCCAGAATGCCAAGTATGCGCGAGGAGGAGGATATAAATTACCCTCCCTGCTTGTGCTCGGGGCTCAGATCTTTGGAGAAGGATCTCCTCTGAGTCCACCGGTGAATAAATCTCTCTCCCTTCTTAGTCTCTGAGTGCCGCTTGGT